>CM076986.1:6858764-6998764 GCA_039105355.1 Benthosema pterotum
TTCTATTGAATTGCAGTCAACCTTAACTGACCCTCCATGGATTTAAACCTGTGTTTGCTCCTCTCTATCTCTCTCTCTCTCTCTCTCTCTCTCTCTCTCTCTCTCTCTCCTCGTCTCCTCTGTTTCACCCTCTGTTTCTCATTTACTCTGTTGTAATGTTATTAACCGTTGCATTCCATTTCCGCCTCGTCTAGAGGCACACGTTTTTTATGACGACTGACTGAGAGGAAACCATTCAAACCAAATAATATCGTCCCATTTAAACCTGAAGTCTATATTGCGCTGCACTAGTGTATGACAGGAATTTCTTAAAAAACGGGCTGTTTCTCATTCTTGTCTGCGGCACGCACACACACGCGCACGCACACGCTGCTGTCCTGCCGTCCTCCTTTCCACTACCAGAACTTTGGTTCTCTTGTGATCCCGATTATTAATATTTTGAGCAAGATTTTTTTGATTTGATTGAAGTTTCTATTTGAATTAGAATTTATTTACATTCCTTTCCTGACAGAATACTAAACTTTACTAACCAGCAATCCAGATCGCTTGTTAGGAATAAGGCTGATGTTTAAATTTTTTAATCAAATGAATCACATCTTCAAAATTAATGTAATCATGATTCGAGCTATGTCCAAAATATGCCTGTTTTCCTACATAGGTTTTGAACATTTAAAAAATATCTATTTATTTCTTAAATATTTATCAAAACAGGTGATCTACATGGCTCTCAATGCTTGTCGATCTCTCAAGCTATAATCTATGGCTGGCTGGCTCTGGTTACAGGGAGACACAGCTATATGTCTCTGTAAAACCGTGCTCTTACCCTTTTTTTCCAATTAGAAAATGCTCAGTGGGTTGAGTCAGTGTGCACATTAATGTTAATTGTGTTAAAAAAATTTAATCAGATTTTCAACAGCCTTAGTTGTGAATGTGAACTTTTAGATCTTTCACGCATACCGGTTCGGACACGTCATCATAGCTGCAGATACCGATGTCATATTGAAAAAGCTAAAATAATGGCAGAGAGGCCGACACATGGGTCAAGCTCCAGTCCCTCTCTGCCCTCATCCATCCCCTCCTCCTTCCCTCCTCTCCTCCTCCGTGGTCCTGTCTGTCTCTCATCGCCCGGCGGTGGCGGGCGGGGGGCGATGGGCCGGCGCTTTGCTGTCACTGAACTATGTGATGGTTTGCAGACACGCAGCGCGCCTTGCAGGCGGTGGAGCGTCTCCAGGCCAGGCTGAAGGAGCGAGGGGAGGTGCCCACCGAGGAGAAGCTCAGCCTGCTCAAGTCGGTGCTCCAGAGCCCCTGTTCCACCAGATCCTGGCCCTGCAGAAGTCCGTGCAGCACCTCAAAGAGCAGGTATTAAACTCATGTCTCACCAGGGCTGACCTGCAGGGATAACATAACACCAAGCTCTCCTACATTTCATTTGACAGGTGGCTGCCGGCGGACAGACCGAAATCACAGGAACACTGTGATGAAGTTGACTATTAGTCAACTTCAAACGGACCCCTGTCAAGCTTTATACCCTATGTCGGTGGTTTTCAACCATTTGGATACCACCAGAGCCCACTGTTTATTCATCATTAGGGACTTTGAAAAAGCAGAAAGCAGTCATCGAGCTGTGTGTAACCATGTTAATAATTTTTTCTTTTAGACCTTTTTTCTGAGAATGTGCAAATGTGACCAAATCGACCCTAACCGGTCCATTTGGTCACATTTGTACGTTCTTGGAAAAAAAATGAAAAAGGTTGGAATTCCCTTTTAAGATACAGATTGCAGACTTTAATTTTGAATTGAATGACCAGGAATAAGCCTACATCGCAAGTTGATTCCGCTTGTCTCTCGCTAAATCTGCAATTTTCTGCCATCAAAGTGTAGATATGAACCCTTTCAGTGCCTGTATCCCTGTAATGGTCAGCCTGGTAGTTTCGAGATTAGATTATGTGAAAAAGGCTGATTGCCTAAAAAATAATAACCCTAATAAACCCTAATTTGGGAAATACAGTTTGCAGTCAGAGACAGCATCGACGTCATATAAACTATGGTGATAAATAATAATGGGTTGGGGAATGGTGAGCTAATTAAAAACTGACCCTGATTTGCGAGGGCATCCCAAGTCGGCCGTTAATCGCGATGCTTGCAGGGGAATACCGTGCAAATTAGGGCACATTCCATCAACATTCGTACAGCGTGATCAATTCTCAATTCTCCCTTTTGAACCGAGAGTAAACTGCGAATGGCTTACTCATGATAACAAGCATTAAGCTGCGCATATATATTATACTTATGAACCCGTATACTGCTAAATCCAGGAGGCGAAATCAATTTGCGACCGTGACATATGTCATGATGGTTATCAAATGTGTCGTGACGGTTATTAAATGTGTCACGATAGGTGGACCGTCATAACATATAACGGTTATAGCGGTTGGGGTTAAGGTTAGGTCACACCGCGACGATTATAAAACCGCTGCAACATACGTTGCAAGTTAATTCCGTTGTCTCTCGCTAAATATGCAATTTCTGCCAATCTAATCAAAGTGTAGATATGAACCCTTTCAGTACCTGTATCCCTGTAATCGTCAGTCTGACAGCAGACATGGGACTGGCTGCCTGGCAGGATAAACACTACTCTTATGTCAACAATGGCTAATCAGACAGATGGTTTTGACACAGTCCTGACGAATACCTGTTGTCATAGGATAAGGCGGGGGTCAGCAACCTGCGGCTCAGGAGCCGCATGCGGCTCTAGAACACAGCCCTAGTGGCTCCATGGCTGTAGCATTATTACATACACACATTGGGGGTGATCCGCCAACATAGTATAAACATTTCAGTCACTGACAGCACTTGTTGGCCATGCCAAAAAGCCCAGCACGTATCAGAGATCAAGCTTTAATCTGAACCACCCGTTTTCAACAGTTTACTGAGATCTGGAAAAAAAAACATGGTGAAACACAGCTTGATGACATCAAGTTGTGTTTCGGATTTTTCTTTTAGGACCTTTTTTTTCTGAGAGTGTACAAATGGAACCAAATGGACCCGCCAGGGTCCATTTGGTTCACATTTGTACACTCTCAGAAAAAAAAAAAACAATGAAAATGAGTGGAATTCCCCGTTAAGGGGTTATTAGGCTTACATTATTTGCGGCTCCAGACAGATTTTGAATTTAGTTTTTGGTCGAAAATGGCTCTTTAGACATCTTGGGTTGCCGACCCCTGGGATAAGGACATTGGCTGGTAATCTTGAACGCTATGGTGTAGCCCGGTCTGGGGTAAGTCTTCTCATTGGCTGCATGGCAGCAAATCAAGTCTGGGGCCTTGTGTGTAGGCCAAAAGCTTGTACCACCAGACCTGGGCCTGGGCTTACCCAATATTTACCCAGAATAATTATTTGATGAACCTGCAATTCAAAAAGTCCAGAAATCACCTGACCCGAAAAATGCTACTGTACTCCCCTGCCCTGTTCATCATGAGTTGAAGATCTTGATGGCTGGTTTTTAATTGTTTTAATTGTAATTCCAGGCCCAGGTCTGGTGGTACAGGCTTTTGGCCTACACACAAGGCCCCAGACCTGGTTTGCTGCCATGCAGCCAATGAGAAGACTTATACCATACCTGGCTACACCATGGCGTTCGAGAATACCAGCCATTATTTCATGCTAGAAAAGTACTTAAAACTGAGACACATCGGGAAGTTATTGTTAATAAATATGATCTTAATAACAGTGTATTTATCTGGACGTTATTGTTAATAAATATCTTTAATAACAGTGTATTATTACAAACAACTTGACTAAATTATATGTATTCACTAAAGGCATATTGTGGAGAATAGATGCCCCCGTAAGGACATTGTGCAAATTGGATTTGGAAGCCGGCGGAAAGCAACAATAAGCAAACATTTAATTGCTTAAACGGATGCTTTGCTCATTTTAAACCGAAATCCCATTAGTGTGGTAAACAAATAATTGTATTCTTTGCATTTCGAGGCTTGCCTCCTCCGCAGAATGCTGAAATGTCCACGCGATGAAGGGAGAAATAACACAACAACAACTTCAAACCAAAGCACTTTATTTGTTTAGCAATGCTACTTTTAAATTAAAAAATAAAACTAGTATTTAGCAGTCCATATTCCAGAGCCATTCCTTCCCCATCATCTATAACCCCCGCCCAACCCCTTGAATCACAGCAGTGGTTTTCAACAGGTGGTCCGGGGACCACCAGTGGTCCCTGAGAGGACTCCAGGTGGTCCCCAGGCTAAATGATGGAAAGTCGGTTTCATTTTTACCCTCTCTTTCAGAGCGTAAAAATGAAACCAAATTGACCCGCAGCGGTCCATTTGGTTTCATTTGTACACTTTCAAGAGTTAAAATACTGATCATCTGAATTAGCCCAACTATATACTACTAGAGAATGTAGGAGACTAGAAGTTCGGGGCGCTTCGCGCCCCGAACCTCTAGCGCCACGCGTTGGATCTGTGAGGAACTAAATATCATGAGTTTATTGTTTTTAATCAAATAATAATGCACCCATTATGTTTAAAATATGTTAATATTATATTCAAAGCATTATAAACAAATGTACTCGTAAATAATAATAATAATTAATAATAATAATAATAATAATAATAATAATAATAATTGTTATTATTGTTATTACCCTAAAAAAATAAAACATTTTATTTTTTATAGCACCCTTCATGAAATGAAATGCACCTCAAAGTGCTTTTTTATAGGGCGTATAATACATTGTTATTGCATGGAGGCATTGTGGCAGAGCGACCACAATTTGGGGTAGTTGTTCTGCCACACTACAACCATTCTCAAGTGCTAAGTGCTGACCACTGCAGGCTACATGCGTGCAAATATAATCAATTGGATATATCATCTGGGCGTCTTTTAGCAACACATTAAGTCAAAGGTAGGAAAGAACTTTGTTGCTGTGTGGTGGAAACGAACGTCAGTGTAGGCTACTAAGCACGGCCGCACCGTTCATTTTCACCGTAGTTCAGACTTGGAGACGGTACGGCGTCAGAGAGTGCTGCAGGCTGCGTGTGTGCGCACGTATTGATGATCAATCAGTGTTTTAAGCGACTTTCTTCACGCCAATTCACGTCTCTAGATCTCCTCTGTGTCTCTCGATCGTTTCGTCTCTGTTGTTGAAATAGTTTATAAAGTGAGGTATGGCTGTGTAAGCACGCGCGTCCGCACGATTAGATGAGCAAAACCAGTGTGTTCAGTGAAGTGATCCGTTAGATCATTGGTTTACAACCCTTTTGATAGTACGAGGGTCCACTATTTATTCAGCCTTTGAGACACGGACCAGCATGTGATGACATTTTAGCCCCACAGACCCCAAACGCATGCATGATGTCTTTCGAACGTGCAGTTTATTGTTAGACACAACACGTGTGGGATCCATGGGTCGAAATGAGTGGAATACGATCGTGTTTGCAGTGGAAATTGTAATACAATACTGTTAATACAGTTAACCAACTTTCGATAATTTAGCTAAGGACCACCTGGAACCCTCAGAAGTGCCACTGGTGGTCCCCGACTGGTTGAAACCACGTGAGTTAGATGTCCCCTCCAGTCAGTGGGCAAAGGTGCTAGTGTTTTGACATGAACGCCATGATGGCATGCCTGTACATGTCTACGGAGTTGTCGCAACTCTGTCTACTGTCTGTAACACTGTGGCCATGCAAGGGCATGCAGAGTCAGAGTTGCGACATCAATGGCATGTAGAGTCACAGTTGCGACATTGGGGGGTCAGAAACTGAGCACTCGAGCGCTGCTCATGCAGCCTGGACAGACGCGTAGTCGAACATGCAGTTTATTGTTAGACAACACAACACGTGTGTGATATGCATCGGTCGAAAATGAGTGGGTAGTATTGGAATATGGACATTGGACAGCAGCGGCAGAGGCTGGACGATGGTAGCTTTGACTGCTAGCAGGTGTGTAACCATGTCGTTCTGCAAAGCTGGATTTCCGTCCCAGTTGGTAAATACGTCCGCTGTCTTCAATGGTGATGGAAGTTCTTCTGTCGACCGGGACCGTTCGCTGCAATGGTGTGGAACGTAGATGTCGTAACAACTTGTATGTCGTAACTGTGTCTATAGCGTAAGGCAGTGGTTGAGGCCGGGGGAGGGGGCGTGTGTACTGGAAAGGTTGCGACATTGAGGAGTGAGAAAGTGAGATCTCGAACGCAAACAATAAAATAAAAATATAACCGATGACATACGAGAGCAATGGCAGTTTGATGTGGCAACGCTACAGATCAGTATGTGTGTGGTGGCTCTGTTTGTTTTCGAATGTTCTCGCTCATACTCTGTCAAAACGCAACACAAAGTTTAGGGGGTCAATTATGTTTCCCCAAAACTCCTGTGAAAGTATTTTCGAGCTTCGGGGGCCTAGTGGCGAAATGTGTAAGTGCAGTATGGACGCAACAGAGTTGGACGGA
The DNA here is from genome assembly GCA_039105355.1 of Benthosema pterotum. Lineage (NCBI taxonomy): Eukaryota > Metazoa > Chordata > Actinopteri > Myctophiformes > Myctophidae > Benthosema > Benthosema pterotum. Next base: position 6,865,231 of record CM076986.1, read on the forward strand.
CGTTCATGACTCTCACGTGCGTCAGCCAGGACCAGCTGTGTCAGTCAGTGTTTCCGTGTGCATGAGAACGCCACTGAGCAACTTGTATTGAAATGCATAGCAAGGGGCGGGGCTATGGCCACAGTTCACTCTCTAGCCTCGAGTGCTTTATAGCCGTTTTGGCTATGTAATGTAGATTAATGGTCATTTATTTTCACCTATATTTGCCTGTTTTGTTTTCGAAATCCAGCCTGAAATTGTGGTATACCAAACCAAAAGAAACCTTTAGCTTTGTGGTCTGTCTGTGGGGGTGAAAATGTCACGAAATGGCGGTCCTCCTCCGTGGGCTCAAATGCTGAATGCTCAAAGGTTGAAAACCCTGGTATTATAGGGTTATATAAGTGGATAGGGTTTGGCCAAAGCGGGGGAACTTTTCTCCAGGCTGATTTGGCCCCTTGAGAATGCGAGTTAGCGCTTCGGCATAAGAGAAGGGTTTGTCGGGGTCATGTCAGATACGTCGCGGAGGGGCCGGGGTAAGCGCTCTGCGGAGACACGGAGGGGAGAAGTATGTGAGCTATGCAGTGGGAGGTTTGGATGCTGAAGCTTTTCGTATCCCTCCTGGAATTTCCGATTATTAAAGCCCTGCCGGCATTTTTTTTCCTGTGCTGCTGCTGCTGATGCTTTAGCTCACCTCACATGTATTACATTCCAACTATCACTAGTAGGGATACAGATATTATCAACCGAATAAAGGCTTTAAAAGGAACCCTGGCTAATGAGACATAGTATATGGATAATACATTATACTTGCCCTCTATAACTAGAATGCATCAAACAACTACATATTTTCTCCACCTCTATTTCATCCCGTTTGTTTTACAGTCCTTTATTTTCACCAGTGAGGTTTGGCATTGTCATAACAAACAGAGCAGTGTATATGCTGTACATCAGGGGTGGCCAACCCGTGGCTCGCGAGCCGCATGCGGCTCTTCAGCTGGTTACATGTGGCTCTTAAGGGGCTTCCACATGAAACCATCAAAAACCTTTTTTTTATACCTGGGCCCACCATTTATTCAGAATGTGTGCCATGGACTACCATTTGATGACATTTTAGCTCCACAGACCCCAAAAGATTTTGTTACTTTTGTCAACAATTCTAGGCAGGATTTCAGAGAAAACAAGAATAGAAAAGAGAAATGCCAGCACTCAATGAATGTCCTTTTTGTGTATCTTTATTTACCTCCACGTGCAGTCAACGAACGCGTTTCGACCTAGATGGTCTTCCTCAGCGTTGTGCAATGTGTCTGCTTCGGCAGCTTTCTTGTTTTTTCAGAGAAAACAAAACAGTCAAACATACAGATCAAAATGACCATTAATCTTCTACATTCTCTAGTTGTGTAGACTTGGGCTAATTCACATGATGAATATTTTAACTCTTGAGAGAGTAAACATGAAACCAAATGGACCCGCAAGGGTCCATTTGGTTTCATGTTTACGCTCTCAAAAGAGTTACATCTGGATAACCAACTTTCCATCATTTAGCCTGGGGACCACCTGGAATCCTCTTTGATGTGGCTCTTTGCAGTAACACAATGAAAAACATGGCTCTTAGTCTGTGACCGGTTGGCCACCCTGCTGTACATCGATGTTTTTTCGTTTCAATGCTGGGTAAATCATGCAACGTTCTGTTAGCTGTACTACACAACAGATCTCCTGCGATGTCATCTCATCTGCATACCAGGCCATGTGACTGGCACAGTAAAATGGTGCCCCGCTTGGGATAAAAAAACATGAACTATTTTTACACGAAAGAACTTATTCTATGTGTTTTAAATGTTCAATTCTAGTTATAGAGGGCAAGTATAATGTATTATCCATATTTGTCTCATTAGCCAGGGTTCCTTTTAAAAATCAATATTGGAAAATATCAGTATCTGGGAAAAATATTATAAAAATATGAATATTTTAGTTTTTTTGAAAAAATCGTCAAAACACCATTTACATAGAGCCACACAATCAAGCAAAAAATATATGGGGAACCTTCCTTCAATTATGATAGTGGTGCAGGCCTTGGTGCGCATGCTGTTGATCTGTTGGGGTGGGTTTCCAAATCACCCAAATCACTGAATGCTCACATTATATTTATTTTTTTGTCTACTACAAAAGCCTGCATATATCGGTATCAATTAATGTTGGTATCGGAAATTAAGAGGATAACAGGATATCAGATATAGGTAAAAACAAAAAGTAAATATCTGTAATCGCAAGGGCCTCGCACACTCGCGCGTGTCTGTGTGTCTGTGTGTCTGTGCGTCTGTGCGTGTGATTTCCGCCCAATCTAATCAACATACATCTTCATCAAATCTTCATCCCGTTTCTCGGAACAGCTCTTGAAATAATAACAAATGTCATAATGTTAAAAACAGATCCAGTATCTGGGTTTCAGCGACGCTCTTCAACAACATCCGACAATAGAATCAATTTAGATTGAGATACCAGGGTTGCTTTTGTCGTCGTGACAAGAGCCAGGCACGCCAGCTCGCACACAACACACCACACACACACACACATGCGCACACAGTCTCCTGGCTGCACTTGTTAGGACTGGTCACTGTGTTGCCATGGCGACCAGGCCCAGGCTCTCCAATGAGAACGAGGCCACAGCGGCCACCCTGTGAAGTGAGGCAGAAACAATTTCTTAAAAATGTGAAAAGACCCAAACTGGAACTTTAATCCTCTTAGCCCAGACGCCGGGGCTGCTAGCAACAAAGCTCATTGTTGTGTAGGGCAAAAATATTATGCAAAACAACCCCGAAAGTCAAACCCTTCAGTAGTACTGTACTTAAAGTGGAATTCCATCCAAGTTCAACATTCTAATATGTCATTAGTATACCTTAGAGGTGTTGGGTGGACATGGTAAAAAGTTCCCTCATTCTGTGTTCCCAAGAAATGGAGGTCTGAAGAAAACACTAACATGGTGAAACATCTTGATGGCATCGTCGTCAAGATGTATTTTCGCCATGTTAATGGATTTCTTTAGATGCTTCTTTTTTATGAGAGCGTACAAATGGAACCAAAGGAACCCGTTCATTTGGAACAGGGTTCATTTGGTCGCATTTGTCAGAAAAAAAATGTTGAAAATGGGTGGAATTCCCCTTTTACTGCGGAATACCACCCAATTTCAACATTTTTCTATGTCATTAATGTACCTTAGAGATGTTGTGATAATAAAAATCCCCCCCATTCTGTGTTTTGTAGAAATGGAGGTCTGAAAAACAAAAAACAAAAACAAAACATTAACATGATGAAACACTACTTGATGATGTCATCATGTTGTGTTTCACCATGTTAATGATTTTTGTTTTCGGACCTTTTTTTCTGTGTACAAATGGATTCACATTTGTCCACTCTCTTTTTGACCCGAGAACTGATTCGACAGTTCTGATTCTAAATTCTGACAGTTTTCTGAAAAAACAAACAAACAAACAAACAAACAAACAAACTCATATTTCTGTGTTAGTCGGTCCTCAATATTTCTTGTCAAGGACCCACAAAAACATCTGAATATGGCCAACAACCCCCTTCCGAAAAAAGGTCATACCAGGGACCTCCCAAATGAAAAGCATTTGAGCTGAAAAACGAGAATGTTCAAACATTTGCGCCACATTTTCAGGATCCCCCCCCCCCAAAAAAAAAAAAAAAAATCAGACTACAAGCTCAGCCCACCACTCGGTGGCGCGCTATGAGCTGGTAGCTCATAGCTGGTAGATCCGCTTCCGTCTCAAAATCTCATCATGCTTTATGTAGCATGTGATGTGTATAATTAGAGGGCTTTCACAATACTGAATCCAAAAAAACAGATATACCCGTCATCACACGTGTGTATAGTCGGCACATTTGAGCACTTATCTATGGCCTCTTTCAGCCCAGTGACTTTTGACTCCTGGTTTCATAATGGGTCTCTATGGACAGGCAAGTAGACTAATGTGTGCTTTTGGTTTAAATACCTTTTCAGTACATTTGTTTTGGTTGTCTCCAACAACACCAATAAACAAAAAAAATAATAATATGTGAAGACAACATTTTGACATTTAATTAACTATGAACTGCCAAAAAATGTCTAGGTCGGTCGGTGGCGCGCTATGAGCTGGTAGATCTGCTATTTTTCATCATTACATGGCTTAAATGATTACTACATGGCTTGAACAATGGACCGCTTCGTTCAACAACAGACCTCTTTGCAGGGACAAATGTAGATTACACAATCTCAGATAAATAAAAGCAGCCTTTTATGTGCTGTAGAAATATGTACTCTTTTTGTATTAAGCCATGTAATAACTGATAGTTATTAGGAAACAAATCACCAATTCTTCGGGTGCTGTCCCTTAGATAGCTAAAAACACCAAAAGGGCAATGTATTTGGTTTTTACACCTGTTGTCTACTCCCGTTGTTGTTTGTTGTCTCTGTTCAATACCGCTTCGGCCTCCCGTTTTTTGGCTACGTCTCAACTTGTAAATTATGCTTATAGTCTCAATGTGACTTTCCGGGTTTAGCAAAAGGTTATACGAGTACAAGATTCAAAATGGCAGCTCGAGGTCGACATATTTCACACGGGGAGTGTTTATCGAATTATCCCGTTTAATCAAATTCAGTGGGGGACCGTAAAACGCTACGCCCTTTTGTTAATGGAATCAAAAACACAATCTTACACACTTGTCTCATTCATGTAATTCATTAGTCACACATGCAAAGTCATTTTGGCAATTAAAAACGCGGAGCGTTTCAAGGCCTCCAGATGGCTCCGATCTTGCCTCTTCCCTCCCAGCAGGACACAGATATTGCATCTTGAGATACTCAAGTGTTTGGAACACCAGCTAAGAGCTCCTCCATTGATCTCCGGCAAGATTACATGGTTAGCGGTTTGGTTTGGTGGATAACAAACTATCTGGCATGTCCCTGTTGCGTTTTTAGACACCCACACATCTGAGAGTTTTTACACTCTACACTCGCCCCGGAAAAACACTGTCTCCACTTTGAGATATCAACAGAGATATCAAAAAGTCTCTCGCTATGCCTCGGAATAGGAAATCTCTCTGACAAGCGCGTCGGCGGAGTGGGCGGCGTACGCTTTGAGGAATCCAGAACACCTGTGTTGCACTGTCTTCGCTTTGCTCAGTAGAGACATCAAATTATTCCTCAAAGTATACGTGTCGAGTCCGCGGGCGGCACCTGTCACGCCTTGTTCGGGGAGTGCGAGAGACATTTGATGATATGAATTTTCATACTCAAAAAATACATCTCCTAAGTCGGTAGTTTTCAAACATTTTGACACCAGGGCCCATTATTTATTCGGCATTTGAACCACAGACCACTATTTGATGATATTTTAGCCCAACAAAACTAACTTTCTTTAGTTTTTGTCCACAAAACCAGGCTGGATTTCAATAAAAAAAATGAGGCAAACTGACCATTAATCGAACTGTCTAGACTTGGGCTAATTCAGATGATGAATATTTTAACTCTTCTCAAGTCTCAGATGTCAGATGTAACTCTCAAAGAGTTACATCTGGTTACCAACTTTCCATCATTTAGCTAGGGACCACCTGTAAACCCTCTCAAGGACCGCTTGTTGAAAACCACTGTCCTAAGTGAATTGTACTGTATGTCTGTTTGCTAGAATGTGAACTGGGACATGTTGAGTACACCAAGGTTTTATGTTAGGAATGTTTAGTAAGGGTCCCAGCATGTAGAAACTGGCGGATGCTAACTTGCATATGTTGAGCAATTTTCATAATTGGCATAATACCATCAACCTATAGAAGGCAGAAAATCTCAAAATCTCATCATGCTTTATGTAGCATGTGATGTGTACAATTAGAGGGCTTTCACAATACTGAAAAAAACAAAACAAAAAACAAAAAAAACAGATATACCCGTCATCACAAGTGTGTATAGTCGGCACGTTTGAGCACTTATCTATGGCCACTTTCAGCCCAGTGACTTTTGACCCCTTCATAATGGGGCTCTATGGGCACTAATGTGTGCTTTTGGTTTAAATACCTTTCAGTACATTTGTTTTGGTTGTCTCCAACAGCACCAGTTGAGTCATCAGGAGCTGATGTATTCAGCTTTGATCAGTGTAAGAAAAATAATATGTGAAGACAACATTTTGACATTTAATTAAGTATGAACTGCCAAAAAATGTCTAGCTCAAGACTGCTCTATCTCGACAGGCTAAACATAAGAAGATGTTGTTAAATGCAATGACGGAATGTGATGACTTAATCTTTATGTAACCTATTGAAAAAATAGCAGATCTACAAGCTCATAGCGCGCCACTTGGTGGCGCGCTATGAGCTTGTAGATCTGCTATTTTGGAAAAATTGAAAATGTGGCACAAATCTTTGAATATATTATCTCAGAAGCAAACATTTTTAACTCAAATTCTTGCTTCTGGGGGATCCCGAGAACATTTTTTTTAGATGCGGGTCTGCAGCCAAAAAATGTAGATAAATCTGCTGGTCCTTGGTATGGTAATATGTTGAGCATCACTGACACAGGAACGTAGATTTTTTTTTTTCCAGGAAAACTACAATATAATGTCAGAAATCGGAATGTAGCATCAGAAACTAGAATTTAGTCCCAGAAACTAGAATCTAGTGTCAGAATCTAGGATCTTCTGTCAGAAACTAGAATCTAGTGTCAGAATCTAGGATGTTCTGTCAGAAACAAGAATCTAGTGCCAGAAATTAGAATGGAGCATCAGAAACTAGAATCTCATGTCAGAAAACTAGAATCCAGACAAAATGGGTTAATCACAAAAAAATGTGTATATCTCATAATTTCTGTTTCTAGGGAGGCAGCTCATCACAGCTGGCAGGTGACCTGGGCGACTCCGTCACTTTGGTGAAGCCTAATGGCGGCCATCTCCCCTACCAGGAAATCTCTGCCGTCCCGCACATCAATGGCAAGCCTTCGGCTGAAGAATTCGATCAGGTTATTCAGTCCATGGCACAGGTATGACACTCTGTAAAACAGGGAATGATACCGAGCCGGTTCTACGCTGCTTTGAGTATTCAGTTACAGTGATGAACTTGACATAATAACAATTCATAATCATAGGTATTTAGCAGATGCTTTTACCCAGAGTGACTTGCATTAGGGGCGGCGACTATGTAAAGCACCTTGGATAAAGGCGCTATATAGAGCTGAGCTGTCCCGACCATAGACATATTATACTATAAACACGACACCGGAAGACATTCCCCTCTCATCCACTTGCATTCATTTGCTTACCCAGCGCATGAGGCGATTTCACTCCTCTTTGAGGGGAAAAACAGAGTGCATTCTGGGATAATGGGCCAAGAACATGAACGCGAATGCATGCGTAGAGTGCAGGGGGCGGAGCCTATTCTACATTCATGTTTCTGGCCCACTGCTCCTCGAACTGCATTCTCAACTTTGGCCACTATGTCCATTTCACCTCAAGGTTTCCTCAGGATGTCGTATCTATAGTATAATAAGTATTGTATAATAAGTCCCGACCCCTCATGACGTTGCCCTGGCTCCAGAAATGTTTTCCCCATTCATTTTCCTCATAGACCTTTTCGAAAATGATATATGACGATGATTTTTGATATATGAAGATGATTTTTGAAAGGTTTTTGAAGAAAATGAATGGGGCAGAGGTGTGCAAAGTTGAGACGTTCCATATTAACACACTTCGTTCCATATTAATCTTGCTGTAAACCTGTGATTGATGCAGGGACGCTACGTGACACACGTGGACCTGGTGAAGCCGGCGTCCGGGGGTCTGGGCTTCAGCGTGGTGGGCTTGAAGAGCGAACACCGCGGTGAGCTGGGAATCTTCATCCAGGAAATCCAGCCCGGAAGTGTGGCTTACTGGTAAGGAAACAGCTAAAAGGTCCATGGGTTCGATTCCCGCTAGGGACGCCGCTGTGGGTGCTGTATGGCGGCGTGTCTCCTCCTCCGCGTCATCAGTGCTCATACATACCTGAGGCGGGGTTGGCGAAAAGGCATTTTTGTGTGGAGTTTGCACGTTCTCCCCGTGTCCCCTAGGGTAGATACCCTCACAAAAAACATGCAGTAATCGTGGTCTAAACTGCCTCCCCTGGCCAGCCGGGGCACCTGATGGAGGGGACAGGAACTGTCCTCTCCAACCAGGGAAACTCCACCCTGTCAGGTGAAAAGAAGGCAGCTTGGACTCCTCATTCATTGAAGGAAGCATGAGGCAAGTCCACTGCCTCCCTAGGTTGGTGGAGGGTGCTGTGTAGAGCCCAGGATCACATTAGGAATTGGCACTGGGTGAAAAAATGGCTTACAAAATTGTGGGATAAAAATGAGAAAAAACAGAATATAGAGCTGCATCATTTATCGAAACAACAAGCACCCACCCCAAAAAAGGGCAAGACTCTCTACTCATATTGGGAGGAAAAAGTGTGTCACCAGGACACTCTGTTCTTTAGTTACTGGTAGTAGAATATAGCCTATTTTTTATTATATTGTTAAAGAGGTTCCAGCATGAATTTAAAGTCAAATGAATCGTATAAATGTTGCCTTTTAAAGAGGTTCCAGCGTGAATTTAAAGTCAAATGAATCGTATAAATGTTGCCTAAACAACCACTCAGATAATTATTTTTCATATTTTCTCTGTGTGCCCTCACTCCCTCCTTTCAATCTCAATATAGGTCAGACTTTTAAAAAAGTTTTGGGTGTAAACATATACTGGGGATGGTGAAAACCAACCAACAATCTTGAAAAATAGCAAATTCATGGAGGGAGCCACTTTAACATTAGACATTGGACACAGGGTTGGATTTGTCTAGATCATGTTATTTTCTCGGTGTACTCTTCTTCACTCACAGGCTTCACTCACATGCATTCAAATGGCATTATCTCAGATTCGCCCCCCTGAATGTCGCTTACATGGGTAAAAACAACGAGGACTGAACGGCACTTCCGGGACTCGTGACCCACTGTTCTTGCACAGTGGCAGAATGGTCAAAACACAATTATGGTCAATGGTCAAACCACAATTACTGTATGTCATCATACATCCAGTTTCGGAGAGCTGGCGCTTCAAAAACCGAAAGCCATGGCCCAGATCTGCTATTTTTGAAATAATACTTTACAGGGACAAAAAATGTTAGATCCAGGAACTAAACTTTAGTTGTAGGGACATCTTGGTTTACGTCTAGCGACAAAAAAAAAGTTCTTGGTACAGAACTTTATTTCCAGAGACAATATTATAGTTACAGGGACTAAATCTTAGTTCTAGAGACAAAAACTTAGTTCCAGGGACAAAATATTAGTTCCAGAGACAATATTTTAGTTCCAGGGACACAAATATTAGTTCCAGAGACAATATTTTAGTTCCAGGGACACAAATATTAGTTCCAGGGACAATATTTTAGTTCCAGGGACAAAATATGGTTAGTGATTTATCGTAGAGCTCTGGGGTAAAAAGGAGCGCTTGTTTTATCCGCCGGCTACTACTAGTAGGGCGGGGCGAAGCATAGTTTTACTGAGGTTATGTTTAGGGTTAGTTACCGCATAAAGCACCGTCTAACTCTCACCCTAACCTAACTCTAACCCTAAACATAACCCCAGTAAACTAAGCTATGCCTATACCTAATCCTAACCCTAAACTTAACCTCAGTAAACCTATGCCTAAACCTAACCTAACCCTAACCATAACCTCAGTAAAACTTCCTTCGCCCCGCCCTACTAGTAGTAGCCGGCGGATAAAACAAGCGCTCCTTTTTACCCCAGAGCTCTACGATAAATCACTAACCGACAAAATATTAGTTCCAGAGACAATATTTTAGTTCCAGAGACAAAACCTTAGTTCTAGAGACAACATTTTGGTTCCAGGAACAAAATCCAATTTGGGACCTCAATGGAGTGGTGTTTTGTGTGTCCATTCCACTGAACGCTGTCTTTCTCTCCACAGCGACGGCAAGCTGAAGGAAGCCGACCAGATCCTGGCCATCAACGGCCAGGCCCTGGACCAGACGGTGACCCACCAGCAGGCCATCAGCATCCTGCAGAAGGCCTCTGAGAGGGTGGACCTGACGGTGGCCAGGGGACCCATACCCCAGCTGGCCACACCGGTGGTGTCGCGCACCCCTCCGCTGCCAGCACCCTGTCTGCAAACTCCAGCGCTGTAAGAAAGAACGCTGCACCTTTATCTACTCCCTTGGTTCTAGTTTCTGATGCTTTTCACAATTTTTTCAAAAATAGCAGAACTACAAGCTCATATCGCGCCACTTGGTGGCGTGATATGAGCTTGTAGATCTGCTATTTTTCAACAGCTTAAAAACACCAAAACGCGTTCAGTACACAAAGGGTTAATGCTGAATGGGAGGAACCATTTTTGGGGTGTTTTTGTTATTGAAAAATATCAGATCTACAAGCTCTCAGAGCGCCACCGAGTGGTGCGCTGTGAGCTTGTAGATCTGATATTTATTTTTAAATGATCTGAACATTTTACAAGAACAAAGTTTTTAGTTCCAGATCTATTTTTTAAATACCTGAACATTTTACAGGAATAGTAATAGTTTATTTATATTTTTTATTTTTATAAAAAAATAAAAATAGTATTTATTTTTTATTTAATTTAATTTTATTTTCATCACACAATTTTGTAACCCATTTTTCACCCAGTGCCAATTCCCAATATGATCCTGGGCTCTACACACCCCCTGCCAACTGGGCAGGCAGCAGACAGGCCTCATGCTTCCTTCAATGCATGAGTCTAAGCCGCCTTCTTTTCACCTGACAGGAGGGGAGTATTCCCTGGTTGGACGTAGCGCGTGGAAGGAACACGTTATTCCAACCAGTTCCAGTCCCCTCCATCAGGCGCCCCGGCTGGCCAGGGGGAGGCAGTTTAGAGTCCAGGATTACTGCATGTTTTTGTGAGGGTATCTCTACCCAAGGGGAAAGTTTTTAGTTTTAGTTCCACTTTAAGTTCCAGAGACATATATACTGTATATTTTTCAGATGGGGGTCAAATTCATCATTTTGGAGCGAAATAGTTCAGCAGCACTGAGATAGATTTTTTTTTCTGAAAGATTGAGATTCAGCCTCGGTCCAAAAGTGGCTAAACCCAAGAAAAACACACGCACACACACACGCACGCACACACACACACACACACACACACACACACCACCACACACACACACACACACACACACACACACACAACACACACACACACAACACACACACTCGCACAAACACTCACACACTTAACACAAGCTCGGAAGCAACCATGCATGCACAGCAGTTTTGGTGCAGCTTCGGGGGCCATGCTAATGGTCACACATGCTCGATGTAACATATGCCACATTAAACACACTGAGGCATGCGTTTGTTCACCTATTATGCGCACACCTCCCTTATACACACACACACACACACACACACACACACACACAGTCACACACACACACACACACACACACACACACACACACACACACACACACACACACACACACACACACACACACACACACACACACACACACACACACACACACACATACACACACACATACACACACACACACACAGGTGCCATTCCCCGGGGTGGCATCTCCTTGGTGTTACGCTCCAGTGAGGGGAAATAAGTGCACACGGTTGTTGCATGCATCATGTATACAGCACCCCACCATGCCTCAGGTGATTACCAGCGCAGCAGAGATCCGTCTCTGGACTGCATTTAGATCCTCCACCGATAGCAGATGAATGACTGCTGCGGTTTGGGGTGAAATGTTAACATGTTGGTGTTCAAAAAAACCTGCTGATTGCATGCAAGACGCAGCCAAAGCCCACCCCACGCTCCTCGCTATAAGATATGCTTATTAACCGGATTTGTCCTGACATTAGATTCTAGTAACAATAGATTTTAATTTCTGACACTAGATTCTAGTTTCTAACACTAGATTCTAATTTCTGACATTAGATTCTAGTTTCTAACACTAGATTCTAATTTCTGACACTGTCTTCTAGTTTCTGACACTAGGTTCTATTTTCTGACATCAATTTCTAGTTTCTGACACCAGATTCTAGTTTCTGACACCAATTTCTAGTTTCTGACAGAAACTAGGATCATTCTAGTTTCTGACACTAGATTCTAGTTTCTGACTTGAGATTCTAGTCTCTAACACTAGATTCTATTTTTTTTTTTCATGCAAAGGACCCCCAGAATGTTTACCTGTGGACCGACATCTCAAACATGTTTCTCGGGGTCAAAGATTTGAGTTAAAATGTTTGCTTCTGAAATAATACAAAATGGGTTAAAAGCTGAGTAGTGAGACGGAAAAGGAGTAAGCCCCTTTATAACTTATGGAAACAAAAAGCGCTTTTTAAAAACTTGTTTTACATGAACAGGATTAAAAAAAATAACGGCACCGTTATCAAGAAGGAAAGAGGAAGAGAGATCAAATCGTACGAAAAAAAAAAAGATAAACAAAAGTGAAAGGCATAAAAAAGGCATGAAAGGTGATGAACAATGGACACAAGAGAGGGATTATGGAGATAAAATATACTAACACTATAAAAGTGCCTTGACATTGAGCCTCAGAGGTCTGCAGGCAGGGCCCTGTCTCTCGCCATAATGAGATGAGTTTTAGGAACAAACAAGCGCTGCAAATCTGAGGATCTCAGACTCCTCGGGATGCTTCATACGGGAGCAGCATATTTATAAGGTAACCGTAGGAGCCTGGCCGTGCAGGGCTTTCAAATTCATCTGCAAAAATTGTGAACCGAATTCTGAAACTCGCAGGCAACCGGTAAAAAAAAGAAACAGAGGCGGGTTTAATGCGGTTGCATTTCTTTAGCTGGTTAACAGTCTAGTCACTAGACTTTCAAGGGCTAAAAAAATGCAGCTTAGTGACTGTCAGCATGACATTTTCAAGGTCAACGAAATGATAAGAAAGGTCGCTTCTCAGTTACAGGAAGCATGACTGTGCAAGCGTTGTCATTCGCGCCATCATGTTGCATTGTAATTTCCACTATGACCAATTATTTGTACCAAGAACGAGTCCCCTCCTAGTCATGGACTGAAAGAGACTCAAAAAATATTTTCTTGGGAGTGTGAGCTATCTAACTCGGTGTTAGTGCTCCATGTAATACATTTACAATCAGTGTTGGGACATATTACTAATATATTAGTAATATATTACTGATAATGAATGGCAAATATTACTTTCTGAAGTAATATGTCCCAACACTGTTTACAATGTAATGATACATTTTATTCATAAGGCACCTTTCAGGGCACTCAACATCTCCGTACAGGAACAGATTAAAAACAGTCAATACAAGCACAAAAAAAAACAAAAAAACAAGCAAAAAAGTGAACAGTATGTAGCAGAGACAGCCGGTCAGCCATAGGCCTGTCTAAACAAGTGGGTTTTGAGATTTGTAATGATTGTAATGTACATATTTTTATATCACGGGGCAGGGAGTTCCAGAGGTGAGGGGCAGGGGCAGAGTGGCTGAAACTTTGAGGGTGGGATGTTCACATGTACAAAAAAGCAGAAACAACATTATAATATTTAAATGTATGTCTGTGTGTCTTGTCATCATGTGAACCCACCCAGTGGCAGCACGTGGAGACCATTGAGCTGGTCAATGACGGCACCGGCCTTGGCTTCGGCATCGTGGGCGGAAAGACCACCGGGGTGATCGTCAAGACCATCCTCCCGGAGGCATCGCTGATCAGGTACCAAGACCAAAAGGCTCCAGACCTAGCCCAGGAGTGGACGTGCCTCACAGTTGATGTGATGACGTCACGCTGTTGGCTGTTGCCATGTCCCACCCGCTTCTACCGTTATCAAGTGATAATTCCCAGTAGGCTGCTTATCAGCACCATCTTAGCTTGCGGTTAGTTTTAGGGGTAGGTTTAGAGAAGGGTTGTAGCAATGTTTTGTAGCAAAACCCTAACCCCCTCCAACCGTAACCCTAAGCCTAAATCTTTAGGATTAGGGTTACGGTTGGAGGGGGCTAGGGTTTTTGCGTCTCGGACTGCAGAGCATGGCCTTAGGCCTACAACAACAGGGGCCTGTGGGTTGATGTGAAGTCATCACATCAACTGTGAGGCACGTTCACTCCTACTGGCTAGGTCTGCAGCTGGACGTATCTCACCTAGACGGCCGCATATACAGTATATGTCCTGTCAGTTAGCAAGGATTGCAAGGAAAATTACAGAGGAGGAAAAATAACATCAGAAAATTATGCTGAATTCATTGGAAAAAAAAAAAACTCATAGGAAATGGATTGTTCATTCAGGCCTCACGCCGCTGCATTTGATGACAATAATCTAAAGTTTGCTAAGTGCTTTGCACTCAAGGATAACTTTGGGATGCATATTTCAAAACAGCATTGCTAAAATAGCCTAGGGTGCAACAGAGGAGAAGACATTGTGATTTTGAATACGCCAGAGGCCCCTCCACGGGCAAGACAGGGTCACCGATGCAGACGGTAGTAGGACTATGTATGAGCAGTGTTTTTATATAACCCTGAGAGACATACAGTATGCTTGATTTACACTCATTTGCATGATGTGTCACACACTTAAAGAGTAGGTATCACGGATATTTCCTTTAAAAAACTAATGACGCATATCTATCAATGACCCCCTAAAGATGTCCAGAAAAAAAGTCGTTTCAGAAAAAATACAATATATAGGCAGAGTTGAAGAAAGAAGTTGAGCGCCCCCCCTGCTTCCCTGAAAAGGTTGCCTTCGGGGAAAGAGCCGAACGCGCCTTCGGGTGACGTATACAGTGGTACGCTCGGCCAACGCTCAGCTTCCGGCTAAAGTTATCCACAGTAGCATAGCATAGCATAGTAGTAGGATAGCCTATCCAAATACAATACAATTAAATTATATTTGGCAGCGATCAGCTGCTTAGTTGTCATGATCTTCAAGATCACATGTGCGTTGGTGCATACGCACACACGCGTTGCGATCGAGGTGCGACAATAATACTTTTATAGAGACTAACTAATGTTCTTCTAGCTCCCACTCTCTGCTCCGTCCCTCCGCTCCGAAATGGGAGCTGCACTAGAGGAAGCACAGGGTAGTGTAGGACCGCAACCCTGCTTTTGGTCTCAACTCTGGGTTGTCATGCTTTATTTATAGATTTGTCTTGTTTATAGATTTGTCCATGTTTCTAGAGATGAGCCTCGCACCGTCCCAAGTTGGATGTCTCTCCCTATCAGACCAGTTTTCCCCTCAAAGCGTTTCTTACTATAGAACAGGGGTTTTCAACAGGTGGTCCGGGGACCACCAGTGGTCCTTGAGAAGGTTCCAGGTGGTCCCCAGGCTCAATGATGGAAAGTTGGTTAACTAGATGTAACTCTTGAGAATGTAAAAATGAAACCAAATGGACCCTTGCGGGTCCATTTGGTTTCATTTTTACACTCTCGAGTTAAAAATATTCTTCTGAATTAGCAGCACTATATAATTAAGAAGTCTACACTGTTTTGTTTGCAAAATTCAGCCTGGAATTGTGAACGAAACCAAAAAATGTCATCAAATGGTGGTCCGTGGCTCAAATGCTGAATAAATGGTGGTCCCTGGTGTCAAAAAGGTTGAAAACCCCTGCTATAGAACTACCAATAACCAGAGTTGTAGTCTTGACTGTCTTGTCGACCCGCGGCCGTTTGTATGGCGAGGGGAAAAGCTGCTTGAAACGTGGAGTGGTTGGTGTCCCGTGTGCTTATGTGTATGAATACGCTTCCTTCCAGTAACAGTCACCCAGCCGCCGTCACGATCTGATTCGTGGGGACCCCGATCAGCCGCGGTCCGCGGCTGACGGTGGCGTCCCTGTGTCCGGGTGCGAGCGGTGGGCGAGCCAGCCAAACTAGCCGCACCACCGCTAGCACTTTTAACCAGAGCCTCCAGCTCGATCAGCCTCTCCGTTAGCACAGAGATCGCATTGCATTTGTTACACAGACCCATCGCCCTAAAAGCAGTGGGGTCGTAACTCTGCATGCGGCACTCCATGCACACGATAGGGCTAGAGCGAGAGGGGGGCTCGGGAGAGGATGCAGCCGCCGTTGCCATCACAGCCCGGTACTAGCAGTAGCAGTAGCCGCTAAGCCGGTGCCACTGCTAGGTGGCTAGGCTATCAAGCCAAAAAGCCAAGAAGAAGTTACTACATACATTAGAGTCTATGGGCTCGCGCAAGTACATGAACCACGTAACCAGACTATTTTCTGCCCCCTCAATATCGCAACTCTGTCTATTTCCCCCCCATACCGACACCGAGTAAACTCAAAAGCCTGCCCGAGAGAGGTAATCTCTGCATGGGCAGGCTAGCGAGCGTGGCCCGCTGGAACCAGCTGGAGGTTGGATACCAGACTATTTTCTGCCCCCTCAATATCGCAACTCTGTCTATTTCCCCCCCATACCGACACCGAGTAAACTCAAAAGCCTGCCCGAGAGACGTAATCTCTGCATGGGCAGGCTAGCGATCGTGGCCCGCTGGAACCAGCTGGAGGTTGGATACAGTGACTCAAGAAAGACACGCCCCCCAAGCCTGTGTAGAAATGCGAGGAGTGCACGGCCGTGTTTCCCAGTAGATAATGCAAAATCGGCTGGCGGATTATTTACAAAAAATCTCGAGTGCATAGTATAGCGGTCCCTGGTCATGCTAACCAAAAAAGATTTTTATTTACTTCATTAACATGACGCTAAAATAATGGAATTCCGAGGAGTTTTTTAACATGTGTTCCTATGTGTTCCTAGAGGTGTGACGTCAGCGTGTTCTACTGGTGACGCGCTGTTTTGGGTCGGGCTTTTCCGAGCTGGTGGGAGGGGTTTTTCAGAAGAGTGTCCTCCGACTGGAAACAGCATTGAAACGGCTTTATATAGCCATATGTTTGCATTTTCGAATGTTATCACAACTTTGTCATAGTTAAAATGAGAAAAAGTTGATATTAGCATGATACCCTGTCTATAATAGTATGCGCTGTGCTGTGCTCATGTGCTGCGTACTTGTAGATTTGCAAAAGAACGGTATGTTAGGCCAGCATGTAATAAGTGTAAAATTAGTACAACTCTGACTCCTTACGTGAGGCAACCTAGACCTTTTTGAAGGCCTCCCCAATCACATGGGGATCGGCTATGGTCCAATCACAGCTAAGCATAACATGTGATAGGCAAACCTCTCCATCAATAGTTTTCCTATATAATAAATCATTGCTTTAAAAAAGTAAATGTCGCGCACATATTTTTTGCTGCATACAGCAGGCCTTGTTGATGGATCTGGAAGAGATTTTTGAATTGATTGGCTACTACTAAACAAGAAATGACAATTCAATTAAATCATTTAATTGGCAGCTTCTGTATTATTTTTGCAGAATTGTTCTATGAAATGTAAATACATGTAAAAAAAAAAAAAAAAAAAAAACGAAAAAGGGACGCGGCCATACCTAATACTAAATAGTAATGAAATAAAATGTAGCTCTGACCACAGCCAAAGCAACCAGATTGCCAATCAGATCGCCGGTAGAAAGCACATCCCATGGCTCAGAGGGTCGACTTGTGCCATAATGGGTAATTCCATAGAGTAACATAGAGACCACATCTGGAGGAAACAGTTAAGCAAAAAAGACATAGTGGCCAAAGTTGAGAATGCAGTTTAGAGCAAACTATGGGCCGCGAGAACGCGCATTAGGCTCCGCCCCCTCCAGGAAGCTTTCCAGCTGAGCTCTGACTGTCGTCCGCTCTGAAGTGGAGCAGCGTAGCGCTCAGCACACACCGGCCAACGGTGGACTTTGGCTTAGTTATCAACAATATGTATATATAAAATATATCTAACTCATCGAATCTGCTAGTTACATCAATGTTATTCTCATAAAATAGTTGATTGGTGCCCAAGTATTCATATTATGAAGATAGCTTTTGTCATTTTGACTGCCTGGGACTTCTCATTCACTTACAATGGGCTTCGGAAGAACCAGCGACGCGCGTTCATGATTCCCTCGCACGCACACGCACACACGCACGATCGCGTTCATGAGAGTTCATGTGAAGCGCGTTCTAGCGGCCCACCGCAATGCATCAACGCTGCTGCTCCAACCCGGAAGTTTGCTTCATGCGCTAGGTGAGCAAGTTAATGCAAGTGGATGGAAGGGAAAATCAGAATACGTCTCTGTTACTCTATGGGTAATTCTCATGCAAACTTTTGGGCAACCTCTTAGACACCGGGACCATTCCATCCAGCCGATTTTTCCAGCCTATTTACTAGGCAGCCTGCAGCAGCCAAAAAAAAAGGCTATAAGCTAGTCTGTTTTATTCCGCCTTACTAACATTTAATGCAATTTTGTTCCGCTCCAGGACGGCCGCCTGCACAGCGGCGACCACATCCTGAGGATCGGAGACACGGACCTGTACGGCATGGGCAGCGACCAGGTGGCCCAGGTCCTCAGACAGTGTGGCAACAGGGTGCGTCTGGTGGTCACCAGGGGTCCCCCCACCGCCGCTGCCGACGAGGGGATCACGGCCACCGTCGTCTCGCCCTCCTCCTCGGTGCTACCCACGGTCAGCGAGCAACAGGTGGGCACAGTCACGGAAGGTCTTGTTGTAAGCACAATTACAATTTAGCCATTTAGCAGACGCTTTACTGCTTAGCAGACGGTTTACATTAAGTAAAACAATTGCAATACATCATATGCGTACAGATTAGTTGAAATGACTGAATTTGCAATACACATAGACATTCTGGAGCAGCGTGCCTGAAAAAAATAGAGCCAGAATTATCATTTGTTTAAATTCATGTTCAGATTTATTTTTAGATGACCAAGAGATGATGGATGTTAATGGTTGAGAACCTTCTGAAAGCTTCATGGACTAAGATAGACAGCTTTAAAATATAAAAAAAACAGTCAAAATGACCTCTCAGGCATGCTAGTGTTAAAAAGGCAGGAAGGCCAAAGTAGTAAATAAAATGGTGAAGGGAGGCTTGGCATGGCAGAAGTAGAGGCAAGCAGTGAAGAAGTTTAGCAGGGCAAGAAAATAACAAAGGCAAAAACATGGAGGGTGTTAAACAGAGGAGATTAGGGTGGAAAGGGACAGCTATAAAGAGATCATTTATAGAGGTTTGTTTAAGGTATAAGTGCAAAAGGCTGATTTCTCTCTCTCTGTACTGGAGCGAAGGTCCAGTTAGGTTATCTGCTATCTCTCTCTTGAGTCAGACCGCGAGTCGCACATGAGCAGTTATGAGCTTTTACTTTTAAATGGCGTGACAACACTTTCTCTTTCTGTGTTCATTTCTTATAGTCGGTGACATTGCCCTTTTCTTTCTGCTTCATTTTAAAGTGGCACTTCTATTCTTTTTCCAGTTATTTCTTTCCCTTATAACTCAAGAGACGAACGTCGCGCAAGTTATACTTATGTCTGAATTGCGTCGGACATGGAGTTCTGTCTTCCATTTCCTGGCGTTGTGCTGTCAGCTGTAGAATAAAAGCAAGGCAGCGGGTGGTTTGGGGGGAATGGTGGGTTACGTCGCCTGCCTTTAGTCAGCCTTTGGAGAGAGACGCGCTGACAGCACTTAAATGCTGGCAAACAATAATTTTGTGGCCTTTTGTCAAATCCGTGCAGCATTTCCATACGAATACGTTTCAGCGACTCTCTCTGCATTATAATATTATACCCTGTCATCCCCCATGTGCACGTCAAGCTGCATTTTTGTCCACATCTGACGCGGTCAGCGTGCAAATTAATCATAGTGTTTGAAGATAATAGAATGTATTGGGAGCGTACTGTTGAGCGCTGGGTGGCCATTTGTAGGATTTAGGGAACTCAAGCTGCAGGCCTATCTTTGTGGCACCGGCGTCTTAGTCACACATTCCTGCTGCTTGGCAGTGCCTGACGGTGGTGGCATGATGTTGGCTCAACTCTCCTCCTGTACAGGGGGATGGTGGGAGCCTGTAGAAATGCCATGGCATGATTATCGTGGCCCAAATCATTGTGATTAAGTACTGTATATTGTTGCGACAATCAAAACAGCATTATGTTTTACTTGAGCTGGTAGATCTGCTATATTTGAAAGAAATGTGAACATGGCAGCTACATCGTGTTCAGATGATTTGACATGAAATATTAAGGACCACTGAACACTGAGAAATAATGAGGTTTCCAGCAGGGGCGAAATCCAAAAGCGACCTCGCCCGCGGGCGCCCGGTTTCAAAAACGGGCGCCCGGTTTTCACAAAAACGGGCGCCCGGTTTCACAAAAAACGGGCGCCCGTTTTCAAAAGCGGGCGCCCGTTTTCACAAACGGGCGCCCTTTTCAAAAGGTTATGGTTAGGGTTAGGTTAGGTTTAGGCATAGGTTTACTGAGGTTAAGTTTAGGGTTAGAGTTAGGTTTAGGCATAGCCTAGTTTGTGAAAACGGGCGCCCGCTTTTGAAAACGGGCGCCCGTTTTTGTGAAACCGGGCGCCCGTTTTTGTGAAAGCGGGCGCCCGCTTTTGAAACCGGGCGCCCGCGGGCGAGGTCGCTTTTGGATTTCGCTGGCTCTCGAGTTTCTCAGAAATTGTCAGGATGTAAATAACAATTGTAAAATCTGTTCTTAGGTCAAAATGAGTTCACTACTAAACCGATATACATGAGTTAATTGTAGAACAGCTTCAATACCAAAAACAAGATTATTTTTTCATCTCTTTTTTTTCCATAAAATTGGCTAGACAGTTATGGATATGAGGCGCTTGTCATCGACAACATCACCACACGAAAGGTCCGTCGCTCTCGAGCGACAAAAAGGTTGTGGGAAAATGAGTTCAGTGGAAGTCTATGGTGGCTTTCACTGTGGTGGTCAGTTTTGGTAGTTCTTCCGATCGCGGCGGTTGATATGTTGCGTGTTCAATCTCGTAACATTCCAACTTAGTGGCTTTGGTTAGAGTACCCGCCCTGAGATTGGGAGGTTGGGGTTCGATTCCTGGCCCAGTTCCACACCCAATCCCTCCCTGCTTGGCACTCAGCATCTAGGGTTGGATTGGGGGTAAGTCCCTGCGTCATACTAGCGTCATGTCCAGGGGGTGTACTTGTACGTCAAGCTGCCTCACACTACAGAAACAGGACATAGGTTCCTGGCCCAACAAGGCTTACTATCTCACATCAAAGGTGTTCCAAAAGTAGTCAAACAGTCCGAGTAGCCTGGATAGTTGGGAATATAGTGACTATAGGCACTGAAACTGAATCCTGGCATCCATACTGTGGGAGTACTGTATGTACCATTAGCCAAAAATTTAGATTTAGTGCGGTCTCAAAAGTACACAGCCAACACGGGTCAAGTGTGTGATGAAGGACTTTTTTTCCTTTTCTTTTTTCGCATGCCACTGACTTACTCTCATCCCATCCCTGGTTGCGGCAGGCTTATCTTTTTGGCAGCATTATTCTCACATGTCACCTGGTGTTCCTGTGGTGTTGGCAGTGGCCTGGATGGTGTTGGCTCACCTCTCTCTCCTGTGTCACTGTGTCTACAGAGCTACGAGGAGGAGGAGGAGGAAGGAGACGCCGAGGCCTTTGAAGTGAAGCTCACCAAGAACGCCCAGGGCCTGGGCATCACCATCGCAGGCTACGTGGGAGACAAGAACTCAGGTGAGAGAGGCGCGAGATTTTAGTCTGTAATCCAGCAATTTGGCAGACGGTGTAAGCACCTGCCATGTGTTAAAGGAGCATTCGGTGATTTGTGCGATTTGGAGAAAAAAAATAAAATCTGGTACGTCCTGGTAACAGCACATGCACCAATCCTGAATGGAGGAAGGCCTGATCATCCCATTGGTTCACTGGGGACAGGGAGGAACTCCTTATATGGTCACCACACTTTACATTAAACAAAAAAAAGTAGAAAAAATATACATATATCCTATTGGTCTGAATTAGAGTTCTCAACGGGCCTGAAAATTGAGACCAGGCCCTAACTGATCAGGCCCAAAGCCCAGCCCGGCCAATTGGCATAGTTTTTAGGCCCGACCCGGCCCTACAATGTCGGGTCGAGTCGGGCCTGGTCGGGTTTGGGTAGAATTTGAGCAATCTACACAGAGTAAAAGTGAAAATACCAATCAGCACCATCTTCATAAGAGGTAAATACACAGACAGAACAGAATTATTATTTTTATCATAATAAAATAATTCAATATATATTGCTTTTTTCATGGAGCCCTAAGCCCGACCCGGCCCTACTGATCTGCATACATTTTAGGCCCGAGCCCGACCCTAAAATGTCGGGTCGGGCCTGGTTGGGTTTGGGCAGAGTTTGAGAACTCTACCCTGAATATTATTATGTTATACAGTACTTTTACAGAAATATGCTAAAATAATTGAGTCATCTTATATTTGGAGGCCAAACTACTTGACATTCAGTATTTTTTTCACAAATGAGTTTTGAAAAATGGCGGTCGTTTTATAACGCGAGTCATATTCGAGTATAACGCGAGTCATACGCGAGTTATATTCAGGACATACAGTAATATTTGAATTAAGTGAAATCAGTGATTATACCTTTAATTCACTGGCGTATTTTTATTTACATAATTCATCAAGAGTTATTCGGTATAACCTATATTTCTGGGTAAAAACAATCAATTCAACTAGAGTATTCCTGAAATCAATTAAATAAATTGATGTCACAAGCCTCTGCATAAGAAATTGCGTCTTAGCATTATCCCCTTTCAGTAGCGGCATATCCAAACTGCGATTCATGTATTGCCAAAGTGTAATTATTTAACGAAGGCCTAAAAAAACACTATAGTGACATTTCCTCTTTCTCTCTTTCTTCCATGGATATATATATATATTAGCGATATCTCCTTTTTAATAGACACCTTTATATTTTCCACAGAGCCCTCCGGCATCTTCGTTAAGAGCATAACTAAAGACAGTGCGGTGGAGCAGGACGGCCGAATCCACGTGGGAGACCAGATCATAGCTGTAAGTACTTCTCTTCGCTCCGTTTAATTAGAACTTCTCTTCATTTACTGGCATGAGGTAAATTGCTCAATCTGTCCTTCATCCCATTTATATTAGAGATTAAACGCATTAACACTTACCCCGCGGATCACGATTTTACACGAGATTGATCGCCGTGGAACACTTTAGTTGCCTTTCGCGAGTTGCCCGAGTATTGTTTTATACGATTCATTTGCCGTTGAATGCATATTTTGGTGTTAATCCGGATTCGTCGAGAACATTGTGACGAGGCTGAGATGTTATGATGACATTAACAGGACATCAATCGTGCCCCCGTTGCTAGGGTTTCTGGGAAACCAAGGCAAATTATATACATAGATTCATTAACTTTCTGTATTTTCTATCTGTTCTGTAATTCCGTCAGCACATTGGTTTCTCGCTTATCGAGTGAAATGTGCTTTATAAATAAACTTGACTTGACATACAAATGAGCAAACAAGTGCCTACAACTTTCTTAAAGGGGAATGCCCTTTGTCTGAGCCACCGATCAACACTGCGGCATTTCTGTTGGCTCACAAACAAATGACTGATGTGTTTTCGAGCGATTTTTCATGTATCGAAAGCGCGATCACCTCAGCTTTTTGCCCCAAAGGTAATGACACAACCCTAGCAGTCTGGGCAGGTTTATATACGATCAGATTTAAAGCAGCAGAACTGTTAATTCAGACAACGCGGGTGGATTATATAAGAGTCGGATCGTTATGCACTTCGGCACTTGGGGGGATAAAGTCCTTAAAACTTCGCTACCGCAACACAACCGGCGAGGAAGTTTAAACTCTTGTGTGTGTGTAGTTGTAGCCCGAGTTAACTTGACTTGACTTCTGTCGAGTTTTGACTTAAAAACGCAACCAAATATTTTCTGCTGCGCTTTCAAAATTTTTTCTTGCAAAGTCTTAATTTGACCTAGGGGGATTACCAACGTCTGTGTTCAACAAATCATCACGCAGTGAAATTACATTGGTAATGCGCTGCAGGAGTGAGCTTTAAAAAAAAAAAAAAAAAAGAAGAAGCACTTAATGGACTGTTAACGAAGTCTGAATTATTCAAATGCGTGCGAGGCTTATTGCTCTCCAGAATTATTTAAATAAACAAGTGGCTGCCAAAGGAGATCGGAGCGGGGATACGCACGCACACACGCTGCACCCTTCCTCTGTGTGCTGTTGTTAGCATTCCTCTCAATGTTAATTACCAATTGAGATCAAACCAATTTCACTTATGCTAATCATGTGTATTTGTTGACTGCCAATTCAGTACTCTTAGTCTTATCCCCTATGCCATTGGTTCACTAACTTTTCTGTGTCAATGATCCCTCCCAAATGAATATTCCTTATCTGAAAAGATTTTTTGGACCATAATAATAATAATAGTTTATTCAAGGAACCATTGTCTGGGGGTAGGGAGGTCTCCTGGCCCACTTTTAACTCCTCTGTAGCCAGGGGGGCGGTATAGAGGCAGCTTGGGTTCCAGCCTGCGTTCCGTACCTGAAATGTCACTTCGCAAATCACTCTGGCCAGAGCACTGCTTTACGTCACCTGTTACGTAGCCACGTTGTTTCCGATTGGATGGTGTTCAAATGAACGTGAACTAGTGTTTTCGACTCAAAACAATCCACAGACCAATCAGAATCCTCTGCTGCATTTCAACCTTCATATGCCCTGCCTACCTGTGGGGATAGGCTCCTGTTTTTTTTACCCAACGTGTGCCGTTATACAGTAACGGCACACGTACTGTCACAAAAGTACTTGTCATCACACATCCGAAACCGGATGTATGATAACCCTCTGTGCAATAACATCCAGGTCACAATTCCCCGAAGTGCCATTTTTGTTTTTACTCATGTAAGCGACATTCAGGGGGGCGAATCTGAGATAAGGCCATTTGAATGCATTGGATAGCATGGTTGCGGGTGCAGCATTTTTTTTTCAAAATGGCCACACCCATTCTGTCCCAAATTGAAAGGCAACAACACGATGATCATCAGATGATATGTTTGAATCAAAAGATGGATGCAAAGAATGCAATCAATTAAATGTTGTGTTCTGCCTGCCTGTCGTGTTCGGCAGGTAGGCCTACGGTAGGCGGGAGATGGGTTAAGAAACACCGTCCCTTATACAGTGTGCACACATGTTTTTTTCCTCCCCTCCTCCCCTGCAGGTGGACGGTGTGAACATCCAGGGCTACACCAACCAGCAGGCGGTGGAGGTGCTGCGGCACACGGGTCAGACGGTCCACCTCAAGCTGGTCCGCCGAGGCTTCCAGCCGGACGAGGTCCCTCCACCTCCTCCTCCTCCTCCTCCTCCTGCTCTGCTGCAGTAGCCTCCAGCACCACCACCACCACCGGCCTCCCAGCCTCCTACAGCAACGCTGCCACCCTGCCCAGCGCCGCCGCCCTCCCCGCCTACGCCACCACCACCACCCCCACCGTTATCATCAGGGAACTGGAGAGGATCGACAGCCAAGGTTAGCATGGTTACGCCCCTTTTCATTACCCTATATTCTTTTATGTGGCATTTTTTTAAAAATAGAACCGTTAAGTAGGCGCGCTCTACTCAGAGTCCAACTTGTATTCTCAAAGGCTGCAGATCAATGTATAGAGGAAATATCCGCACTCGAAACGAGTTCCTGAGTTTTCTTTTATTTTATTTCACAGCAGCACAGTCACATAGAGAAACGAACACGTTTCGGCGCTCACGCCTTCGTCAGCATTTCAAACACAGTTTTTTCAAACATAGTTTGAAACGCTGACGAAGGCGTGAGCGCCGAAACGCGTTCGTTTCTCTAGGTGACTATGCTCCTGTGAAATGAAATAAAAGAAAACTCATGAACTATATGTGAGTGCGGATATTTCCTCTATTTATTTAAAAAAATGTCTCCTTATTGATTCATTTTAGGTGTTCTGAGGTCAATTAGCCCTCACTAAGTCCCTCCCCAATCCAGCCTTCTCCAATAGGCAGGTTAGAAGAGGAAAGCTTGACCTGCATAATTTATCAACAGTTGCTAAAGTATTTGGATTGTCATTGGACAGTGAACAAACCCAACCCCAATGGGTGGGGTTTTGAGAATTGCTCATCGCACCCAAAAATCCTGAACTTTTCACATTTAGTAGATTTTTTTTCTGTTGTCTGGGTTTTGGCAGCTGCAACGCAGTGCCTAGTAAACAGACTCTGTAACTTTGGACATTGCATGATTCCAGTGTCTAAGAGGTTTCCACTAGGGTGACATAAGCAGCCACTTTTACACTTTTCCATGGAAGTGAAGAGATGTCATAACTCTGTCTATACTGTCTATGCTCTTGGCAATGCCACGACTACCGATTGGCTATCTCGGCAACCGCACGAGTGCTCAGTTGTCCATGGCGCTCCGATATGCAACAAACAGGGAAAAAACAGCCTTGCAACAAACGGAAAATAAAACATTTCTTGTTGCTCTGATTTTCCTGCTTTCATTGTAGCTCAAAAGCCTTTGAAACCCCAGAGAAAAATACAGAACATAGAAGATCCACTGGATGTTCCAAGTTCAGGTTTTCTGGGTGTAATTGATATCATAAAACAAAAACTAAACTAATATCTAAACTAATATCTAAACTAACTAAACTAATGTCACAAAACCTTTAAGCGCTAGCCACTCATGCATCTGAATGTGTGTGTGTGTGTGTGTGTGTGTGTGTGTGTGTGTGTGTGTGTGTGTGTGTGTGTGTGCGCGTGCGCGTGCGCGTGTGTGTGCGCGCGCGCGTGGGAAAATAAACAGCTGCAACTAATTAGACTAATTTAAGAGCGAGGGAAAGGGAGACACAGCAGCAGCAGCAGCCCTCCGCTCCTTCCCTGGTCAACTGTATTTGGGTGTGGGTTGCTTACTTTCTCGTAGTTGTACTTGTAAAGTCCACACACCGCGGACAGCAGGGAAAGGAGTGCTCAAGGTAGCGAGGACGGGTCCCAAAATGTAGGCCACCGTCCTTTTGTTTAATCACTGGTCTGTCGAGAGCACTATTACCTGATGCGGGCGTTTTGGTTTGACCTCTAAATTCAATCTCCTGCTTTAGAACAGTTTAAGCTATTTAGCACAAAGCTCTAGGGCCACAGGAGGCCCCGACTCAGAGATAACTTGGATTAACTCCCATCAGTGTAGCAAAGACTCCCTTAACCCAGCGAAGACTTCGCTTAAACCATTGTGTCCTGATCAGATTCTAGTTTCTGATGCCAGATTCTAGTCCCCCACGGTAGATTCTAGTTCCTCTCAGTAGACTGTAGTTGGCACTAGATTCTAGTTCCTGACACTAGATTCTAGTCCATGACACTCGATTCTAGTTTGTGACACTAAATTTCTAGACATATTTCATAGGAAAGACCCCCAGAAATATCTATTATTTAGCTGCAGAACCTCATCTAAAAACATGTTGTTCTAGGGGATCCCCCAGAAGCAAAAAATCGAGTTAAAAATGTTTGCTTCCAAAATAATGCATTCAAAGATTTGCACCACATTTTCACAATTTTTCAAAAAATAGCAGAACTACAAGCTCATATCGCGCCACTCGGTGGCGCGATATGAGCTTGTAGATCTGCTATTTTTCAACAGCTAAAACACTAAAACGCGTACACAAAGGGTTGAACCCCACTTCATTAACCGTTTTCCTGCAATTGCTGCAGAGCTACGCTTATCAAATATAGTTATGACCGCTGCCATTGACTGGGATCTATGGCAATCTTTGATTAGTGCTATTGTTAATTGATACGATCCTGATGCGAGCGGGTGCTAGCAGTGCTATAGCCTCCTCTTGCCAGCTGGGGGACCCAAATAAGAGACAGACCGGAAGTAACCTGTGCGCCGATCTAAAATGTCCGACCGGAATCATAGACCGAAATATGAAATGTGACTTTTATATGAAAAACGCTGGCAGTAGCTATAAGTATTAACCAGCGTTCCCCGGTGCTTTATATTAGCCCCTTTCAACACCGAAACTGCAAGCGTGTTGATGTGCTGTTTTTGCCAGTTAGTTTTGCACACTAAAGCGTTCATTTTCTCAACCCACAGAATTTCCTAGTATTCGGCTGACATCCTTTTTTCCCCTACTTTTTTCTACTTTTGCTAAGGCATGACAACAAAGGCTTAACACTGAGCAGAATGCCTTGGAATTTCTTTAAGTTGACGTTCTTCCCACTTTGATATCAGCCCACTAGTATAATATGTTGTTTGTTGCTGGGGGGAAACAAATATAAAACAAATCCTATAGGATACAACATGAGTGCTTAGTATTCATCTCTACAGTCTGTATCTTCCAGATCTTGCACCCGTTCTACTATTCCTCCAGTGCCTGCTTTTGCTTTCTTCTTCAAGGTTTCTTCTTGTTGTTTACCTGCTCTGAGTTACCGATAGCTACAAATCATACCGATCTTCCTCTTCTCTCTGTTCAACGTTCAGAATTTCCTGCAAACACAAGTTTACATTTCCGAACGGACGCGAAATAAACACAACATAATACCGTCGCTGTCGGCGAGAAAAAAAACTCCTAGATGTGAGGTTTTCCACCCCTGACAGGGAGACAAATATTGACCTCACTAAAGCGTCATGGGGATTCCATCCATCCATCTCCGCTTGCTTCACCATTAGTTAACACCATGACTTCGATCCTTCGCATGTGGGCAGAGGAAACCTTTTACTTACAGCTTCTCCCTCCATCCATCGAAAAACCACAACCGCTGCTGCTGCTGCTGCTGCAGCTCTATAGATAGAAACCAGAGCCCTCCGCCCTGATGGGGGGGGGGGGGGGACCTTGTACCAGATGAGGTCTGTAATTGAGTCGGTCGTAGTAAACATCAACACATAACGCAGCAGCGGCAGGGAAACTCACACAACGCAACTAACGCACTGAACGGAGGAGCGTCGGCGGCAGTCGGAACGGGACGGGAGCGCGCACGCCGTTCAGAGCCGAAATAAAGGATTACGCGCGTGTAAACTGGCTATGATGGATAATATACTGCATTATACATGTATGTATGTGCCCCCGGGTGCTCTGTAATGTCGGGTGTTTGAGCTCTTGCATGGTAATTGAACTCTCGGGATTCTGTTAAAGTTAAGGGTTTTACTGCATGATGCACAGTGGTGGACGAAGTACTTATACTTGAGCACTGTAGAGTACTCTAGGCTACTTAAAATCGTGTGTGTGTGTGTGTGTGTGTGTGTGTGTGTGTGTGTGTGTGTGCGTGTGCGTGTGCGTGTGTGCGTGTGCGCTGTATATATTACGTTTTTGTATTTTTTTTTGATATATTGAAATATGGTACCTTTGACTCACACACTTGGCGTGAAACTTAGTAAAAATACATCATATCATGGATTCGCCCCTTGTGACTTGACCCCTAATACAAGCCGTCAAGCTCACATATTTAGAAAACGCACCTCGTAGCATATCCAAAATGTTACTATTATTATTTAGGTTGATCGTTATGCTAATCACGCACCGCTGCGTGTGTTAGTTTGCATGTTCCGGTCACTATGCAAACTTGGCATCTCGTGTTTATTCCGATGCTGCCTCTCACCATTCATCCTTTTTAATGTGGGTTTCATCCTCTGCTTACAGATGAGAAGCCCATCCATTCCCAGAGCGTCGCCGCCGCCGCGTTCGCCGCCGCGCGTGCTGTGCCTGCCACGACGGAGGAGCTGACGGAGGACAGAGACAGAGGTAGGAGTTGCTTGCCGCTGTGAGCGCCACGCTGACATGAGATGACATAATGGAGAACTGCACCGCCGGGATGCCAGGCCATTACGGCAGCACACTGAGCCCCCCATAACCCTTTATGGACTGAACGCGTTTTGGATTCAGATTCAGATTACTTTATTGATCCCAGACTGGGCAATTTATTGCAGCTTTGTGGTGCTTAAAGTTAGGGTAAGTGATTTGAAATTCATGGCGTAGTACCACCTATTGCACTAGGGGCGTCCAACAGTAGCTTACACTATGGTGAACCTGCTGCTCGATCCTGATTGGAGAGAATTGTGTGACCTGGGGAACTTTTATTAGCTCCTCTGCTAACGTGGGGGAGGGGTAAACTCCATATATGGTTTCCACACCTTATAATAGGAGCATTTTAAACAGAAAAAAACATTTGTGGGTGGATATCTGACAAAAGTGAAATCACTTCCCCTACCTTTAATCATACAAACAATAAAAACAGTAAAAGAAATAAAATAAAAAATACGAACATTAACAGCATTCATTCGACAAACAGGCCAAGGTGGATGGACAGCTCAAGTGTTCCATAAATAAGCAATAAATAAATTGGTGTTCAACGCATTATGTTACACTTTAGTATTGAAAAATATCAGACATACAAGCTCATATCGTGCCACCGTAGATAGAAAGGTCACCGCACACTGTCTTCCCTCCCATCTGAAAACATGTTGTTGTAGGGATCCCCCAGCAGCAACGATTTCTAGTTCAAAACATTTGCTTCCGAAAGAATATATATTCAAAGATTTGCATCACATAATTTTCACAAATTTTTAAAAAATGCTTGAACACCAAAACGCGTTCTGTACATGAAGGGATAATTATATAGAGTAGAGTGAAAAACAGGCGGCGGGCCAAGGTTTCCTCCGTTAGTGCCGTGATGATTGCACAATACTCAGGCTCAGGAACACCTTGTATGTCCCAAAACACACACTTTTCTCACCTACTTGTCTTGCTTTTTTTTGGTAAACTGTGTACGCGGCTGTGTGTTCCTGTGGGGACCAGTGAGTGGTGTAGTTACTGCTGAGTCACAAAGCTCTTCTTAAAGTGTTTTTTTTTTGTGATTTCTTTTTTTCGTTTTCTGTGCTCAATTACACCCAAACGCCACTTATTTTGCTTTTGTCCAAAATTCCAGGCTGGGTTTTTTGCAAACAAAACAGGCAAACATACAGTAAATGAAAATTATTTTACATTGTGTAGACTTCTTAATTAAGTGGGCTGTTTTAGATTATGAATGTTTTAACTCTTAAGTTGAGAGTGTAAACATGGAATGGGTCCATTTGGTTTCATTTTTACGCTCTCGAGAGTTACATCCGGTTTTACAACCAACTTTTCATCTGGTTAACCAACTTAGCTGGGGACCACCTGGAACCCTCTCAAAGACCACTAATGGTCCCCGACCACTGGTTGAAAACCACTGGTATAGACAGAGTTATGACATCTCTGTTAACTTCCATGTAAAGGTGTAATGGTGGCTGCTTGCACCGGAAAACAATGCATTACCAATTCCAGTTTTGTCACCTCTCAATGTCGCAACCTTTTGGGCAACCTCTTAGACACCGGGACCATATATATATATCTCTCCCATCTCCAAAGTTACCGTGTCTGTTTATTGGGTGCTGCTTTGCAACTGTCAAAAAAACTGTGCTTTTCACATTTGGTAGATTTTCTGATTTCTCCCGCTGTTTGTGTTGTCACATTCTGCAAATCCCACATACTGTATGTATGTCATTGGGATTCGCCAGAAGATGTCCAACCGTTTTGCCTGTTTTCGTTACGGCTCAAAAGCCTTCCAAACCCCACAGAAAACTCCAGCCCAGAGATAATCTACTGAATGTTAAAAGTTCATGTTTTATGGCTCTAATTGAGATCATAAAAACGAACACAAAAATAAATGAAGATATTGGTTCGACATGTGCATCGGCAGTTTCTGCTACTTTTGTCTGACACTGTTATATGGACATAAGTAGGGCATTAATTTAACAAAACAAACTTTTTTTTTTTTTTACCAAGGAGATATGAGTTTTCTCCTCGACAGTGATGTGAAGGCAACGGCATTTATTTTGACGAGAGGATCGCTTCCTCCCTGCATCTTAAGCAGTTTGCATGAGAGTTAGATGAAGGTAGTTAACTCAGTTGCACTGCCTGGAGTGAATTGTATAGATCTGTATTCCCCGCTGCTGTTGTTGTTGTTGATGATGATGTTTTTAAACCCTTGCTATACATGGTCTCGTTCCAGGGATCAAGCTAACAGCGTTTGAAGAGCAGGCGCTAATGAACAAGTGGATGGGGATTCTGGGCCCCAGCAATGAAGTCGTAGTAAGTGTTTTGTTTGTTATATCAAAAAACCCCAGCTTCTCTTTCACATTGAAATTGTACTCTAGCCCTTTCTGTACTGTAACGCGTTTTGGAGTGCTTAGCTATTGAAAAATATCAGATCTACAAGCCCATAGCGCGCCACCGAGTGGCGCGCTACGAGCTTGTAGGTCTGCTATTTTTGAAAAATTGTTAAAAAGTGGCACAAATTTTGGAGCCAAATATAGATGATTCTGGTTGTCCTTGGCATGAAATATGTTGACACAGGAACATAGATTTTTCATTAAAAAATAGAATCTAGTGTCAGAAACTAGAATCTTGTGTCAGAAACTAGAATCTTGTGTCAGAAAGGGGCATGGTGGCACAGTGGTTAGTGCTGTCGCCTCACAGCTAGAAGGTCCTGGGTTCGATTCCCGCTAGGGGCGCTGCTGTGGGTGCTGGCGGCATGTCTGCTCCTCCCATACTCAGTGGCGGGGTTGACGAAAGGGCCTTTCTGTGTGGAGTTTGCATGTTCTCCCCGTGTACCCTAGGGTAGATACCCTCACAAAAACATGCTGTAATCCTGGACTCTAAACTGCCTCCCCCTGGCCAGCCGGGGTGCCTGATGGAGGGGACAGGAACTGGAATAACGTGTTCCTTCCACGCGCTACGTCCAACCAGGGAAACTCCCCCTGTCAGGTGAAAAGAAGGCAGCTTGGACTCCTCATGCATTGAAGGAAGCATGAGGCCAGTCCGCTGCCTCCCGGCGGAGGATGTGTAGAGCCCAGGATCACATTAGGAATTGGCACTGGGTGAAAAAATGGGTTACAAAATCGTGGGATAAAATATATATACCGTAATTTCCGGACTATAAGCCGCTACTTTTTTCACATGCTTTTGACCCTGCGGCTTATACAACGGGCGGCGGCCAATCTATGGATTTTTACAGGTTTCCAGGTGGGCTCTGCAGACTAAATGATAGAAAGTTGGTTAAACAGATGTAACTCTTTGAGAGCGTAAAAATTACCACCACTTAATTAATAAGTCATAAGTCATGTTCATTTTGGTCTAATTTTGATGTTTTGCCTCTTTTGTTTGCGAAAATCCATCCTGGAATTGTGAACAAAACCAAAAGAAATCTTTAGTTTTGGGGTCTATGTGGTGAAGATGTTGTTAAATTGTGAGAAAGTTTAAAAACCACTGCTCTAACATGAAGCACCTGACTATAATCCTGGTGCGGCTTATAGTCAGGTGCGGCTTATACAAGGAAAAATCAGTATTTTGCCCCAAATTTAGCAGGTGCGGCTTATATTCAGGTGCGGCTTATAATCCGGAAATTACGGTATATAAAAAAAAAAGAATCTTGTCAGAATCGTGTCAGAAACTAGAATCTAGTGTCAGAAACTAGAATCTCGTGTCAGAAACTAGAATCTAGTGTCAGAAACTAGAATCTTGTGTCAGAAACTAGAATCTTGTGTCAGAACAAAATGGACTAGAATCCCCCCCTGGTCTCGCCAACTGGTACTTAGTGCTCCCCTCGTGGGTCCTTTTTTTTTTTTTACACTCTCTTGTTTGTTTAACACTCGAGAGAGAGTGGTAAACATTTAACTTGTGCGTGAATGCGTGGTGCTGTAGCAGACAATTGTCACGAGTGGTGAGCTCTGCAGTGAACATCTCGATGTGATGGACCACAATTTTGATTTGCATTGGGGCTACTGTGTTCAGATCTCAAAATGGATCGTCCCTTGGCTCTACAGACAGAAAAATCGGTGTCAGAGACTTAGATTCTAGTGCAAACTCGATTCTATCGTAGATACTATTTGTAATAGATCCATGATTAAATTTAGTGCCATTAACTCTAGTAGGTACTACTGTCTTTAAATGTTACAGCAGGAAGTATTGGTGTCAGCTAATCGACAACTTTTAATGGCGTGGCATGCTGAGTACAGCCACAACAAAGGTCGATGACGAACGTCTCTCCGATGACCGATAATCTGTTGCTCTACATTTTCATCAATGAAAAAAAATGCTCAGTAGGTTGAGTCAGTGTCACATGAGTAATTGCGTAATACATTTTAATCAGATTAACCAAGAAAATTAATTTAATCCCATTAATTTACTGCAAGTTATTTTCAACAACCTTAGCAAAATTAAACATAGAAGGCTCAGCTCAATGCTCAACTACTGTAGCAACCCATTTGACTTACGGTTATACAGTATGTTGCCATGAACCTGTGGAAAGTGGTTGCACTTGACTTATTTTACTACTTTTATATCTTTTACCCACTCCTTGTGTTAGATATCCTAGTTTGCATGGTATTTTAGATTTACCCTAGACAGGCTGATACGTTGCTCCTTCCTCATTAAAGTTTTGCACCGCTATTGAAGACAGTGTGTGGGTGTTTTTTTTTTCTTTCTTTATTTTTGAAAAGCAGACTTTTTCCCCATTTTCTCCTGACACTAGATTCTAGTTTCTGACACTAGTTTCTAGTTTCTAACATCATATTTGAGTTTCAGGCGCTAGCTTCTAGTTTTTGACACCCGATTCTAGTCTCTGACACCAGATTCTACTTTCTGACGCTACATTCTAGTAGTTTCCAATGCCAATTTCTAGTTTGTGATTCTAGTTCCAGACATTAGATTCTTTTTTTTCTGACAAATCTATGTTTATGTGTGATTGATTTTTCTTTTTCACAATTTTTCAAAAAAATATCAGCCCTACAAGCTCATAGCGCGCCACATAGTGACTGGCACGCTATGAGCTTGTAGATCTGATATTTTTCAATAGCTAAAGTATAACATAAAGTTTAAAGCTATAGTAAGTGATTTAAATATTGTCTTTTTTGGCTAATCCTCCATACTATAGACCATAGTCCCCAGTGAGTCCCTGGTGTCAATAAACCCTAGTTTCAGTTTGGGGCTTTGGGAGAAAAGCCTTTCGTTCAATCATGATGAGAGGGGCCTTCCTCAATCAGGATCGAGTGGGGGTGGGCCTTGATGTATATGATGTTGGCCTGTTGCGCTTCCACTCACTATAGAGTGTGTGCATGTGCACATCTTTCTACAGGGGGGCGACCGGAGGAGTTTTCCAAATCACTCAAATCACTTACTATAGCTTTAAAACAGGGGTTTTCAACCAGTGGTCCGGGGACCACCAGTGGTCCCTGAGAGGGTTCCAGGTGGTCCCCAGCTAAGATGGTTAACCAGATGTAACTCTTGAGAACGTAAAAATAAACCAAATGGACCCTTGCGGGTCCATTTGGTTTGATTTTTACGCTCTCAAGAGTTAAAATATTCATCATGTGAATTAGTCCTAATAATCTACACAACTAGAAGATTAATGGTCATGGACAGAAGCAGGAAAGGAAATCTTTAGTTTGGGGGGGTCTGTGGGGCTAAAATGTCCTCAAATGGTGGTCCGTGGCTCAAATGCTGAATACATGTTGGTCCCTGGATGAAAATGGTTGAAAAACCCTGCTTTAAACTTGCTACACTGAACATATCACGGTACAGAATGGTGCTAAAAGCATATTCTGTTCATGGTGGTTTCTTGTAGGTGGCCCAGGTGGAGAAGTTGAGTGAGAGCAGCGGTCTGGGCATCAGCCTGGAGGCCAGTGGAGGACATCACTACATCCGCTCCGTGCTGCCCGAGGGGCCGCTGGGCCGCTGTGGAAAGCTGTTCAGTGGAGACGAACTGCTGGAGGTAGATAAGGATAAAAATATAATTTAACCCGCGACCTGAATATTTCAGGACAGGTGATTAACCCATGTGTCCTGACTGTTTCTGAATAACATAATATTCAAAGATACCACGTGATTTAAAATAGCAGATACACTTGCACTCGGTGGCGCATGAGCTTGTAGATCTGCTATTTTTCAATCATGATGCTTCAGTAGTAAGGGTTAATATTCACACACTACTAAGGTTTATTTATTTTATTATTATTTTAAGGAATACATTTTTAACCCACTTTACGAATGCCTTCTAGACCGGTACTAGTTCACCCACATCCAAGATTTCCAGAAAAAATCAAATAAAAACATGAATAAACTGGCAAAGACCTTGTACAAAACTTTGTATTTACTTTGAATTAGTATTATATTATAAAAAGATTTTTAAGAGATTTTCAGTGTTGCGTAGAAAGAAGAGGGGCGTTCCAGGCATGCATGGCTAAAAAAACAAATTTTCATTATGTTAAAAAGGCAAAAACGTCAACATGTTTCGACCGTGTGAGGTCTTCATCAGGGCAAATACTGACATCAGGGCCCTGATAAAGACCGCACGTGGTTGAAACGTTGGTGCTTTTTTTGCCTTTTTAACCTAATAAAGACTGTTCTTCGTTTTTTAACCATGTGTGCCTGGTAGGGCTGTATACCGAAGCTCGGGATTCGAACCATTCGCTCGCTAAGGTCGCCACGCGAACGAATATTAATGATCCCGAACCATTCGCATTTATTTATTTATTTAACTTTTCCCCCCATCTAGTAAATGTGTGACATCGAGGGGTCAGAAACTCGCTGTGAAACGCGCTGTTACTGCAGTTGGAAATGCATTGTTTTCACTGAAGGTGTCCCATTCTCAATAGAGGTTTATGTAGGCGATCCGCCATTAGACTGGCTCTAGGAAGTCAACGGAGTTTGCGCAACTCCGTCTGTACTCTATAGAGCTGCACGCTGACTGGTTGGTTTTATGGTTATGGTATGGTATTTACCGAGCCAGCAGCAGGCTAGCCAGCAGCAGCAGGCACTTAAGACTATATATACAATAGACACGTAGTCGTTCACACAGCAAACAAATAATTAAACAAGCCTTTGGAAATGTTGGTTTTATGGTTAGCTGTCCAGCAGAAGCAGGCAGTTTAGACTATATATATATATATATACAATAGACACGTAGTCGTTCACAGCAAACAAATAATTAAACGAGCCGACGGACGGCATGTTTTGGCAATCAAAACAGCGTGTTACCCGTGGCTGTGTCGGATCGGTCTCATCAGAAAGGAGAGAAAAGGAGAGCGGTGTCATGACTGGTGTATTCACAGATGTCAATCACATCTCAGGGCAGTAGAAAACTTATCTACCGATGGCAACATCCACGATTTTAAGAGTTAGTAGACGCGCGCCGCGGGGGGTCGCAGCTTTTTTTTTTTTTTTTAGCGAAGGTTCGAAGCTCGGCCTGAAATTGCTGTCCGAGGCTCGAATGGCAATTTTCAGGCGACTATACAGCTATAGTGCCTGGGTCGTCTTTCTTCTTTTTTCTATGGATTTTTCCTGTTTTGAATCCGTGTGAGAACCTTTTACCATTTATCACTGTTTAACCACCTCCATTTGAGCGCATGGTTAGCTCCTGCTTATTCGTTAAAAGGGAATTCCACCCATTTTCAACATTTTAATATGTCATTAATATACCTTAGAGATGTTGTGTGGACATGATAAAGACATGTTGTGTGGACATGATAAAAAACTTGATGACATCATCAAGATGTATTTTCACCATGTTAATGGATTTCTTTAGACGTACAAATGGAACCAAATGAACCCGTTAGGGTTCATTTGGTTGCATTTGTACGCTCTCAGAAAAAAAAACATTTGTGCACTCTCAGAAAAAAAAAACATTGAAAATGGGTGGAATTCCCGTTTTAAGTGTCTTTTTTCTCTCCGTAACCCGTAACCCTCCCATCCCCAGGTGAACGGCATCTCCCTGATCGGAGAGTCCCACAAGGCGGTGGTCAGCATCCTGAAAGATCTCCCCCTGCGGGTGCACATGGCGTGCTGCCGGCCCGCACCCCTCCTGCAGACAGACCTGGACCCCAGCCAGCCTGGGACCCTCGCTTTCCCCTTAGCGCCTGAACTAAAGGTATTCACGTAGACCAGGGGTTTTCAACAGGTGGTCCGGGGACCACCAGTGGTCCCTGGAGAAGGTTCCAGGTGGTCCCCAGGCTAAATGATGGAAAGCTTACAGTATGTACCAGATGTAACTCTTAAGAGTGTAGAGTTAAAATATTCATCATCTGAATTAGCACCACTTCATTAAGAAGTCTACACTGTTTTGTTTGTAAAAATCAAGCCAGGAATTGTGAAAATCCCCAAACCAAAAGAATTCTTTAGTTTTAGGTCTTTGGGGTGAAAATATAATCAAATGGTGGTTCGTGGCTCAAATAAACCGAATAAACGGTGGTCCCTGGTGTCAAAAAGGTTCAAAACCACTGACGTAGATCCCCAAATTGATGTGCATATTGTAGGGCTGGTGAATACAAATTTTAATCAGACTAATCACAGCTTCAAAATTAATTTAATCATGATTAATCACCATTCAAACTTTGTCCAAAATATGCCATTTTTTTCTGGCATATAGGATTTTAAAAATTAAAAAAGAAACAGAATCTGGGGGAAAAAAGTTTATCCTTTAAATATTTATCAAAATAGGTGATCTTCAAGCCCCCAAGGCTTGTACTCCATGGCTCTTGTTACAGGAAGACACACAGCTACATGTCTCCATAAAACTGTGCTCTACCCTTGTTATTTACAAGAGCCTAGTAATGTATATAGTGATGCTTTCAATAGTTTTGCTGATATTCTTCAAACAAATAGTGCAACATACTGCAGCAGAAAGTTCCTGGGGCCCATTATTGGGTCGCTGACTCCTTTTCTGGCCTTTTTTTTTTTTTTTTTTTTTTTTAACTTTTATCATAATTTATTATTTAAAAACGGTAAAAGCTTGTAAAGAATCAGATCTACAAGCTCACAGTGTGTCACTATGCGACACATTTCACTAGTAACGTAACCTAACGTAACCCTAACCCAAGTGATGATACATTTTTTGGGGCTGTTCCATCAGTTCATCTATTGGTGCTGGAGCTAAAAAAAAAAAGTTTAGTATATTTGCGCTGACAGACAAAAAAAGCAAAAAGAACCTACAGTATGATCAATAAATCACATTATAATGAACTAATGAACTTATGGAAACACGTTTTCAGAAATCATTTTTTGGTGCATGAGTGAGCTTTCAAAAATAATAACCTCATATGGGAACCAGCGTATTGCAGTGCTGATATCATCACATATTCATCCTACGGTCCATTAGGATGCAGAGCTATGTGTTCACTGTTCAGTATGTATGGCAGGACGGTGCCGTTGCTCACGCAGCATTGCAGCAGATAGGAAAGATCTCTCCTCTCCACATGCACTAATAATAATGCACCAGAAAATACAGAAACAAAGAAGAAAAAGAAATCACACCCCGGGTGAAGTGAGGGGAAATGTCTCTCATTCTGGCCAATCCCAATTTGCGCCCTCACATTCGTCATCAAGCTTTCTGTTTGAATTCACACACACCCTCAAAGTTGGACATAGGAGGGGCTAGTGCCCCTCAAAACAGGAAGGGCCAAATCCAGTAGTGGCCAATGACCGACCGGTTGCGTTTGGCTAGGTGACCGGGTTGGCGGACCAGTTGCAATACGCTTGCAGTTATGTTTAGGCTTAGGGTTAGTGATAGGATTAGTAATTACCACCTAATTAAAAGCTGATAATGTTTGCACGTGTGTGTGTTTCACTTCTTGCCGGGGGAGCTACACGCAATGTGACGACAATACTGCGAGTCTCTCCGCAGACCTATAAACTCGTCTCGACCATAATCAAGTAGTCGCGGTCAGGTTGCAACTATTCGCGACCGTGACCAGTAAGAAAGTAGTCACGACCAGTAAGACCAGGTTGCGACCAGGTCGTTGGACCCTAATGGATTTAGCTGTCTCTCCCTCAAAAAATAATCCCCACTAGAGTGGTCAATCTACAACTTTCTCATGTCAAGGACCCCATAAGATTTCTGTTGCTGTGATGTTTGAAAACGATTCATTTTGAAACAGGGATGTCACAATACTGTATCGGTATCGGGAAAAGTATCGTATCAGCTGTTTTTTTTGTCCCTTTTTTGTCATATCAGCAAATACTGTATAGGTATTTGGAAAATTATCAGTATCGGCCCTATTTGTCATTATCTGGTCATATATTGGCAAATATGCTATGTCTAACCACAGATCCAACACAAAGGTAAGGGTTGACACAATGGACATAAAATAAAATGTTGGGTCATGTTATATATCAGTATTTGGTATCGGTATCGGCTACCACAGAAATTGTGGTATCGGGATTGGATTGGAAACAAAAAAGTGGCATCGGGACACTAACACTTGCCCGCTTGCCCAGGGCAAGTAAAGAAAATGGTCGGGCAAGTGAAGATTGCTACCTGGTTGCCCGATCGGGCTAGTGTGCGACTTAGTTCACTATAACACAACAAAAGATACTGTATATTTGTATTGAAGGAGGCCATTGCACTCTGCATCTTTCCCTGCTTTCTAGCTATATCTCTCCCGGGTCCATTTGGTTCCAAAATATCATTTTGCTTGCATCACAGACCCCTAATTGTGTGACCACTGTGGGAACCACTGATTTACAAGTTGAATATTTACTGTAGCTGATTGTGACTAAACAAAACAGCCTTTGACTGTGAAAGGAAATGTTTAAAGCACTCAAGTAGAAAGTAAACTTAAATGCAAAATTTATGATATAATTTGGGGGGCAAGTGACCATGACCCGAGGGCAAGTAGAACCCGACTTGCACTTGCCCGATGGACAAGTGCCTCGGAGACCTTAGTGTCAACCCCTGACATGGTTTTCTATATATCGTCATATTAGACAATGGATTAAGATTCAGGGATAAGAGCAGAGAAGCGCCCCATGGCGCTGCAGTACAGTATCAACAATCCACACGGTAATAATACCTTGACAGTACTGGCCTGACAACAACGCGGAGACTTCAAAAGGAAGCTTGTTCCCCTTTGCGGGGGGAAGTGGTGGTTTTTCATCTG
The DNA here is from genome assembly GCA_039105355.1 of Benthosema pterotum. Taxonomy (NCBI): domain Eukaryota; kingdom Metazoa; phylum Chordata; class Actinopteri; order Myctophiformes; family Myctophidae; genus Benthosema; species Benthosema pterotum. The sequence continues at coordinate 6,906,101 of CM076986.1, forward strand.
TGCAGCTTTAGCTGTGATAACATTTCCCAGGCCCCCCTTACCAAACCAATCCCCAAAAGATCCCTTTCATGTCTTGACAGAAACTTATGAAATGGAACTAGAAGGAGGTAACAGAATCAGCAGCAGCGGGCCCACGGGTCGGGGAGTTAGCCCGTTCGGAACCGGAACGCGTTTTGCATTTGCGTTTAGCGTTGTGTTATACTTTAGCTACTGAAAAAAAAAAATAGCAGACCTACAAGCTCATAGCGCGCCACCGAGTGGCGCGCTATGAGCTTGTAGGTCTGCTATTTTTTTGAAAAATGGTGAAAATGTGACACAAATCTTTGAATATGTTATTCAGAAGAAACACTTTTAACTCAAATCTTTTTTCCTCAATTCTCCCTAGGACATGTTTTCAGATGGGGGGCCGCAGCAAAATAATAGATAATTCTGGTGGTCCTTGGCATGAAATATGTTGAGCATCACTGACACAGGAACATAGATTTGTTTTCAGGAAAAAAAAAATAGAATCTAGCGTCAAGAAATAGAATCTAGCATAAAAAAATAGAATGTAGTGTCGGAAACTAGAATCTACCTCCCTGAACTAGCGACAGAAACTAGGATCTAGCACCAAAAACTAGAATCTAGCATTGGAAGATAGAATCTAGTGTTGAGAACTAGAATCAAGCATCAGAAACTAGAATTTAGCACCAAAAACTAGAATCAAGCATCAGAAACTAGAATGTAACACCCAAAACTAGAATGTAGAGTTAGAAACGCGAATGCAGCGTCAGAAACTAGAATTTAATCTGGACAAAATGGGTTAAAAAAGAGAGCCGTTGTACTGCTCGCAGGCAGCTGAGGTTTTTTTTTTTTGTGGTGTGTGTGTGTGATTCTTGCAGGACAAAAATAGACCTTGACGTGGTTCTCTGCTCCTGGTGAACGAGGCGGCGCAGTGGCGGCGGAGTTTCAGAACGGGATAATGTGAGCGAGTGGCGCTGGGAGCTCCGCTGCCATGTGGGATCTGAGGTTCAAAACATCCAGCTGGAGAAAGGAGAGGGAGGACTGGGCTTCAGCATCCTGGACTACCAGGTAACAGGAGGGCTCTGTCTGGACAGCCTGTTTCATACAATATGTACAAAACCTGTAGTTTTTTCAGGGAACAGGGAAAAAAGGAAGCCTTTGTTCCGGTGATGGCAATCTAGTTATTATTTAGTCGCAAGCTGTTGTTGCTATATTATTTTTGTTAACCCATTGTGTCCTGATCAGATTCCAGTTTATGATGCTAGATTCTAGTTCACAGCGCTAAATTCTAGTTTCTGACGCTAGATTCTAGTTCCTCATGCTAGATTCTAGTCCCCCACGGTAGATTCTAGTTTCTCTCAGTAGATCATAGTTTCTAAAGTTAGATTCCAGTTTCTGCGACTAGATTCTAGTTCCCGACACTAGATTCTAGTCCATGACACTAAATTCTAGTTTGTGACACAAATTCTAGTCCTGGCGCGAGGTTTCTGTTTTTTCTGGAAAAATCTCTTCTGTGTCACTGATGCTCAACGTATTTCATAGGAAGGACCCCCAGAAATATCTATTAGTTAGCTGCATAACTCATCTAAAAAAATGTTGTTCTAGGGATCCCCAAAGCAAAGATTTGAGTTAAAAATGTTTGCTTCCGAAATAAATGTATTCAAAGATTTGCACCACACTTTCCATAATTTTTTCAAAAAAAAAAAACCTTGTAGTTGCTTGTAGTTCTGCTATTCTTCAACAGCTAAAACACCAAAACGTGTTCACTAAGGGTTAAGTATGTATGAATCTCACAGCACACACAGACCAAACACTTTCAAATTCAGAAAGTAGCACAGATACCATTTATTAATAATAGCTTTATTAGAGGACCACTTCCCAACGTATCGTCGATGGGGAATCCCGCTATTTTTTTCTGCATTTTAGCCACGGACCAGCATTGATTGACTCATGATATTGATATTGATGACATCTCGGGCCCAAAACTAAGGATTTTCAAATGTATATCCACAATTTATAGACAATTATAGCCAAATGTTTGTTTGTTACAATTGTGTAGATCAGGGGTGCCCACACATTTTTGACTTGAGGGCTACTTTCAAAATGACTGGCTCAACAAGATCTACACATAAAAAAACTAAAACATTTCAAGGCCTCCAAGAAAGTTTAACTTTGAAATAGTGGTGAATGTGTTACTTACTGTTATAGTGTTTAAGAATAATGCACTTATAATGAAAAATGGAGGGGGAGAATTGGAAGGTTTCCCTGTATATGCTACTACTGACGTTTGAAAACAGTATTTGGGGTTTGAGTTGACAGTTCGTGATGTTGAATTTAGTCTCTTGCACCCAAAACTAATAACTTTCACGTTTTTGTCCACAACTGGGAAAGAGAACCGGCAAAATGTTGGTCAAAATAACAATTATTCTCCATTCTCTAATTGTGTGGACTCTTGAAATTACGTAATTCAGATGTTTAAAAATACTTTAACTCTTGAGAGCAGTAAAATGAAACCAAATGGACCCGTAAGGGTCCATTTGGTTTCATTTTAACGCTTGGTTTGGTTTCATTTTAACGCTTTTTAACGCTTGCATTTTAACGCTTGCTTTAAGTGTCATAAACCTGTACCATTTTTGACGACTTTGATAGCTACTATTGCATATTCACACCACGGTTGTCAAGTTGGAAATAGCTTCAAAAAAGCTAAAAAAAAGTAGCTTTAACTTAACCTCTGACACACGACCCAACAACAAACTTCTTTTCCCTGGGATCGCATCAATCCGTCTCTCTCTCCGTTTCCCCCCCTCTCTCTCCTGTTTTTTCCTTCTAATTGTCCCTTCCTTCCTCTCTTTGGCCCCGCCTGCCCTGCCTGCCTGCCTCATTCATGTCAGGACCCGACGGACCCCGCCAAGACGGTGATCGTGATCCGCTCTCTGGTTCCCAACGGCGTGGCGGAGCGCGACGGCCGGCTGCTGCCCGGCGACCGGCTCATGTTCGTCAACAGCACCGACCTGGAGGACGCCAGCCTGGAAGACGCCGTGCAGGCCCTGAAGGGAGCCAAGCTGGGAGCCGTCCGCATAGGAGTGGCCAAGCCGCTGCCCGTAAGAGAACACCCTACCTGCCATGGGGCTTTTTAATTTATTTATCTGCTCACTTTTTTTTTCTTTTTCCGTCTTTCTTTTCCTGATGCACCGGGGTAAAGTGTCGGTGGAGGAAACCCACGTAGAGCAGGGGTTTTCAACAGGTGGTCCAGGGACCACCAGTGGTCCTTGAGGGGATTCCAGGTGGTCCCCAGCTAAATGATGGAAAGTTGTTAACCAGCGTTTGAGAGTTTGATTTTTCACTCTCAAGAGTTAAAATATTCATCATGTGAATTAGTCCAAGTCTACACAACTAGAGAATGTACAAGATTAATGGTCATTTTGAGCTGTTGTGTTTGACAGTTTTGTTTCCCAAATCCAGCCTGGAATTGTGGACAAAAGCAAAAGAAATCAAAAGGTTGAAAACCCTTGACGTAGAAAAAAAAAAACAAGACACTTCGCGATCTTGTACATCAGCTGTTTTTCACTACTTTCGCGCGACACTCCTGTACGATGATTAAGCGCGGCATTAATTTGCACGTACAGGGTTTCTGCCTCACAGCAAGGTTAAGCATTTACACTTTCGTATCTCAGCGTCTTTATATGCGTGTTGGTGTAGTGACAAGAGGCTAAGAGAAGTCTTCCTACATATTCTGACACGCCAGTCAGTCATTTCTCGTGGGAATGCGGACGGTTTAGCCGCTGAGTAGGTTGTTTATTTATCGAGAGACGCATTCGCAGGTTGCACATTGAGTCTTCTCCTTCCTTCTTTGTTTTTTCCTTATGCGGGCCTCTGCCGGTATCCAATAATGAGGGTTCACCTTACAGGTGGCTTGAATTTTTCATGCGCAGGGGGGAAAGACGATATAGTCTGCATGATAAACCACTTCGGGCGCGGTCGGCTTTTATAAAGGGCACAAGTGGCCTAAAATACCTCGTGCCCTTTGTTTGATATTGCTCCATTATTGAATTTGGCCGAGAGCACGAACTCCTCACTCATTTAAAATGCACTGAAGCACCTGTCAAAATATTGGGCCTCTCAACATGGTTATTGCCTGGGGCACCTGTACTCCTTGCTTGTGGGATGTGTCTTAGTTTTTTTCCTCTTTTTTTCTTCTTCATGAGCCGGTGCACGTAGCGGTACACGAGGAACAGCAGAAAAGGAATACTTATCTCGGTTCTTGGGCTCTCGCTGCACCCCACTGTGCTCGAGTCTCTTCTTCTTTGCCTCGCTCTCTCTCGCGGCGACACCCAAGGGCGGATGGAACATACCCCATTTGGGGAGGCAAGAGAACATGTTGGAGGGGCAAGAGAAAATGTTGGAGGGGCAACATTTTCGGTTACAGGACTTTTATTAGTCAAGTAAAGCATCAAAAATAAAATCAGTTGTTTTGTTGAAGTTGCAACAGACACGCAGCATGCATAAAGCTAAAGGTCTGACTCAGAGAGTTTTCTGTTTTCAATGATGAAATGCTGTTGGTTTAGTGGTGCCAAAATTGTCGTTAGTTAGGAGCAGCAGTAGTGTTTCAAATCATCTTAAATGTAAGCACTTTAATTTGAAATATCTTGTTTGGTTGTTTTGCATGGCATCGTGTTTGGAGGGGCAGACTGGGTATTTAGGGGGGCATTGCCCCCCGTGCCCATGCCTAGATCCGCCCCTGGCGACACCGCCGCCCCCTCCAGTTCCCCATCCCTCCGTGGTGGTGGATCAATACGGGTTGATCTGATCTTATCTTTATCGGATCAGCCATTGGTTTGCGGCAGCACAGCGACGAGGAGAGCAGTCTGAGCCCTGCCAAGGTTAGGTGGATTACAAAGTTGTAAGGAAAACCGCTGTGGAGTTATCAGCCCCCGAGGTGGAGTGTGTGCAGTTTTCAGGAGGTATTTTTGTGATGTATCGCCTCTCAAAAGGGAGCCTGACCGATGTAATCCTACCAATACCAAGGTTTTTTTTTTTCTTCTTCTTCCCACCTCTCTCTCTCTCTCTCTCTCTCTCTGCTTCTCTCCTCTCTCTCTCTCTCTCTCTCTCTCTCTCTCTCTCTCTCTCTCTCTCTCTGCTTCTCTCCACCCCTCCTTTCTGTCTCTCTCTGGGTTGCTTGCTGCAAAAAATGTCAGGTTAAAAAATGAGCATCAGTGAAAACCCTGAACAGAGACTCTTACGGTTCGCAATTAATACTTTAACCCTTTAGCCTATTAGCCCCTATACCTGCTCTCCCCTGCGCCAAACTCGAAGAACACATAGATTAATTGATTCCAAAGATTAATTGACAAATGTGAACCAAACAGACCCTAGTGGGTCTGTTTGGTTCCACTTGTACACTCTCAGGAAAATAGGTCCTAAAAGAAAAATCATTAACATGGTGCAACACAACTTGAGACCAGAGCCACCATTGGACTGATCCCACGAAGTGAACAGAGTTTGCGATAGCATAACTATCTCTATACTCGGGGCGAGTATTATTTGGGCAGAGCCTTGCTGTTACCAAAGTATACCTGCTGTTTTAACACTGTGGGTCGTGATCGAGAACAACACTGGACGCTGTGCGTCACACGCTTGCTTTAATCGCACAAAATCTCAAGTTTTCTAAGCACAAAACGCCTGTCCCGCTGAAAATTAACTAGAAGACACGATTTATCACTCCCCGTCTGTAAAGCCCTTAACACTCATCTTTTACTTTATCTAATAACAACCTAAACATGAACCTTGGTTGAAAAAAACAACAACAAAGTTGTCCTTTAAACATCCTAATCAGCCATGCATTTATTCATGACTAGTATTAAGGATTTCATGTCAAGGGGATTTATACTGTTTCTGACTCATGTACTTTCTACTTCTCTAATGCAAGTCTAATGCAAGTCTTAAATACAAAGTTATTTAGGAATATAACTTTTTTCAATATGACATGCTCCAAATCGAGATGTATTCATTTACAGAAGAGTTGTTCTAATATCCAAGGTCTATTCAGCGGAAGAAGCATGGCAATTGCCGGTGCACGTATTTGCCTCCTGTATATTAGCACTAGCTTATTGCTTCAGAATCAACGCAACGCCTTGCCAGGTTGGTGTTTGACATTAGTCTTTTGTGCTGAAGCAGTGGTTTTCAACCTTTTCAATACCAGCGCCCACTATTTATTCAGAATTTGAGCCATGGACCACCATTTGATGACATTTTAGCCCCACAGACCCAAAACTAAAGATTTCTTTTGCTTTTGTCCACAATTCCAGGCTGAATTTTGCAAACAAAACAGTCAAACGTACAGATCACAATGACCAACTTCGCTTTACACTTGGCTTCCATTTGGTTTCAATTCCAATTCTTTCAGCACTTTCAGCAGTCTCTTCTTGGCCACTCCTCACTCCCAAAAGCAAAAAAAAAATCTGCATGGTCTCAAAACTCTCACGCAAGCAATCTTCTCTTAATTCAAACTCATTGTTACAGACATTACTTATCCGTGCCCCACCTCTCATTCGCCCAAAACAAAGCAGTTATCCGTGATTGGATAGCTTTGGCATTTGCATTCTGCAGCAAAACAGGGTCAATTTGCCACCTAACCTTCCGGTCATTCATGCGTTCCTTGTCACAGATCGACGGCAATGAGTCGGACCTGTCGGACGAGAAGCTGCTGGAGCGCCGCTACTCGGCGATGGAGGACGACCACGACGGAACCTTCCAGACCTCCATGATCGCGCTGCACGGCAGCGCCTGTAGCGCCGACCTGGACTACCAAATGAGCCTGCTCTCCTCCTCCACACCCAAGGTGAGATACGTCCAGCTGCAGACCTAGCCTAGGAGTGGACGTGCCTCACGGTCGATGCGGTGACGTCACATCAACCCACAGGCCCCTGTTGTTGTAGGCCTAAGGCCATGCTCTGCAGTCCGAGACGCAAAACCCTAGCCTCACAGACCGTCAGGTCTGTGAGGCTAGGGTTTTGCGGTTCGGGCATTTAGGGTTAGGGTTACGGTTTGAGGGAGCTCGGATTTTGCGACAAACATTGCTTCCCCATCTCTAAAACCCACCCCTAAACCTAACCGCAAGCTAAGATGGTGCTGATAAGCAGCCTACTGGGAATTATCGCTTGATAACGGTAGAAGCGGGTGGGACATGGCAACAGCCAGCAGTGTGTGACGTCATCACATCAACTGTGAGGCACGTCCACTCCTGGGCTAGGTCTGCAGCTGGAGCCTTTTGCCCAAGGTTGGTTGGTGCTCCACTCAGAAACGTTTTGGGGCCGGTTTTTGTTTTATATTCTTGGACGTGAGAAACGCGAGACGGGGGAAGGGCAAGGGATCAAACTCAGCATGTCGTGGTCAGGCTGCTGTGTTTTGTATTGGCGCGTGTGTGTTTAGAATCGATATCCCAGCAGCAGAAAATGGTAGAAATGTTTACTTCATGCAGTCTTAAGGTCAAAAGGACATAGGGAGTATTACTGACTTGTGTTTAAAGCAGCAACCATTACTGGCCTTTCACCTCTGGATAACAAGAATGCAGCACACACTTTTTCCTATAGGCTACTAAAATAGAATTCCTTTGACATCTTCATTCCTGAACAAACACACGACGACAACACCCCACATTCTCAGCATCACATCGTCTCCGAAGCGTCTTCACAGCTTCTTTCCCTAAAGCCAACCAACCCTACCAGCCATCCACCCTCCCTCCCTCTTCACCTCACTCCCTCCTCTCTACCCCTACATTCACCTGCACCTAACTACTAACACAACCAGTTAACACACCTATTGCACAGCTCTACAAGTCATACGCCACTCCTGACTTGTAGTTCTGCACGTACTTTTTCGGAAGCACTAACGCCTGGCTAGAACACTTTCATAGGTCCACACATCTGCTAGTCACTGCTCTGCTGTATGTTAGCATCACTGGCACCTGCTGAATCTAGTGTCACCTATGTCACTTAGTTGAAAACTAGAATCTAGTGTCTAGCTAGCGTCACTAGACTAGCAGCAAAAACTAAGTCGTAGGGTTACATATTAAACTGCCCTACTAAGCCTGAGAATGTATGTTCATTGTCGACAAAGCATAGGATGCTATAAAATAGAACTGTCTGTTCTTCACATTTATGTCGAGGGTTTACGTGATTTCATCTTGGTTAGTCACTACACCACAGTACGTTGTTTGTACTGGAGTCTTGCTATACACAATAGGTCCAAGATCCAATGAATAATACATACTGTACCTAGATCAATGTTGGAGCTGCTCCAGTGACACAGGGAAACTACTGTTTTGGCCGCTGTGCGAGTTGGACTTGAGGATGAGCTGATTAGAACAGAGTGCTAAAAGGTCACCGGGTCAAAGGTCAATGTCACAGTGACCTCACAACGCCCCATTCAGTCTCCATTCACTCACTTTACTAGTGAACCGTGGACAGACACGGATGTAAACAGAAACTGGTGAGCGGAGAACGGCGCACAAGAACAATGCTTGTTTGCCTTATTTGCAGTCAGTTTCACAGTAAACTCGACACCCAGTCTTTCATTTTCATCCGCGATGCGCGAAAACGGAAAGCCTGAACTAATTTGTTAGCCACGGTGGCCTAGAAATGGGAGTCAAGCTTTCGGGGTGGGTGTCGCTCCAAATGATGTGACGTAGCACAGCAGTGGACGTAGGGCATTAACCAAACACGTTTTTTGCTAGTCGAATCGAATACTTTGGTAGTCGAATAATTCTCGACTAGTCTATAGTGATATACCGGTATATATTTGTATAACCTGAAATTAAACTTACAATCAATAAGGATTAAATAAAGCGTCAAAATGCGCCAAGGGCATCAACGGCATTAATTATTTAAAGCGTCAAATGCGTCAAGGGCAATAAGAGGGTTATCACAACACAAGATAAATTTGTCTTGAAGGCAGTCATTGCACTCTGCCTCTGTGTCTTTCCCTGCTTTCTAGCTATCCACAATTCCAGGCTGGATTTGGGAAACAAAACAGGCATACACAACATACATATCAACATACAACATACACATCAAAATGACTAATTAAGATGATGAATTTTAACTCTTGAGAGTGTAAAAATGAAACCAAATGGACCCGCAAGGGTCCATTTGGTTTCATTTTTACGTTCTCAAGAGTTACATCTGGTTAACCAACTTAACTGGTGGCCACCTGGAACATGGGGGGCAAGTGACCATGACCTGAGGGCAAGTAGAACCTGACTTGCACTTGCCCGATGGGCAAGTGCCTCGGAGACCTTAGTGTCAACCCCTGCATTTTGGAACAATGGATGTCAAGTGTCATGTGTAATTTTATATAAAATAAAGTCCATAAAAAATCAAATTTAAATTACTTCCCAAAAACAAAACCATGCTGCGCCATGACGTGTAGAAGAGGCTCATATCAATAACAGGCAGTAGAAATTAAGCTGACGTGTTTTTATTCTCCATTTCTGTCCTCCATCCTCCAAACACAGGTGGTTGTGATTACAGAAGTAGACCATTTTTAATCTCATTCAATGTGACATCCAGACAGTGTATTGTTCAGATTAAACTTCATCATCATCATGTGTTTAAGGTTGGAATTGATAACAGATGTTTGCCTGCAGCTTTAAAGCTGTATTACCGTTACTCGTCTGAATAAAAAAAATATATTGTTCAGTTAGAATACTTGATTTATACAATGGGATGGTTGTTATTCTGCTCTTCCATTTATACATGTATTATCTCCTCTGTGTGTGTGTGTGTGTGTGTGTGTGTGTGTGTGTGTGTGTGTGTGTGTGTGTGTGTGTGTGTGTGTGTGTGTGTGTGTGTGTGTGTGTGTGCGTGTCATGACCTTTGACATGATCCTGTTTCTGGTTTAACACAACGTTTGACCCGAAGGTCAGCATTCAATTATTCCTCCAGAGCAAAGCCGGCAGGTTTCTGTTAGCTCAGTCAGTGCTAAAATAAATAAATGTCAGCACTTGCTGCATGAGAACCAGACTTACAGATTATGAGGTAAAGAAAAGGATATATTTTTTTTTTTTTTTAAATTCCACGATTTTGCAACCCATTTTTTTCACCTAGTGCCAATTCATATTGTGATCCTGGGCTCTACACACCTTCCGCCAAACTGGGGAGGCAGCGGACTGGCCTCATGCTTCCTTCAATGCATGAGGAGTCCAAGCTGCCTTCTTTTCACCTGACAGGGGGAGTTTCCCTGGTTGGACGTAGCGCGTGGAAGGAACACGTTATTCCAACCAGTTCCAGTCCCCTCCATCAGGCGCCCCGGCTGGTCAGGGGGAGGCAGTTTAGAGCCCAGGATTACTGCATGTTTTTGTGAGGGTATCTACCCTAGGGGACACGGGGAGAACATGCAAACTCCACACAGAAAGGCCCTTTCGTCAACCCCGCCTCGGGTATGGGCACGGAGTATGGCAGGAGCAGACACACCGTCAGCACCCACAGCAGCGCCCCTAGCGGGAACCGAACCCAGGACCTTCTAGCTGTGAGGCGACAGCACTAACCACTGTGCCCCTCAGAGTACCACTTCTTGTGGTTTTGCTCCTTTTGGGTATTGTAAAATGAAGGAAAATTAATAACAGATTGCCTCCCCCCCCAACACCACCCCCGCTGTTTGTTTTTTATCCTAGCTGACAGGCCGATTGGACTTGCTGAGCGCTGAGCGTTCGTCATTCGCCGCGGTGTCCGGTGTCCTGGGCGACGGTACGGAACCCTTTTCTCCGGAGGGGCAGGCGACCTCCTCCTTCACTCCTCCTCCTCCTGGTTTAAGAGGTCAGGCTGTGATGGACTCGCTGCTGAGCGGTTCTGATAGCTACCTGTCCTCCCAGACACCTTCCCTTCGCCTGGAGCCTGCAGCCGACAGCTCGGGCTCATCCTACAGCCCCTTCAGTGAAATAGGTACTATCAGGAGGCCTGTTCATCATTATTACATAACCGCCTAGTCGGATATTGACTGGTGTTCTCAAACGCTATAGTTGTAGCTCAGGGTTTTTCAACCTTTTTGATGCCAGGGACCACCATTTATTCAGAATTTGAGCCACGGACCACCGCTTGAGGGCATTTTAGCCCCACAAACCCCAAAACTAAAGATTTCTTTTGCTTTTGTTCCATCTTCTAGTTGTGTAGACTTTGGCTAATTCACATGATGAATATTTTAACTCTTGAGAGTGTAAAAATGAAACCAAATGGACCCATAAGGGTCCAAATATAGAACTCTACGTAGGTGTAGCCAGGCATGGTGTAAGTCTACTCATTGGCTGCATGCCATCAAATCAGGTATGGGGCCTTGTGTGTAGGCCAAAAGCCCATACCACCAGATCTCCAGGGCCTGGGCTTACCAAATAACAGCCCATAAAAACTAAAAACCAGCCGTCGACAGCTTCAATTCATGGTGAGCAATGCAGGGGAGTACAGTAACATTATTAATTCCGGGGTCAGGTGATTTCTGGACTTTTTGAATCGAATTGAATTATTCTGCGTAATTATTTGGTAAGCCCAGGCCCAGGTCTGGTGGTACAGGCTTTTGGCCTACACACAAGGCCCCAGACCTGATTTGCTGCCATGCAGCCAATGAGGAGACTTACACCATACCTCAGTGGTGTCAAAGTCATTTGGGGTGGGGGCCGCATTGGACTTAATGTGACTTCATGGGGCCGGAGCGCCACGGTGCAACCAGTCGCAGACCGCAAGCATGCACGGCACACGCATGTTTACGTACACAGCCGTTACTTCTATACAGTATATCACACAAGTCATATTTATTATTAAGAATAGCAATTGACTTTTCATTATTGGGTTCATACTTGTAGCCTAGATTAAGACATTTGCAATGAAAGATGCTATTTTTATTTACATAGCCTCAATAAACCATACGAAAATAGCATTTAAATTTCAAATGCTAAATTTAAGTAAGTATGTGTAGTTAACTAAGTATAGTTCTTGGTTATACACCCTTGTACTGCTGAAGTATAGTTCTCTCGGTTACACACCCTTGTACTGCTGAAGTATAGTTCTCTCGGTTACACACCCTTGTACTGCTGAAGTATAGTTCTCTCGGTTACACACCCTTGTACTGCTGAAGTATAGTTCTCGGTTACACACCCTTGTACTGCTGAAGTATAGTTCTCGGTTACACACCCTTGTACTGCTGAAGTATAGTTCTCTCGGTTACACACCCTTGTACTGCTGAAGTATAGTTCTCGGTTACACACCCTTGTACTGCTGAAGTATAGTTCTCGGTTATACACCCATGTACTGCTGAAGTATAGTTCTCTCGGTTACACACCCTTGTACTGCTGAAGTATAGTTCTCTCGGTTACACACCCTTGTACTGCTGAAGTATAATTCTCGGTTATACACCATTGTACTGCTGAAGTATAGTTGTCACTTTGCAGCGCCAGCAGCCTAGCCTGGTAAAACGACTCCCCCTGCTGGACAACATGCATTACATGCCGTTCAGAAGAGAGCTCAAAACGATCATAACTTTTGATAGGAACGTGCTAGAGACTTACTTTTTTTAAATAGACTCAGACATTTTTGCTCTACAGGCCTGGGGCCGGATTAAGTCAAGGCCCGCGGGCCTTGACTTTGACACATGGGCCATACCTGGTTACACCATAGCGTTCGAGAATACCAGCTATTATCTGAGATCATCGCAGTTAAATAGACAAGCTCTCTCTGCAATATTGTCGGGGAGCTGTTCTCTGTAACGTTTATGACAGCCAGTCGCTCATATCTGATACCTATCTTCATTCATATCTGGTCTGTTTCTAATGAAAACGTAACTAATTCAGCAGCAGTGACATTAGCATTCTTGCAGTCGGTTGCTTCTTCATATCCACATGAGTGAAAACCACCCGGGTTGACTTGTTTATTTTTCAAACGCAGTTCTTAATACGATGCAAACTAAATCAGCTACTTAAAATAAACTTTTTCTTAAAGGGACATTTCACCGTTTTTGCAAAACAAAAATATGTTTATGACATTTAGAAAGCACTTAGAACACTTTCCTGGTGATCTATGTGTGTAAAGTGTGGTTGTATATCTTTTAGATGTTAGCAGTCTACTTCCTGAACTACATGTTGTCTCAGTAAGACAGACCCTTCCGCTAGCCACAAGGAGGTGCAGTGCACCAAAGAACTGTGGGAATTGTAGTCCAGGAAGTAGTGTCCATGACATCACAGACACTGGGCTCACTGCTAACATCTGAAATATCTAAAACCACACATTGCACAGACCACCAGGAAAGTGTTCTAAATCTTCCGATATATATTTTTTGTGACGGTGAAATGTTGCTTTTACAAATTTTGTTAATACTTTGGATATAGCGCATCATTTATTGGTATTTGTCATAGTCAGTCATTGCTTGTGTATATTTAAGTTGCTTGTCATATCTGCTCTGTAAATTATTTTTTGCCTCAGAAAGCCTAATAGACCTGCGCAGTGACGTCACCGCCCCTGTTCCAGAAGTGGATTCCCCATTCATTTTCCTCATAGACTTTTCGAAAATTAGGTTTATAAAAACACGATTGCGCCGCAGACATTACCAATTCACGTGGTGAAAAATCATGAGAACAAACACAATATTATCATGTAATTAGCAATAAGTACAAAACGGCAGGATGCAACACTTTTTGTTTTGTTTTTCATCTTAGAAAGTATTTGATTGTCCCAAAAGATTGTGTGTGTTGTCATGAATTGTCACGACCCGAGGTGGCTTTGTCCACGACATAATCGTCTTCATATGAACCATTTTCGAAAAGTCTATGAGAAAAATGAATGGGGAATCCACTTCTGTTCTGAAACAGGGGCGGTGACGTCACTGCGCAGGTCTATTGCCAAACAGAAATGTCAATTTTATTTATGTTCAAGTAAATATAAGTATTTATAAACGTTCTAACTAACCGTGGTGTGACATTTTCATCTGTTCCAGCCCTAGGTAGCAGGACTGACGTTCAGGAGAGCCCACTAGAGTCGCTCCACTTTCAGATGGAGCCGGCCCTCTCAGTCGGAGACATGGGAGAAATACAGGCCCTGGGCAAGGTACAAGCTCTCATTGAAAGTACTTTCAAGTGGAGAAGGTGAAAGAAGATCTACTTATTGCCGTATGAGTTGATACGGGGGGTCCGTTCTTTGATGAGGACACATAAAAGCGCCCCAAAGTAGAGGATTTGACAACAAACCTTGTTTTTTTGAATTAATTTGTAGTATTCATTAAGCCATTCTGAACGGGTAAACGCGCCTTTAGGTGTTTTAGCTATTGAAAAATATCAGACCTACAAGCTCATAGCGCGCCACCGAGTGGCGCGCTATGAGCTTGTAGGTCTGATATTTTTTGAAAAATTGTGAACATTTTACAGGGACAAAAATGTTATGTTTTAGGAGCTAAAAATTAGTTCCTGTGACAATTTGTTTTAGTTTGAGGTACGGCATTCTAGTTCAAGGACAAAAACGTAGTCCCAGAGACATCCTAGAGATGCAAATTTTCTTCCAGGGGCAAAACTTTAGTTCCAGAGACATTTCTTTTTGTTCCAGAGACAATATTTCAGTTCCAGGGACAATATTTTAGTTCCAGGAACAATATTTTAGTTCCAGGAACAATATTTTAGTTCCAGGAACAATATTTTAGTTCCAGGGACAATATTTTAGTTCCAGGGACAATATTTTAGTTCCAGGGACAATATTTTAGTTCCAGGGACAATATTTTAGTTCCAGGGACAATATTTTAGTTCCAGAAACAATATCTTAGTTCCGGGGACAATATTTTAGTTCCAGAGACAATATTTTAGTTCCAGGGACAATATTTTAGTTCCAGGGACAATATTTTAGTTCCAGGGACAATATTTTAGTTCCAGGGACAATATTTTAGTTCCAGGGACAATATTTTAGTTCCAGAAGCAATATTTTAGTTCCAGGGACAATATTTTAGTTCCAGGTACAATATTTTAGTTCCAGGGACAATATTTTAGTTCCAGGGACAATATTTTAATTCCAGGGACAATATTTTAGTTCCAGGGACAATATTTTAGTTCCGGGGACAATATTTTAGTTCCAGGGACAATATTTTAGTTCCGGGGACAATATTTTAGTTCCAGGGACAATATTTTAGTTCCAGGGACAATATTTTAGTTCCAGGGACAATATCTTAGTTCTGGAAACAATATTTTAGTTCCAGGGACAATATCTTTGTTACAGGGACAATATTTTAGTTCCACGGACAATATTTTAGTCCCAGGGACAATATTTTAGTTCCAGGGACAATATTTTAGTTCCAGGGACAATATTTTAGTTCCAGGGACAATATTTTAGTTCCAGAAGCAATATTTTAGTTCCAGGGACAATATTTTAGTTCCAGGGACAATATTTTAGTTCCAGGGACAATATTTTAGTTCCAGGGACAATATTTTAGTTCCAGGGACAATATTTTAGTTCCAGGGACAATATTTTAGTTCCAGGGACAATATTTTAGTTCCAGGGACCAAATTTCAGCCCTCCTTCCGGGACCTCCATCTGGCCTCAGTACAGAATGGGTTAAAATATGTCACCTGACATCGTCCCTGTCGGGGATGAGTGTAATGAATACTGATCGCAGAGAAGAAAAAAAAAAAGATGTATTCCTTGACTCAATCCAATCCCCTCTTCACCATAACTTGCCTCCCGTAGATGACAGAATGGTCCTGAGTGTGACCTGAAAATGCTTTTCATTTAGTGGCTGAATCTCCGTCCGTGTTTGAATTGTCACCCTCAAGGATGAGGACACCGCTGTGAGAGAAGCGGGAGACGAGGACGACAAGGAGCAACTGCCGCACACCCCGGGGAGCAATTTTGAACGAACCATCACGGTCGTCAAGGGCAACTGCAGCCTGGGTGAGTGTTTGTTTGCCCACACCTTCTCTCGGAATGTAAAATCAGGTTGAAATGATGGAAGAAACGTTGGCCTTTTCTCTTCCTTTTATCCGCTATGTCCTTCATCTTTTTACAAATGCCATATTTGGTTAAGAAAATACAGTATGTATTGAAATTATCTTTGGATACTTCCCCAAGCTACAGGGTTGGATTCAGTGCCCTGAACCCTGCCTGGGGGGCTCTCAGTAGCAAAACCTTTAACTTGAGAGCTGACTGAGAATATAGGAAAGGGATTTTTTACTGAACAACCCATACGTGTTATTCAAAAGGTTCGGTTTCGCCGAGAAGATGTGTCATTTTTAAACCAGTTTGTCCTGATTAGATTCTAGGTTCTGACACAAGCTTCAACTCCCCGACACTAGATTCAAGTTCCCGACACTAGATTCAAGTTCCCGACACTAGATTCAAGTTCCCGACACTAGATTGAAGTTCCCGACACTAGATTCTAGTTTCTGACACTAGATTCAAGTTCCCGACACTAGATTCTAGTTTCTGATACTAGATTCTATTTTTTTTTCCTGAAAAATCTGTGTTCTGTGTCAGTGATGCTCAAAATATGTCATGCCAAGGACCACCAGAATTATCTATATTTGGCGGCGGACCCCCAACTGAAAACATGTTGTTCTAGGGATCCCCCAGAAGCAAAGATTTGAGTTAAAATTGTTTGCTCCCGTAAGAATTTATTCAAAAGCTTTGCACCACATTTTCATGATTTTTCCAAAAATAGCAGACCTACAAGCTCATAGCGCGCCACTCGGTGGCGCGCTATGAGCTTGTAGGTCTGCTATTTTTCAATAGCTAAAGTATAAATCAAAACACGTTACAGTGCACAAAGCGCTAAATGTCACAAACACGACACGCCTTCTGTTCTGTTCCTATAGAGCTGCGCAGTGACGTCACCGCCCCTGTTCCGGAAGTCTTTTCCCAATTCATTTTTCTCATAGACTTTTCGAAAATAATTTATATCAAGACGATTACGCCGCGGAAAACGCCAACTCGAGTCGTGACGAATCATGATGACACACACAAACTTTTGGGACAGTAAAATAATTTCTAAGATGAAAAACGAAACAAAAAGTCTTGTATCATGCCGTTTTCTACTTCTTCCCAATTATATATTATATGACGATATTGTGTTTCTTGTCATGATTTGTCACGACCTGAGTTGGCTTTGGCCGCGGCGTAATCGTCTTGATATAAATTATTTTCGAAAAGTCTATGAGAAAAATGAATGGGGAAAAGACTTCCGGAACAGGGGCGGTGACGTCACTGCGCAGCTCTATTCTGAGTTGCACTCCAGATGAAGAGACGCCATTAAAGTTGTAGTTTTAAACAGATATATAAAACTGTTGTTTTATGTGTTTTTTGCGACACCGGCCCCTGAGGCTGCAGTCTGCAGTTCTGTCTGGAATCCAGGCTTTTTGCGAGGGTTGTTAAATTTAATTATTCAGTGGCCAAATATTATAGGAGTAATGGGATTCTGATTTAATTGTCTCTTCATTCAGAGAAAATCTGAATTTAATTTGGTTCACCCCACTGCTAAATCGCCCTATTAAAAGGTAATCTAAAAACTACGACACTACGGCAATTTGCGGTTCGCGGCATGCGGCGACCGGGGGGGTTAATTTCCAACGATTTGAGTCCACGTATTATCGTATAACCATGAAAGTCCTCTGTGTGTGTGTGTGTGTGTGTGTGTGTGCGTGTGCGTGTGCGTGTGCGTGTGCGTGTGCGTGTGCGTGTGCGTGTGCGTGTGTGTGTGTGTGTGTGTGTGTGTGTGTGTGTGTGTGTGTGTGCGTGTGTGCGTGTGTGTGTGTGTGTGTGTTCAAAACTCTCACGCTTGCATTCAAAGCAACCAAAGGCTTGACTCCACCATATCTCACTGGTCTCATAAAACCCTTCAAGCCCTCCCGTGCACTCCTATCAGCCGACACTGGGAAGCTGGCAGTACCCCCGCTAAAAACGCCTGGCCAACGCTCCACTCGCCCCAAGCTCTTCTCCCTCCTGGCTCCAAAACTATGGAGCCAGGAGGGCTCCACCGCAATCAGAACCACAGACTCACTCCCTATCTTCCACCGCAGTCTGAAAACACACCTCTTCAGACATCTCCATCTCAGGCCATAGCACTTGTATTAAGTACCAACCCACAGTACTTGCTGCAGTGATTTATATAGGATGACTAATGCATTACCATGTGTATACAATGTACATTGTATATTGTAAAGTGTATTGTAAATTCTGCTTAAATTGCAAACTTTATAGTATACTATTCAGGGGTTGACACTAAGGTCTCCGAGGCACTTGCCCATCGGGCAAGTGCAAGTCAGGTTCTACTTGCCCTCAGGTCATGGTCACTTGCCCCCCAGGTTCCAGGTGGTCCCCAGTTAAGTTGGTTAACCAGATGTAACTCTTGAGAACGTAAAAATGAAACCAAATGGACCCTTGCGGGTCCATTTGGTTTCATTTTTACACTCTCAAGAGTTAAAATTCATCATCTTAATTAGCCCAGGTTTACACTGTAGAAGATTAATGGTCATGTTGATGTGTTAATTTGCCTGTTTTGTTTCCCAAATCCAGCCTGGAATTGTGGATATCTAGAAAGCAGGGAAAGACACAGAGGCAGAGTGCAATGACTGCCTTCAAGACAAATTTATCTTGTGTTGTGTTATAGTGCACTAAGTTGCACACTTGCCCGATCGGGCAACCAGGTAGCAGTCTTCACTTGCCCCACCATTTTTTTTACTTGCCCCGGGCAAGCGGGCAAGTGTTAGTGTCAAGCCCTGCTATTGTAAATCGCTCTGGATTAAGAGCATCTGCTAAATGCCTAAATTCTAATTGTAAATTGTGTGTGTGTATGTGTGTGTGCGCGCGCCTGTCTGTGTCCGTGTGTGGGATCTGCCTCCAAAAGGAATGACGGTGAGCGCGGTGAAAGATGGCTTCGGGATGCTCATTCGCAGCATCATTCCCGGCGGCTCCATCAGCCGCGACGGGCGCCTGGGGGTGGGAGACCTCATCCTGTCCATCAACCGCGAGCCCACCGCCAACCTGTCCAACGCCCAGACCCGCGCCATGCTCCGCAGACACTCTCTCATCGGACCCGACCTGGAGTAAGTGGTTCATCGCTGTCGATGCAGCAGATTATAGCCACCACAAAACGGGACACCGCCAAGAAATAATACATATTTCATTGTACACATAATTTAAAGGTAGGGTAAGTGATTTGAAATTCATGGTGTAGTACCAGCTTGGTGCACTAGGGGCGCCCAAGAGTAGCTACACTATGTGAACCTGCTGCTCGATCCTGATTGGAGGAGAATTCACCCTCCACCTGGGGAACTTTTATTGGCTCCTCTGCTAACGTGGGGGAGGGGGAAACTCCATATATGGTCTGCACACCTTATAATAGAGCATTTTAACAGAAAAAAAATTTTTTTGGGTGATATCTGACAAAAGTGAAATCACTTCCCCTACCTTTAATAAATACATTACTTTTTAAAGGGGCTCCATCATGAATTTATTATGTAAATATTATTGTATTCATTTTAATACTGCAAGACTTCGATGCAAACCACTTAAAGACTTAAAGGGGAATTCCATCCATGTTCATTTTCAGAGGATACAAATGTACCCAAATGTACCCTTTCAGGAAAAAGGGGGTCTGAAAGAAAAATCATTAACATGGTGAAATACATCTTGATGATGTCATCAGATGTTAATGTTTTTTTCAGACCTCCATTTTTAGGAAATACAGAATTGGGAGAACTTTTTTTCATCATGTCCACACAACATCTCTTAAGGTATATTAATGACATATTAGAATGTTGAAAATGGGTGGAATTCCCCTTTAAAAGGTGGAGGCCAAAGTTGAGTGGGACCATTCAAACATGCGCCTTCACAAAATTACAGATTTCTCAAGGAAAATCTGACTGTTTAAAAAAAACTTTTAAACCCATCAATGTCATGGTGTCTCCCCTTTAAGGACATAAAAATCATCATAAATGCTCTGTAATTTCTTTGATTATAGATATTACTTGGCTGTAGTGATATTTTCTCCATGTTTAGAAACACGGCCACACACAGCCGTCCCTTCATTCTGAAGGTTTTTCTTCCAGTAAATCATGCACGGCGTCCGGTCATTTCCCTCAGCAACCCTCCGAATGATTAGATGAGGTTAGCTGTGATCAAACGCCTCACAAAGGATACTTATTAATGCATCAATTAGTCGGTGTCAGACTCGCATACACAATAAAATGAACATGTGCTCGCAGTTTACTGCGTCTTTGCCCGCCCTTCCATTCTTAACAGGATTATGCATTATGCATTGGCAGCTCCTTCATAGCCAAGTGCGAGCTTTCACAAACGCATCAATTATGGGAGAGAGAGAGAGAGATTAGCGGTCACGTTGTCCACGCAATCTCAATAGTTTCATATCCGTCGGTTTGCGGCGAATTAGTTCAGGGAGGGTAATTTGGAAGAAGCGAGAAAGTTGCTATTCCCTCCCACACAGCGAGGAAAGTTCCCTCAAAGGCAAAGACTTAATGTGGTATTTTACAAGTATCGCTTGATGTGCTAAACTTGGCAGCAATGTTAGCTTCGGTGCATAAAAATTCCACCAACTCTTCACATTTTTTAGATCTGCTTGTGCACCCGAGGACGATCTCTGCCCCTTTTATGTGTGAGTATATATGGCTAACTTCCACACGCTGGTGGTGTGCTAGCGAGAAAACCTGCCGTCTCCATTTTCTATCTTGTCATTTTTCTCTGTCTTGAAGCTGGGCTTCCTTCCCACCTGGCCGCTGGCGAAACAGGTTTTTATCCAGAATAAAAAAAAAGATAAAGATGTCACTTCTGACCCAAATAGTTGTCACTTAAACTGATTATTGAAGAGGAACTTGCTGGTATAATTAACATATAAACGTTGTTAAGAGACATTTCTTTAGTTAAGTGGTTCCCAAACTTCTTTTTTTAACTGTCAAGAAGCACCACCTCCTGGGAATATGCGTTTGGCAGCAGACCAAAACCAAAATGATTCCAAATTTCTTTGAGATTTCTTTTAAACCAAGCCAATGTATCCACACTATAAGTGTTTTAAACTGATTTTGATGCTATGCCTCCCTCACATTGGAATTGACGCTACTATCAACTAATGGTGTGTTTTGCGCACATTCTAATCTAGCACATCATTTGATTCACATTATCTGGATAAACCTCTGAATCGTCTGCGTGTTTTAACCACTAACTACAATTTTCTAATCCTTCCGCCGTCTAAGGTGCTTGCCGACCTACTTATGTGATTATGTGTTCTCTTTTTTTTTTAAACTACCATTCTACTAACCCTATTTGAATCACTATCTCTGCCAGGAGAACATGCACATGCAAGATACACACATGTGTCTTTGCGCACATGTGTGTTTGCCCACACGTTCGTGACTGTGTGTATCCCCACAGCTAATCCTCACATACTACTCGATCAATCGGTGTGATAGTTCCTTGTGCACGCTTGCAGGACCTAGTCCAGAGGTGGGCAATTATTTTTCCCAAGGGGCCAAATGAGAAGCATAAAATTTTGTGGAGGGCCAAGACTAAAGGCTGAACTAAAGTCTGCGTAATATTAATTTCATTTCAAGATAAAAGTACCAGTGCCCTTTATTTATTCAGTATTTGAGCCACAGAGGACCATTTCATGACATTTTTCAGCCCTCACAGAACCAAAACTAAAGATTTCTTTTGCTTTTTGTCCACAATTACAGGCTGGATTTGAAGAACAAAACAGTCAAACATACAGATCCAAATGTCCACATTCTCTAGTTGTGTATACTTGGGCTAATTCACATGATGAATATTTTAACTCTTGAGAGTGTAAAAATGAAACCAAATGGACCCGCCAGGGTCCATTTGGTTTCATTTTTTACGCTCTGCAAGAGTTACATCTGGTTAACCAACTTTCCATATTTAAGTGGAACTCTCTCAAGGACCACTGGTGGCCGCATAATGCCCAGGTATGGCCTAGGCTCTTGCCTCGAATGTTCAAATCTGTGAATGTCCGGTATGTATTTTATTTTTTATTTTATAATCACACTATCTGGCTGATGTGCAGGAACTAACCTAATGACCAACATACAGGTGCAAGTAGCACTTGGATTAACACCAAACATACAGTACATTTACGGACATTACAACATACACCCCAAACTCCCGATGACGTGAAATAATTGGCACAACTCTTAAGATTAGTTTAAATAGGAATTTATGTTTACCTTTATCCAAGCCGGGATCATCATTCAAATAAACGCTCTGGAAATGAACCCATCTTACCACATGACAACATGGCAACCATTCGGTTAAGAGGTCGATGGGTTGGTTGCGCGCGTTAGATATTTTCAAGTGGGCAAAGTTTGGCTACTGCTGTATTAAGGCATGGCTCCTGGCGGAGATTCACACTCTTACTTGGTTGGATTTTTTCCCCCTGTGTGTCATGACGCTGCATGTGCTGATGTTCAAAACGGCCGTGGTTCACTCATCTGCTGTACATCTACCACTGTGTCTGCATGCCGTTGTGTTTGTGTTTTTAAGATCTGTCAATGTCACTCAAATGTGTGTCCTTCAGAATGAACCTGATGTGAAGTCCTGCCGCGAAGGAGCCCAACCATTGGGCAGGGGCGGATGTAACATGTCCCATTGGGGGGGGGGGGGGGGGGGGGGGCAAGAGAACATGTTGGAGGGGCAAGAGAAAATGGAATGGGGGCGGCTTCATCGCCCGTGTCGCGAAGCCCGTGTCGCTTCGCGCCACGGGCGATGAATCCGCCACCATACCATTTTCGGTTACAGGACTTTTATTAGTCAAGTAAAGCATCAATAATAACATCAGTTGTTGTTGAAGAAGAAGAATTTAGAATTTAGATGGTGAATATCATAACTCTTGAGAGTGTAAACATGAAACCAAATGGACCCGCAAGGGTCCATTTGGTTTCATGTTTACGCTCTAAAAGAGTTACATCTGGTTAACCAACTTTCTATCATTTAGTCTGGGGGGCCCACCTGGAACCCTCTCAGGGACCACTGGTGAAAACCCCTGTTAGAGCACTGTTGGTGGCCGTTACCTGTAAAAATCCATAGATTGGCCGCCCCGTTGTATAAGCCGCAGGGTCAAAAACATGTGAAAAAAGTAGCGGCTTATAGTCCGGAAATTGCGGTACTGTTAATCTATCAATAAAGGCAAGAAGCACCAAAACTATATTACAAAAAAAAAACGCCTGATGCATTCAGCGGTGAAAAAACTTTATTGCCTCAGACATTTATGAACACGGCGCACATGGGTTTCGTATAGTCAGATGCCGTGTATACATAATTCATTGCCACCTCACCTTGGGCGGTTGATAGGCAGAATCCATTTGCTTGAGAAAGCGTTACTGTCGCGGCAGAAACCTCGTATGTCCGTCGTTTTCGACTTTTCGCGTTTTCTTTTCCGAAAAATCAGCGCCCTGCTCGGCCACGCAAGGCTTTAGTAGTAGCGAAAGTAGCTGATCTAAAAGCTCACGCCGTGCACAGTTTTGACGCGTTGCGAGCTTGTCTATAGGTTATTTTCACAGTTTTCCTTTTTTTTTCTATATGATAATAAAAATGTAAGGTTTCGCAGACATACGAGGTTTCTTCCCGACGGCTACAAAATAGACTCCAGTTCATTTCTGCTGCAATCTTGAGCGCACAGTAAAATTGGATGTGGTGGAGAAAAACAGGACAGCGTCTGAATGCTAATGAGACAGCCATAAATGAATAACTGCCGCTCTTTTTTTTGTTAGAAATGAATATGGGGGGAAAAAAAAGAAGGTTGGACTCAAATGAATGCACCTTCCCTTTTGACACTAATGCCTTGGTAAATGATCGTATCTCATTTCACCATGTTACCACGCTCAGGTGCGTACATGCCTGAACCATCTCCTCCGGCGGGAAAATTATGTGAATATTGTGGAATGATCCGCATAGCGATGATGACAAATATTTGAGTTTTTACCGGTGCAAGTAGTTGGATTTCTTTGACGTTATCGAGCAGTGGCGTTTCTAAGGAATTTGGAGCCCCAGGCAATATTTTCCCTGGAGCCCCCCTTACCAAATGGACCCTTACGGGTCCATTTGGTAAGGGGGGCTCCAGGGAAAATCTCCTGTGACGTCATATCTATGACAGGCACGGTAAAATGGCATCCTTCAAGGGATAAAATTATGAACTATTTTTTTAAAATAAAGGACATATTATATGTCCTTTCTAGTTATAGAGGCAGTGTTGTCTGTTTGAGAATATTTTGACTTAGTCTTAGTCTTAGTCTTTTGAGTAACACACATTTAGTCTTTTAGTCCCATTTAGTCTTCTGAAATTCATTTTTTTAGTCTTAGTCTAGTCGACGAAATATCAACATTGATTTAGTCTTAGTCTCAGTCTTAGTCTTTATTTAGTCTTAGTCTTTCAGTCTTAGTCTTAGTAGTTTAGTCTTACATACAAATGCATTGTAGGTTTATATATGTTATACAGATTTATAGTTTTTAGTATGAAACATGTCTCGTTTTATTTCTTTGTATAAAATTACTGCATTAGTAATAAGTTCCTTTCATGAAAACGTATGCAATCTATACTGCAGATATGTTCACATACTTAAAAAGAACGAAAAAAAGAAGTTAAAATGTTTCCTATTTCCATTAGTCTTAGGTTATGATTTAGTCTTCGTCTTTTGAAAACACACATCTTTTAGTCCCAATTAGTCTTCTGAAATTCATTTTTGTTAGTCTAGTCTTAGTCGACTAAATGTCAAAAACCTTAGTCGACTTAGTCTTTAGTCTTAGTCTTAGTCGACAAAAACAACACTAGGTATAGAGGACAAATATAATGTATTTATCCACATGAGGCTTATTAGCCTGGTCTGCCTGATGGCAAAAACACCCCTGGCTGAACCATCTCCGGTGGAATATATGTGAATATGTTGAATGATCGGAATGCGATGATGACAAATATTTGAGTTCTACCGCAGGGGTTTTCAACATGTGGTCCAGGGGGACCACCAGTGGTCCTTGAGAGGGTTCCAGGTGGTCCTCAGCTAAGTTGTTTAACCAGATGTAACTCTTGAGAACGTAACAAAATGAAACCAAATGGACCCGCCAGGGTCCATTTGGTTTCATTTTTACGTTCTCATTTTTCATTTTTAAATATTCATCATGTGAATTAGTCCCAATCTACACAACTAGAAGATTAATGGTCATGGACAGAAGCAAAGGAAATCTTTAGTTTGGGGGGGGGGGGGGTCTGTGGGGCTAAAATGTCCTCAAATGGTGGTCCGTGGCTCAAATGCTGAATAAATAGTGGGCCCTGGGATGAAAAAGGTTGAAAACCCCTGTTCTACCGGTACAAGTAGTTGGATTTCTTCGACGTTATTGAGGCTAAATTTGGTGCGTGCGTGCACGTGCGTGTGCGTGTGTGTGTGTGCGCGTGTGTGTGTGCTTTCAGCATCACCTATGTCCCAGCAGAGTATCTGGAGGAGTACAAAGTTAGCCTTGAGCAGGCTAAAGATGAAGCTGCTTTCGCTGGAGAGATCCCAGCCCCAAAGTATGTCACTACACCGCTCTTCCTTCCTTCAAAAAAAAAAAAGAAAAAGATATACGCGCCGAGTGTCTGTAGTCAAGAACAATGCCTTTTAGTTGAAACAGATTGAAGAGTTATGTAAAGTTAAGAAAGTATGTTTGGTTTCACCCAAAGTCCCTGGTAAAAGTTTTTAATTGGAAGGCTGCATACCTTTCCGGTTCTAACAACCGGTTGTCAGCCTGTGAACATTTTAATTAGAAAGACCTTTGAATGTGCTCAGTTTGACCAAAGCCAAGGCTGTCTCTTTCTTTTTTCAAAAAGTCTTTCTTATTTTATTTTTTTATTTTTTTCGCAGAGACATTCCTGAGCTACCTGAGCGGGAGGACGGCGAGGGAGAGGAGAGTGCCTCTTATAACAACTGGAACCAACCTAGGAAGTGAGTAGTACTTATGCATGAAACGCAGGAATGTCGCTTTTTTGAATGCATCTATGCGTCTGGTTCAGGGGCTGATAGCTGTGGGATTGTCCCGGGGTGGGGTGGGTTGGGGGGGTAACAACAGCGTGTGGAGTGAAGTGTGAAGCTGTTGCAATCAAAGATGTTCTGTGGAAAGTAGATTCTAAGAAAAAATGCTCTGCCCAGGTGTCGTCTCATTTTC
The DNA here is from genome assembly GCA_039105355.1 of Benthosema pterotum. NCBI lineage: Eukaryota > Metazoa > Chordata > Actinopteri > Myctophiformes > Myctophidae > Benthosema > Benthosema pterotum. Next base: position 6,932,269 of record CM076986.1, read on the forward strand.
TTCTAGTTAAAATGCATGTTGTTCACTGTGCCTTTGTCATTGCTGGTTCCCAGGGTTTGGAGAACCCTAGAAAGATCACACTTTCGGAAAAAAAGAAAAAAAGGCAACAACCATTTTGTAGTTGTTTCCCATCTTTCCGACGAAATGTCCAGTGTTCGGAGAATGTATGGACTGGCCTTTGCGTTTATCACCATAGTTTAGTTTTTATTTCCTTTTGGTCAGTGGAAAAAGTCATAGTTTTAGTCGACTCAATCAACACTTGACATGCTTGGGGGGGTTTTGTCACCTTGGGCAGCACTAGCGTTAGAGTCCTCTCAGCGGTAGTTGCGGAAGTTGCTGTAGTTACATCCCCAGTGAAACAACCCTGTTCAGTCCTCACTAGTGCCTTGACTCTTATTTTCAGACAAAAAAACGATTTCAACGAAGCAGTTATAGAAGTGTGCAAAGTGCACACAATTCCATCTTTTAAAACCTTTACGAAGGCTTTGCGAGCACTAAGGGAGATATAAAATGTTTTCGTGGGTTATACACAACCGGAAGTTACGCCTTTCAATAGTCTCTCTGTGGTACTTTGTACCCGAGGCTTACATTTTGTAAGCCGGAAGAGCGAAGCTCAGGGGCGAATGTAACATTTCCCAATTGGGGGGGGGGGGCAGGCAAAAATGGTATGGGTTTATTAGTTTATTAACATTTATTAGCTTTATCATGCATAAAGCTAAAGGTCTGACTCAGAGAGTTTTCTGTTTTCAATGATGAAATGCTGTTGGTTTAGTGGTGACACAGCTGTAGTTAGTTAGTAGCAGTAGTAGTGTTTCAAATCATTTTAAAGGTAGGGTAAGTGATTTGAAATTCATGGTGTAGTACCAGCCTGGTGCACTAGGGGCACCCAAGAGTAGCTACACTATGTGAACCTGCTGCTCGATCCGCTACCACCTGGGGAACTTTTATCAGCTCCTCTGCTAACGTGGGGGAGGGGGAAACTCCATATATGGTCTGCACACCTTATAATAGAGCAGCATAGAGCAGAAAAAAAAATGGGGGTGATATCTGACAAAAGTGAAATCACTTCCCCTACCTTTAAATATAAGCACAATTGAAATATCGTGGGCTTTTTTTTGCATGTTTGGTGGGGCAGACTGGGCATTTAGGGGGGCATTGCCCCCCCCCCCCCCCCCCCCCCCGCCCCCCAATGCCTAGATCCACCCCTGTTTGTCCCCTAGCTTACCTTTTGTAAGCCTGGAGGCCGACTCGGCTATCTGCGAGTTAGAGCTCTTCATTCTAAACATTCTGCCTCTCAGAGTGGAGCTGTACAGAGAAGCCGGCAAGTCCCTGGGCATCAGCATCGTGGGAGGCAGAGGCATGGGCAGCCGGCTGAGCACGGGAGAGGTGATGCGGGGCATCTTCATCAAACACGTGCTGGAGGACAGCCCCGCCGGACGCGACGGAACCCTGAAGACCGGAGACAGGATCGTGGAGGTCAGAGGATCACATCCTTAAGGGTTTCAGTGGGGTCACATACCTATGGAATAGTGTACAAAGGAAGAAATACTAGTACAACTTTTTGTTTTGTGTATAGAACTAAAACTGTTTCCCCTTGGGGAGCCCCACGGCTGCCTTTTTGTTGTTCTTTCTAATCCATAGGTGTCAAACTCTGGCCTGCGGAGCCAAATTTGGCCCTCTGTGTAATTTCCTTTGGCCCTTGAGGCAATATCAAATTACCATAATTTGCGGACTATAAGCCGCATCTGACTATAAGCCGCACCAGACAACAAGCTTCATGTTAGAGCAGTGGTTTTCAACCTTATTGATACCAGGGCCCACTATTTATTCAACATCTTCACCCCACAGACCCCAAAACTAAAGATTTCTTTTGGTTTTGTTCACAATTCCAGGATGGATTTTCGCAAACAAAAGAGGCAAAACATCAAAATGAGATCAAAATGAACATGACTTATGACTTATTAATTAAGTAGAGCTAATTTAGATGGTGAATATCATAACTCTTGAGAGTATAAACATGAAACTCTCTAAGAGTTACATCTGGTTAGCCAACTTTCCATCATTTAGTCTGGGGACCACCTGGAACCCTATGGGACCACCTGTTGAAAACCCATTACCTGTAAAAATCCATAGATTGGCCGCACCATTGTATAAGCCGCAGGGTCAAAAAAGTAGCGGCTTATAGTCCGGAAATTACGGTAACATTAGCCCACTGGTATTATACAGCTGTGGCACCGCTGTAACACTGCATTCAGTGCTGATATTACAAATCCTATAATGCTCTGCTGTTGTTTTGCCGTCTGCTCTGTAATATACAGCAGTGGTTTTCAGCGTTTTTTCATCCCCGGGCCCACCATTTTATTCAGCATTTGAGCCACGGACGACCACCATTTGAGGATATTTTAGCCCCCACAGACCCCGCCAAAACGAAAGATTTCCTTTGATTCTGTCCATAACCATTAATCTTCTAGTTGTGTAGATTTCGGACTAATTCACATTTATGAATATTTTTACTCTTGAGAGCGTAAAAATGAAACCAAGTGGACCCGCAAGGGTCCATTTGGTTTCGTTTTTTACGTTCTCGAGAGTTACATCCGGTTAAACAACTATAGCTGGAGACCACCTGGAACCTAACCCCCGCAGCTTTGTTCAGTTTTAAATTTTGGCCCACTCTGTATTTGAGTTTGACACCCCTGTATCTTCTCCCTCTCCTTCTCCTCCTCATCTTGGAAAAAAAAGGTGGATGGAGTGGATCTAAGAGATGCCAGTCATGAAGAGGCTGTGGAGGCCATCCGTAGGGCAGGCAACCCTGTCTCCTTCTTGGTCCAGAGTATTATCCAGAGACACAGGGTAGGTGAAAAACAAACACATCTTCTATGTTCTGTAGTCCAGGACTAGCTGTCTGACACCTGATGGCTTCATCCCAGTATTAACAATTTGTCTGTTACGTGTGGTGGCTGCAAAGGTAGTTTTTTTTTTTTTTTCTCCTACGCAAGGAACATACAAGAAATTGCGAAAGCATAAAAGCCTTGGCATGTTATGCATTGTGTAATACTGTGCTGTGTTATTGTGTCACCATTTAACTGTTTACTTGGAGTACTATTATATACCAGAAGAGTGGCCTTGTGGTTAGAGTGTCCGCCCTGGAACTGGGAGGCCGGAGTTCGATTCCCGGTGGGGTCATACCAAAGACTCTAAAAATTGGGACCCAATGCCTCCCTGCTTGTCACTACTGTATCAAAGGGATGGATTGGGGGTCAAAATCAGCTGATGATTCCTGAGCGCGGCATACCGCAGCTCACCGCTCCTTGGAGCTCACCGCTCCAAGTGATGGAACCAATTTCGCTGCGGTAACGTAGTGACAAATAATGTGACTTTGACTTTTGACTATCGTATCTAAGACGACCCTGGTTACACGACAATCCCCATTCTTCAAGACTCATTTGTGTAGAAAGAACATTAAATGTCAACTAATATTATTTCCAAATATAAAACACCTGCATTTTTAGGATGTTTCTATTGGGGGGTAAAAACACTGTCTTATATTCAGGCCAATAGGGTATTTTCCTTCATTCATCCATTTCAATCCAAATGATTTAACCTTGCATTTTGGCGCGTACAATTTAAAACCACTTCAAATCACAGATAAAAAAAAAAACATTTTAAGGCAGACGGCATAGGAATTTTGCAGACAACAACGCAACAGTATGTCCATATCGATCGTGCAGGTTTCTCCAGAGAATTCTGATATCTTTGTGACAGTGACAGTATCTGTTTCAGTCTCTTCACAGCAAATCACAGAGTTGAAGTGAGCCTTTTTCTAACTCTTTTCCAACAGCAGCGAAAGCTGCTGTGAAAACTAAGGGTTTATTGCTTCAGAAGGGGCAGCTACTTAAGCGCAGTCGCCAGAGCTACTAGATCAGATTCTGTGGCTCGTAAAGGAATGCGATAACGTTTATTTTCTTTGGCGTGTTGAGCCTCTGCCTCGCCGAAAATCACCTCTGTGCCGCTCTATTGTATCTGTTGTTTGAAATAGCTGAGGTTTGAGAGTTCAAAGTGCATGCTGTAGTTCCACTGAAGTGTCTGCGGCTTACTGGTATCGGCTGTGGTATTATCTCCACCAGTTCTCAATTCTTTCATTTTTTTTTGTATTTATTTTACGGCTGTTGAATGATTAAAAATTTTAATCACATTAAAAGCTTAAATAAAAAAAATATTTAATCATGATTAATCACCATTCGAACTATGCCCAAAATATGCCATGTTTTCCTTTGAACATTTAAAAAAGAACCAGAATCGGGGGGGGGGGGGGGGGGGGGGGGGGGGGGGTCTGTTTATCTTTTCAATATTTATCAAATTGGTGATCTACAATTCCCCTAATGGTTGTAGATTCCTCCAGCTATATTCTATGGCTGGGGTTACAGGGAGAAAAACTGTACTCTACCCTTTTTTTCATGATGAAATGCTCAGTTAATTGCATTGCAAGTTTAAATCAGATTAATCAACAAAATTAATTTAATCCCATTCATGTGTTATTCTCAACAGCCTGAATTTATTTTATTTACTACAAACAAATATGGTGAGATTAAAAACTACAACGTTTGACTCTGAGGTGGAAGTACTGCATAAAGCAAATTGTAGTCATGCGCAATCTTGAATAAATCTACCTGATTCCTTCCCTGCTCCACATCTCCGCACGGACAGTCGAAGGATTTTTTCATGCTTCTTTATGACAGCCGTGAGGAGATGCTCCTCAACCCAAGCAATGCTTTTAGCCCTTTCCTACCTTCTCTTTCCCATTAACCAATCCAGCCTCCATCTCTGTTCCCATACGCCTGCCTTCTTCTTCTCACCCCTCAGCCCCAGTCAATATATAGTCCGTCCACGTCACCCACTTTAGCACGCATGCCACATCGCAAACGCCAGGTAATCCTTCTTTCTCTTCCCGTCCATCCCATCGCTCTTGATCTGATCTATCACTCTCAATCTCTCCTGTATGCCTGAGGCGATCCAGCCGTACCGACCGACCGACCCCCCTCCCGTACCCTGTCTTTCTTTCTCTCTCTGCCTCTCTGTATTAGCCGGTGGTGGAAGAAGTCCTCATCGGATTGTTTTGCTGAAGCAAAAGTTGCATAAAAGATGACACTAACCCTGTTAGTTGCAAAACTTGATTAAAAGTCCAGATAGGTTAGAAAGGCTTTGGAAAAAAATATGGTAATATACTCAAAAGTTTACGTCAGACGTTTTCTTGAAGACCTGAGTGGTGAAACGTGCCTTGCTCATCTGGGTCTTTTCCTTACACAAGCAGAACTTTGGTTCCATTTTGCTTAAACATACAGTAATCAACTGACAGCTTGTAGATCGCCTAGAAAATAGGCGATCTACAAGCCCACAACCTGTCACGACGTTTTGAGACCCTTGCAGAGCTGCATTTTTTCAAATAGCTTAAGAGTAAATTGGCGCTTACATTATGACTAATTATGTTAAGTAACTGATAACAAACAATATTTAAATAGTTCTAGGGTATGCCCAGTAGAAGTATACAGGATAAGTACAACTGAAGATGGAAATACTTAAAGTAAACGTACCTCAGAATTGTTGTTGTTATTGTGCATGCCTGTTCTGGGGCAAACATTTACCGTATTTTCCGATCTATAAACTCACAACGTAAAACATGTGGATTTGGCTATTTTTTTTTGCCAACAGGTGTATCGACCCCCAAAATAGTAGTCCATGTACAGTTGTAACTCAGGTTAATTTAACTAAGAATTGAATAGTAGTTGCCTGTAATTTTACAAATGTGCTTACCGCTCCACTACTTGCCCGACACAGACGACGCCTCCGGTCTTCCGGTTTGAAATCATATCATAACAGTTGACTTTTATTAAGAGGATAGAAAAGACTGTTTTGATTAAATAAATGCCTTTTAACCGCTACAGGCGGGCCAACTAATGCCTTTCTTAAAACGTAGCCACCAGGGGCCACCCAGAGAGTATAATAATAACACCTCCATGTTGCCTTTTAAAACGTTTCACAGTCATTTCGTTGTAAGCAGTGAATAATCCAGAGGTAGCCCCGAGGAGCCTCTAAAAGTCTAAATCATTTTGTTTAAATTATTCCACAGAAAGAGACAGAATATGTGTTTGGATATATATATATATACCGCAGTATATCTTTTCTGGTTTTGTTTTTGTGCCCGCAGCAAAATGGGCTCAATGAAAACGGCTGGCTCTTAATGGCTGCCGCATTGAATAGTACACCTGACCACAGTGTTGCCAACTGCCAAAATCCAAAATGCCCTAGTAGTGGCACTTCCAAAATGCACCAGTATGCGCTAGAGCAGTTGTTTTCGACCAGGGCCCACTATTTATTCTGCATTTTAGCCACAGAGGACCGCCATTTGATCTTGAAATTTAGTCTCTCTGACTATGGAGAGGAGAAATAACTGGCAAAATGTTGGTCAAAATAGCAATTCTTCTACAATTTCTAAATGTGTACATTGTTGAAAATTAGGGAATTCAGATGTTTAAATATAATTTAACTCTTGAGAGCGTAAAATGAAACCAAATGGACCTGTAAGGGTCCATTTGGTTTCATTCTACACTCTCAAGAGTTACCGATCTATAAGGGTCCAATTGGTTACCAATGGTCCTTTTTAGGAAGGAAGGAGGACTGATATCATAGGAGGAAAAATGGTGAAAAACGAGGCTTTTATCTCTGGCGCCTGTCAACCAATTTCGCCCCAATTAACTTACCAGCCAAAAAGCACTAGATTTTCCCCCAGGAGTTTTTCACTAGTTTTGGCTCTAGGGGGGGTCTGGAAAAAAAGCTAAATATAGCTTCAAATGTGCCAAGTTTGCAACACTGCCTGACCAATGTGTTTCTGTCCACCATTTCCTCTGTTCTGTACTTTTTCTCCCCCCCCCTCTCACCGGCGGGTCAGGTTTTTCATCAGAACTGCCCTCAGAACTGCCATCCGTCATGTGAAATAATATCCTTCAACCTGTCTTGCTTTTAGAAAACGCCCCTGCCTTTTCTGCAGCTAAATAGCCGCCCCGGACTGGCCCTCCGCTGCACTAATCAAACCTGCTTAGTACCTGCCCAGCCCCAGGTTAGAGCGCCTTAGTGTCCCTGTGTCTTTGTTTGTTCTGCTATGTGTGTGTGTGTTGTTTTACTTTAAATGCCTTCCTTTGTGCGTCCCTTTGTGTGCCGTGTTAACAATCCATTGATCCGTCCATTGAGCGAGTGTACAAGAAAGGGACGGGTAGAGTAAATACATACAGTGTGTTTTTGTGCGGAGCTCAAAGACTAAAGCAAAGAATGTGTTTGTCTTTGGGGTTTTCATTGAGTTACCTACAGTTAGGAGTTATTTTTTCTTCCACCATCTAAAACTTTCTGGCACTCTCGCATGTATCATTTTGAGACAAAAATTCCACAAAAATCCTGCTGTGTCTCTCTCTGAGTGTGTGTGTGTGAGAGAGAGTTGGTGTTACTTGCTGTGCGTATGCATATATTCCTGCCTGTGTTATACCAAACGAATCATATCATCTTTCATAAAGGTTTTTTTTTAAGAGAGGGAGGCATCCTTTCCCTTGTGTTGAAAGCCCATATTTCCCCAGTTGCCCTGCAAAGCTTGTTCCTAAGTCCTTCTCTGCCAATTTAAAGAAGAAGGATTGGAACGGGTCCGGAGAAAATGTTTTATGTGAAGATTCTTTCTTCCACAAAGCCAATTGCAGAAACTAAAAAAACTAGAATCTCATCAGATACTGGAAGCAACTGGTGTCAGAACTGGCAGAACATTGTGAGGCCGTTCATATGGGACAAACGCTTCAAGCCCGAGTGGAAGCATGCTGCTGCTGAGCAGCCTGTTTTCACTGCAGCGTCCAGGGGCCATCCATAGGGGTGGTCATGCCAGCCGTTAGACTCAACCAGCGCTCATCGCTTAGCGCCGCCGTTGGGCCCATAAACCTCGTATGTCCACAACGGCTCTGGTTTAGGAAATGGTTGGGGAGGGAAGCCGCTGTGTTATCATCACCATGCTCTTGTTAAAGGAGTGCTTCGCCGGTACGGAATGCCTTTAAATGCTGTACAATGGGCTCCAAATATGTGAAAAATATTATGTTAAAAAAAAAGCCACACAGTGGCGCTAGAGAAAGTATATTCTGTGCGTGCCTTGCTGCTCTCCTCTGCCTCCTTTAGTGTTCAGTGGTCTGGGAAACGGTTACCACCTACGTCACTTTTAGGGAAGTGACGTAGGTGGTAAACAGTCTGGAACCCCCTCCTCTGGTGCTCCACTACAGTATGCGCTGAGACACGGACACAGAGGCACGGATGCCCGATAGTATAACCATACAGACTAGGTTTAATTTCTGCAAAGTATCCCTTTAATATTTGTTTTCATTGGTTAAATAGAGCAGTGGTTTTTCAATCCATGGAGTTGGTAACAAAACAGACCCTTATAGGTCACTCACTAGGCAATCCTGCATCATTTTCGGGTTTGATGATGATTTCACCAATTTCGCATTCAAAATTGTTCAAAAAGTGAGTGAAAATAGACTATTTACAGAACTTGCAGATCTTCTGTTGTCTCAAGTTTGTGTTGGACCAAAAAACTATCATTGAATGAAATATGGCGATTTTTTTTCTGCTACAAAAGCAAGCACATTTTAATTCTATAGGGTCTTAGCAGCTTTGCCTAAAGGTGGGTTTATTTATTAATTTTAAATCACCACGTCATAACTTTGCTTCATCATGCAACAGTGTAACATGGCAAAAAAAATAAGCTTTGAACATTTCAAGATTTCAAGATATTTTCAAGATTTTAGACACACTGACATGCCCAAATTAGAGATGCAAGCTTGGAAGTGGTCAATATCAATAAACATTGAGTGTGGTTTTGCTATTTCACACTATTTTGAAGTCCAAGTCCCACCATGTGATTGAGTGATTGTTGCATGTATTATCCGATAACTGTATGCTAACTATAATACTGTACGCTCCTGAACAGTTTTCAAGTTCATGTCCGATTTGTGCACAGCAGACGTCCCCAGCGGACAGCGGAGAGGACAGACCGTCATCCACAGCCAGGGACACTAAGGACAAGGTTGGTATTTTCCAATTAACATCCATCAGCTTACTTACTTAACTTAATTAGTGTTTACTTTATTCACACAGAGACCGGTGCTCTTCTTGTGCGTCTAAAAATCCATATCACTCTCCACAGAAGCATCCGTTCCACATTCCCCATTGTCAAAAGGTTTATTAGTCACTCACTGATAATATTTAGACAAAATATTCACTGAGCACATATCTAAAAAATGTCTGAAAGAAGGTCTAAAAGTTTTTTAGAGGTCTAATCTTAGATTAAACGTTGATTATACGTCTAATAGATGTCTATCTTAGATTAGACGTCCAATCTAACATTAGATCCCTAAAAAACTTTCACTTTTAGACGTTTTTTTTTTCCCAGACTCTTGTGCTCAGTGGGATATCAATAACGGTTAAATGAAGAACTCCACCCATTTTCAATATTCTAATATGTCATTAGTATACCCTAGAGGTGCTGGGTGGACATGATAAAAAAAGTTCCCCCATTCTGTGTTCCCAAGAAAAAGAAAAAAGAAGCGTCTAAAGAAAACCACTAACATGGTGAAACATCTTGATGACATCATCAAGATGTACTTTCACCATGTTAATGGATTTCTTTAGACGCTTCTTTTTTTCTGAGAGAGTACAAATGGAACCAAATGAACCCGTTAGGGTTCATTTGGTTGCATTTGTACGCTCTCAGAAAAAAAATGTTGAAAATGGGTGGAATTCCCCTTTAAGCACCAGTCCCATTTTCCCATAATATAAAAATCCACTTGAAAACATGACTGAGAGCTTGAGAAAAGAAAAAGGAGAACGACCAGACCTGAGAACTGTAGTAAGCAGCAGGCTGGGTGCAGCGCAAATCATCCATTAGAATGCAAAAGATGGTTTTCATCCAGCCTTTGTTTCTGTGGCAGGTATATCGCTCTGAAAACCTTTGGTGCTTTAGTACTGCTTACTGAGCTTCTGAACTTGTCAGGTGGGTGTTGGGCGACATCACATCTTCAATGCCTGCTTCCTGACCTCCACACAGCGGCGAAAAGTTAACTGCTCTGTTCTCTTGAAAATGATGAAGATTAGCCAGCGGTAGGGCATTAGCCAAACACGTTTTTTTCTAGTCGAATCGAATACTTTGGTAGTCGAATAATTGTCGACTAGTCTATAGTGATATACATATTTGTTTTTTAGCCAATAAAATGTGTGATTCTGGACTTCCCACTGAAAAAAAATACATGCCTATTACACTACTGTAACTCAGTTACATTATGACATGAAAAATGAGCAATCAACCTACAATTACTACCAACACCACAGCACACATCCACAATGCCTGCTGCAGAAAATTGAAAAATAATATATCAAAACTGATTATTACCGAATAACGAATAGTGAATTAATAGTCGAATAGTGTTTTGCTAGTCGAATAATCGACTAGTCGAATATTTAGTTAATGCCCTAGCCAGTGGACGCGTCAGTATCTGACATATAAACAGCTTTGAGTCTTGCTACTTGTGTAGCATAACAGTGACGTGATCACTGTTCAATACGGGGTATACCTAATAATAACAACAGATGGTGCCTATTTCATGTAATGATAATGGCCGCGCTAATGTAACACGACACTACACAGTCAAGATTCAGTACTATTAGTTCATGTCAAAGCATTTATTGAAGAAGATAACACAGGTAATGTGTCACTCTGTATGTTTAACTAAAGTTTTCCAAAGTAATAAAAAAAAGACAAGAATAACTTGTCTTTTATGTGGGGTTTATGGATCAGCCGGACGGTGACAATACAAAGATTGGGAACCCCTGGGTTATCTACAGGACAAATCCATCCATCTAAATCCTTTCCAGCCATGGGTATACAGTAATACACAATATGACGGGAGAATAATTTATCAACTGGGAATTACAATATCTACAGTATACTGTACAGCAGTGTTGGGACATGTACACTATGTAACTTAATATATTACCAAAATGCAGTAACTTGTAATATAAATATATTACTTAACAAAACAAATCTAATATATTATACTTTTCTTTCTGCATTACTGCATTACTTTCAGTATTACGTTCTGTCAATCTGTCTCGTTGCAAGTGTTCTTGTGAAATTGTCTTGACAACAGCAGAAGTTAAATCATTACTTATTTTCTACATTTTTTCTATAATGCCACTGGCCTACGCAATATTTGATTAATAGTGATACTAAATATTTCATTATATATTTTGTAAAAAGTTTTTCTTTTAAAGTAATATGTAATAGTAATATTAATATATTACACTTGCTCAGACAGTAATATTGTAATATAATATATTGCTTTAAAATGAAGGTAATAATTAATAAGTAATATATTAACAAGGTAAAGTAATATTCCCAACACTGCTGTAGAGTGTACATACTATGCAAGTACAATATGTTCTGGCTGTTTCCCGATAAAAAATAGAACGATAACAATGAAGATCTTTCCGCTCTGTGTGTGAGAGAGCCAAAGCAGTCCTCACAGATTGAAGGCGGTAGGTTGACCCTGGCTTGTTTTGTTTAGTTTTTAGTTTTGTCGTTGTTTGGGGCTGCGATAGCCTCCGGTGAGAGAACTCTCTTTATTGCTGTGTCTCTCTCTGTGCGTTGACCTTGTGACATGGCCGGCCCAGTCTGCAACCAACCGCACAAACACTGCATTGCTTTGGTTGGTGTTTTTCTACCCCCAACGTGCAGCACTAGCTTAAGATCACAGAGATATATACTGCCGTTAATGTTTAGACTCACACTCACTGCTCTGAGAGCAGCAGAAACTTCAGATCTTCAGTGTTGTTATTTCCGCAAAACTAACTTTAAGTTGGTGTTGTCTGAAAGTGTCGTCTCTCAAAAAAAAGACCTCCACGATTTCAGTGAGTGACTGTAATACTTACTTCACACATATGTCCAACTCAATGCCCCGGGGGCCGAATCAGGCCCGTGAATGAATTATCTTCGGCCCGTGAGGTGATGTTTAATCACTAGTAGAACTGGTATATTGCTTGCATACACCATGAGAAGAAATGAATGCAATTGTTTTACTTGTTTTTTCTCAACTCAATTAATTTAGTTTCTCATTTTACTATGAAAGCAGTGCTTGGTGAGGATCATAGAACAGGGAGCTGAGCTTTAATAATGCATTTTCAGTTCAACTTTGCATTTATCTTGCTATTAAGGGACATTGTTCTTTGAAGGAAAATTACTGTTTTGCTGTTTGCCTGGAGGCTCCTTGTAAACCCACAACTACCCTCGATTTTTTTTTTCTATTTTGGCCCGCTGTGTATTTGAGTTGAACATCACAGATGTTGTATTTTCTAGACTAAGTTATTTGAACACTGCAGAGAAGATTTTTGTCAAAAGTATACTTTTATTGAAATATTTACAGTGGTACAACTACTTCACTAAAAGTATACTTTGCTGTGACAAGTCTAGTTACTAACTAGACATGTCACAATCATTACATAATATTTTATAAAGCAATTAAATGTGTGTTTGTCAGGGGCGGATTGGCCATCTGGAGTACAGGGAGTTTTCCCGGTGGCCTGTGCCACCTAGTGGCCTGGACAGTTTTTTTTTTTTCCAAGTCCAGGGCAGGCCAGGGTACGCCAGGCCCAGGCCAGGCAAACTAGTGTGCTCGCGCTGCTGGAGGCAGTGTTGCCAACTGCCAAGATCCAAAATGCACTAGTGGCACTTCCAAAATGCACTAGAATGCGCTAGATGCTCGCCTGGAACATGCAGATCAAAATGACCATTAATCTTCTACATTCTCTAGTTGTGTAGACTAAGTTGGGCTAATTCACATGATGAATATTTTAACTCTTGAGGGTGTAAAAATGAAACCAAATGGACCCGCAAGGGTCCATTTGGTTTCATTTTTACGCACTCAAAGAGTTACATCTGGTTAACCAGCTGGCCTGGCAAAGGCAAAATTGTCCCGGTGGGAAAATATGTGCCAATCCGCCCCTGGTGTTTGTCATAGCTTCCCTGTGCAACATGTGTTTATGACTGTTCCGACGAAACAATTAAGTCGCTAATTGCAATTACTTGAGTGACAATGAAACGACAGATGATTGGTGCTAACTGTGTGGCCTTACCAAGCTGTCTGTCGTTTTGTCCGTAGGAGGGTGACAGTCACAGTAGATTATTTCTTCGCCTGTCCCCAACTAACCCTTTCACCCCTACTCCGTTTAAGGTTTGTGGGTCTCTGCGTTGTTGTCATGCTTTTCCCGCTGTCCAGTGTCAGTGTATGCCCGACGTGTTGACCATGTTCACATCCGCGGCACGGCCTCTCACGGCATACATATTAACACGACCGAAAGAGTGTCGTGAGAGCAAAGCGGCCGCCATGTGAAATGATGGAATATATAAAGCATCGTAGCACGTTGTTTCTCAACTCTTGCTTGGTTTTCCGATTGTCGGCCCTCAGAGTTAAACTGGTACGCGCCGGTGTACATTGGGGGTCTAAGAGAGAACATCCAGTCCTCTAGTGACGTCAATATGACTCCACTGACGATCCAAGACTAGGGCAAATTACAACCCATAATATGGGGATGATCTTCACGTCATTTCCAGAACATCTTCACAAATTATAATAATGATAAAGCAATAGTTAAGCTATTCTCGGGCAAATCTGAGTAGTTATGATTGATTTAATTTAGTCTGGCCTCAATCTGACTCTCTCGGATTCATCCAGGGATGTCCATTTTTAGTGGTCAGGATTTGTGTTGGTTGAAATCAGATGATATTCTAGGTCAGATTGACTAGTCTTGGATTGCCTTCATCTGGCCACAATCAAGACGTCACTAATTCGTCCTGACCGTGTTTACTGGGCAAGGAAAACACTATTAAACATGACTCTGTGGCCTAAATGTGTACCAAACTGGGGGGGGGCCTTGACATGAAATAGCTTGAGATTCACTGAAATCAACAACCAAACCTCCCAATGTACATGCACTGTGAAAATGATCAGTGTTAATGTGGTTCCATTTGTACAGTTGAGGTATCTCCGGGCCCAACGTTGAGAACCACTGCTATAGTGTTCGTTTGTCTTATATTCTTACTGTTGGGATAGAAACCTCTTACCTTAAATTTGGCACCCTAGTTGATCATACTACACACAAAAGTCACATTTTGGAAAAAAAAAATCATCGTTTTGGATATGTGAGGTTTCCAGCCCCCGACAGAGACGATATACTGAATGTATTCCACTCGCATACACGTTAATGTCCTAACAACCTCTCCTATCCACCGCTCTGAACTCTCTGCTTTGTTTGCTCATGGGTTCAGTGTTCGACATCAGTTAATTACAAGGGGGGGGGGGGGTGCTTTTATGTTTGTTTCCCCACCTCCCCCTAAACACACAGTCATTTTGTCATCAAAGCACATTAATATTTAATCAAGTGGCACTTAATGGCCAGCATCTCGTTTTGTGCCTTTGGAACAAAATGATTTTCTGATGTGGAGAACAAAATGATGATAAAATCCAAAAGGCTGCTTTTTGTTTTTCCTCCACTTTGTTGCTATTGTCTGTAAGGTAAGTGTTTCATTTCAATGATTGTTTTCTTTTTGTTTTACGGCCAACACAAATTCAAACAAAATCAGATGATGGTGGTGCTTCACATTGGAACATATTGGGTCCCTAATGGATGTTTTAAGTGGACATTAGGTAGAGAATGAAGGGCAAGGCCCTGTTTTTACCAGTACCACAACCCTTTAAACATTTTAAAAATGCTTCAAATAGCGATCCATGGACAAGTTGTGAGCTTGTAGATAGGCTATTTGAACTACATAAAAAAGGGTTTTCAAAATAGTAAAATCACTGAGGCGGCGAGGCCAAATGGAGGCCAAATTTGTCCCTGAAACTAAAATATTTTCCCTGGAACTAAAATATCAGCCCCTGGAACTAAGGTTTTGACCCAGGCACTAAAATGTTGTCCTGGGAACTAAAATGTTGTCCTGGAACAACATTTTTGTCTTTTGATACTACAATTTAATCTCTGGAACTAAGATTTTGTCCCTGAACTAAAATGTTGTCCCCTGAAACTAAAATGATTTCCCTATTTGAAAACATTTGAAAAATCAGACCTACAAGCCAGTTGTTTTCAACCTGTGGTCCGGGGACACCAGTGGTCCTTGAGAGGGTTCCAGGTGATCCTCAGCTAAGTTGGAAAAAGCAAAAGAAATCTTTAGTTTTGCGGTTTGTGGGGCTAAAATGTCCTCAAATCGTGGCTCCGTGGCTCAAATACTGAATAAATAGTGGGCCCTGGGATCAAAAAGGGTTGAAAACCACTGGGTTAAGCTAACAAAGTAGATTGATTGATTGACTGATTGATTCCCTGTCTCTGTGACTACTACATGGACGGCTGGACGGACAGGCCAGAAGACGTGAAGCAGGGAAGGTGTCCCCGTCCGGGCCTCTCCTGGTGCCCCTGCCCTTGGTGCCCCGCGTGGGGGAGACGGACGCCGACACGCTGACGGAGATCCCAGACAGACCCTCTCACTGCGACCCGGAGACCACGGAGGACAGCACAGCGGCGGTGGCGGTGCTGATGGACCGGGAGGATGAGGAGCTGGAGGCAGAGGACGAGTTCGGATACAGCTGGAGTGAGTTCAACCTCCATGATGTCCGTCCCTCTCTCTAAATCAGATGTTAAAAGGATCCCTGTCTAAAGCCAAATGTCTAAAGACAAATGTCACAGGAACTGCTCCTGGCGCAGGATGATGATGTTACGTGTGATCTAGCTCTATGGAATACATGGATGAACATGCTCTGTGAAATCATCATCCTGCGACCGGAGCAGCACTCCTATTGAGTGAAAGATTCTCTATTTATGAAAGAAATAAAGTATTGAAGGTGTTTTTATCTGCATGTTTTAGTTATAGAAGGCAAGTATAGTGTTTTAAGGCATATTTGTCTTATTATGCAGGGATCCTTTTAAGCCTTTCTGTACTGTTGCGCGTGCTGGTGTTCTAAACATTATGTTATACTTTAGCCATTGAAAAATATCAATGGCTAAAGTATCATAGCTAAAGTATCATAGCGCGCCACCGAGTGGCGCGCTATGAGCTTGTAGGTCTGATATTTTTGAAAAATCGTGAAAATGTGGCACAAATGAAGCAAGCATTTTTAACTCAAACCTCTGCATCTGGGGGATGTTTTCAGATGTGGGTCTGCAGCCAAATATAGATAATTCTGATGGTCCTTGGCATGAAATATGTTGAGCATCACTGAAATAGATTTTTCAGAAAAACTACTCTCTAGTGTCGCAAACTAGAATGTAGCGTCGGAAACTAGAATGTGGCGTCAGAAACTAGAATGTGGTGTCAGAAACTAGAATGTAGTGTCGGAAACTAGAATATGGCGTCAGAAACTAGAATGTGGCGTCAGAAACTAGAATGTGGCATCAGAAACTAGAATGTAGCATCAGAAACTAGAATGTGGCGTCAGAAACTAGAATGTAGCATCAGAAACTAGAATGTGGCGTCAGAAACTAGAATGTGGCATCAGAAACTAGAATGTGGCGTCAGAAACTAGAATGTAGCATCAGAAACTAGAATGTGGCATCAGAAACTAGAATGTGGCGTCAGAAACTAGAATGTAGCATCAGAAACTAGAATGTGGCGTCAGAAACTAGAATGTGGCATCAGAAACTAGAATGTGGCGTCAGAAACTAGAATGTAGCATCAGAAACTAGAATGTGGCGTCAGAAACTAGAATGTGGCATCAGAAACTAGAATGTGGCGTCAGAAACTAGAATTTAGCATCAGAAACTAGAATGTGTTGTCAGAAACTAGAATGTAGCATCAGAAACTAGAATGTGGCGTCAGAAACTAGAATGTAGCATCAGAAACTAGAATGTGGCGTCAGAAACTAGAATGTGGCGTCAGAAACTAGAATGTGGCGTCAGAAACTAGAATGTGGCGTCAGAAACTAGAATGTGGCGTCAGAAACTAGAATGTGGCGTCAGAAACTAGAATGTGGCGTCAGAAACTAGAATGTAGCGTCAGAAACTAGAATGTGGCGTCAGAAACTAGAATGTGGCGTCAGAAACTAGAATGTGGCGTCAGAAACTAGAATGTAGCGTCAGAAACTAGAATGTGGCGTCAGAAACTAGAATGTGGCGTCAGAAACTAGAATGTGGCGTCAGAAACTAGAATGTAGTGTCAGAAACTAGAATGTGGTGTCAGAAACTAGAATGTAGCGTCAGAAACTAGATTCTAGTGGCGGAAACTAGAATCAAATGTTAGAAATTAGAATCTCAAGTCAGAATCTAGAATATAGTACCGAAAACTAATCTAGTCAGGACAAAATGGGGATAACCGATCTGTGGGACTTGAGGATTAGGGATGCAACGATTTATCGATGAATCGTGATCAAATCAATAATTTGATTAGTTGCCAACTAATGTAGTAATCAATCAGATTGGCAACTAATCACTGGAGTTTCATATGCGTTTTCCCACTTGTCTTTTCCAGCGTTATGTGTATCTAAACTAAAGAGAAGTGAGCTGTCTCCCTAAGGAGTGAACCCTAACCCTAAATACAGTATATGACACGGTACAATGATTATGTAGCTCTATATTGATCACTACTTGAATATTCACTCCTTGAATATTTATTTTTAAATTACCTATTTAAGTTTAGAAGAGTATTCTTCCTTTTAGACTGACACATGTGTAGCTATTCTTTTAAATAATCAAATTTTACAAATAATACAAAATGATCAGACAATACTACTACCAAAAACACATAAAGATCCATCACAGGGTCTTATGATCGAGACGAGAACATCATGGTGTGGAACAAACTCCACTTAACACAATCTCAGTGGTCTGATGTTCAGTGGGCCGCACACAAACGCCTTTTGAGATGTTCTAGTGGGCCCTGGCAAACAAACAAGGTTAGGAGCCTCTGCTGTGTGTGTGTGTGTGTGTGTGTGTGTGTGTGTGTGTGTGTGTGTGTGGTGTGTGTGTGTGTGTGTGTTGTGTGTGTGTGTGTGTGTGTGTGTGTGTGTGTGTGTGTGTGTGTGTGTGTGTTGTGTGTGTGGTGTGTGTGTGTGTGTGTGTGTGTGTGTGGTGTGTTGTGTGTGTGCGTGCGTGCGTGTGTGTGTGTGCGTGTGCGAGGAAATGTCTATTTTTACATTACAGCGATGTGTGATGTTCCACCTCCCTGCCTCTTTCAGCACATGTGATTTTTTTTCTGGTTCAGTGGTTTGGAAAGTGTGTGTGGTAGAAAGGAGCAGGTGCGCTGCACTCTCCGTTGTTTGGCACTGACACACCACACACACACACACACACACACACACACACACACACACACCACACACACACAGTCCGGGGAGGCTTAACTTTAATAGAATGTGACATATCTTTAATGTTTTTTTTCCTTTTCCCTTTTTCCTCTCTCGACTGAACCACATCTCCCACATCAACCCCTTTTTCACAGTACTTACTCTCATGCTCCCGTCACGAGGGGAACGCAACGTTTTCCACCTTAGCTGCTTAGTTTCCCTTAGTCTTCTTGCGTTGCCAGACGATCGGAGGTTTCAGACTACACTGTGCTGTATGTCAGGGGACTTGTAAACAGTAAAAACACTGGGCTGGGTTATTAATATTCAGTAGAACAGCAGAGAGAACAATCGCTAACCAACCATCTCTGTCGCTTAGAGACCTCATGAGCCTGCCTAATTCAAGGTTCAAAGGTTTTTTATTTGTCACACCAGTGTATGTGGAGACATACAGTGTACAGGGATGAAATAACGCTTCCAGCTTTGCCACAATGCCAAGACAATAACAAGACAATAGATAAAAAGGACAAACAATACAGCAGCAAGTAACGGTAGTGCAACAGATGAAGGCAAGGTGAACATCCCATTTATAAAGTGAAGGTGCTAAACTATAACAACGTAAAAGCGTAGAAGTGACAAGTATTACAAAAGCTAACAGAAAAACTAGACATGACTATGACATACTATACATACTACAACTATAACTATAACATACTACAACTAAACTACCGGGATAACTAACTAACTATGACAACCACTATAGTGTCCCTTTTCCCTTACATTTTTGGCCATTTCTTACTATTTTGAAACAGTTTTGCACACAAATAGTATCAATGCAATTTGGCCTGTTCAGCTATTTTTAAATGTTTATGTTAATACATAGTAAAATATGGCTAATGTGTTTAGGGATATTTGGCATTTCCATATGTCAAAAAAAATGTTACATTAAAATTAATAAATAAATTGATTAAAATAAAGGAATTAGCTACAGTAGCAGATCTACCAGCTCAAATGTCAATGTAGGAATTGATATTCAAGGTTCAAGTTTTTTTTATTTTTTTATTTGTCACACCAGTGTATGTTGAGACATACAGTATACAGGGATGAAATAACAATTTCCCACTCTTCCACAGTGCCACAACAAGACAATAGAGTCTAGACAAAAGGATAGAGCAGGAAGTAACAGTAGTGCTATAGATGAAGCCAAAAAGTGCTAGCTAACTATAACAGCCTGATTCTGGGTAAAGGAGCTAAACTTTAAACTATACTATAACCTAGAAGTATAATAAAGTAGAGACCGAACTGTGACACACTCTCATATTACTGTCATACTACAACTATAGCATACTGCAACTATAACTATAGCAACCATAACTTACTTCAACTAAACTATAACTAGAACAACTATCACAACTACTATACTATGACAACTCATCTGTTGTTACTCTTGCTCACAGCAATATCCAAAACCTACAGTAAACTAGCATGGACTCTTATGGACTCTACCACAAGGGTTTGCAACAGGTGGCCCGGGGACCACCAGTGGTCCCTGAGAGGGTTCCAGGTGTCCCAGCGTAAATGGTGGAAAGTTGGTTAACCAGATGTAACTCTTTAAGAGTGTAAAAATAAAACCAAATGGACCCTGGCGGGGTCCATTTGGTTTCATGTTTACACTCTCAAGAGTTAAAATATTCATCATGTCAATTAGCCCAAGTCTACACAACTAGAGAATGTAGAAGATTAATGGTCATTTTGAGCTGTATGCTTGACTGTTTTGTTTCCCAAATTCAGCCTGGAAATCTTTAGTTTTCGGGGTCTGTGTGGGGGCTAAAATGTCCTCAAAAGGTAGTCCGTGGCTCAAATGCTGAATAAATAGTGGGCCCTGGTAGCAAATGTTGAAAACCACTGCTCTACCATGTTGAAATATGCAAAGTTCCTTCCTTCATCCACTGCTACACATCTGCCACTAGAGGTCACCCATATCACATGCTTGTCCTCTGTGTTGTCCTGCTTGTTCCAGAGCTAAAGCATACTGTACATACACAAGGAATCCTCAGGCATGTGGCATCTATACATGTACATCTAGATCCATGGACCTTTTCATGTCCTTGCGTCGTATCACTCCAGTGTAGTGCAGAAAGTGGATGCTTAAACTCCTGAGCTCAAGGTGGAAAAAAAAAAAAAACTATTCCACGCCCTTCGGCCTGGCAAGCACAATAAAGGACAGACTTCCAGCCTCCGACCACCTGAGCATAGGGCACATTTGTGTGTGTGCGTGAGTGCATCTCTCTCCGTGTGTGCGTGGGTGGATGGGTGTGTGTGTGCGCACACACACTCGCGACCTGCAGGGATAAGATTGATGATGCCGGGACCGGTTAGGTGAGTTGTGGAGATTAGCAAGAGGACTGATGGACCAACAGTGGCATGGAGCCCAGAATACCAGGGAGCCCATCGCTCTGAATGCTAGCCATCCACACGAACACACAGGCACACACACACACACACACACACACACACACACACACAGACGCGCACACCCAAAAGACAAGAAAGATTGCAGCATGCAGGGGGAGATTGGGTGACTTAGTCTTAGCCCATTGCGTCCTGGCATTGTAAATTCTACAAGACATTCGCTCTGAAAGAACATATTGAAGTATTTGTGCTGCGTTTTCACAATTTTACCAAAAATAGCAGGCGTTCGCAGCCACAGAGTGGCGCGCTATGAGCCGTAAACGCCTGCTATTTTTGGGTTTCAATAAAACTTAAAACACCCATGGGTCCTTTTTCGTCACACGCTAAAACCCTTTATCCCTAAATTCTTGGCCTTTTTTTTTTTACATTTTGTCAAACTTTTTGGACTAGTTCAACCTGCCAATCTATGGACATGTTGTGAACTTGTAGACTGGCCGTTTTACAATTGAAAAATGTTTTTTTTTAAATAGTTTAAAAAGGCAAAGAAATTAATGGATAAGTGGTTTAGCAGTGGTGAAAATCTAGACCCCAAATGTAGTGCATAATGGTTTAAGCAGTAAGGCAATGCACGTGCACACTCCCTCAGACACACACACACACACACACACACACACACACACACACACACACACACACACACACACACACACACACACATACACACACACACACACACATACACACATATACACACACACACACACACACACACACACACACACACACACACGCACACACACACGCACACACACACACACACACACACACACAGAGAGCAAGGTGGCCAGAGAGCAAATAATGAGATGGATAGAGGGGGGCGGTTTAACGTTGAGGCGGTTCAGACAGAGGAGATGGATGAAGGGGAGGAGTGTCATCATCTGACATTTACCTTTCATGGCCGCGCATAAAAACTACAAAACACACATAGCTGCTGGATTCTTTCTGTCTTTTTTTGTGCCTCAGTCAGCGTGTCGGCGGAGTAACACGACGTGAATTTAGGATCCAAGAAAAATGTGTGACACACGGCCGGGACGGTGCCGCAGACATAGAAAAGTGTTGAAAAAGCGGTGTGTCTGGAAGCCCTTGTTATTCTCTAGCTATTGAAAAATATCAGACCTACAAGCTCATAGCTTAGCTCATGAGCTTGTAGTTCTGATATTTTTGAAAAATCATAACGCAAATCTTTGAAGCAAACATTTTTAACTCAAATTTTCTCTTCTTGGGGATCCCTGGAACAACGTGTTTTCAGATGGGGTTCCATGGCCAAAGATAGATAATTCTGGGGTTGCTTGGCATGAAATATGTTGAGCATCACTGACACAGGAACATGTTTTTTTCAGAAAAACTAGAATGTAGCGTCAGAAACTAGAATCTATTGTCAGAAACTATAATTTAGCGTCAGAAACTAGAATTCCGCATCAGAAACTAGAATGTGGCGTCAGAGACTAGATGAGACTAGTCTAGTGCCAGAAACTAGAATCTAGTGTCAGAAAATAGAATCTTGTGGCAAAAACTAGAATCTAGTGTCGCAAACTATGATCTAGCAGGCGAAACTACTGTTGCGAACTATAGTCTTGAGGTTGAAACTAGAATCTAGTGTTGCGAACTAGACTCTATCCAAAAAAAATGTGTGACGCCAACCAGTGCCGCAGACAGAGAAAGTGTTGAGAAAGCGGTGTGTCTGGAAGCCCTTGTACCGTCCTGTACCCTGTCCTGGACTCGAATCCCCCCGGGACCTCCCCTGTGCTGTATATTATCCCCCCTTCTCTGAAAGCTGCAGCTTTCACAGTTCTATTCTCTGACTTAATAAGAAATACAGTTGTCCTTTGAGGATTGCTGGCTATAGTGCGCCAGAGATGAACACATCACCCCCCCTGTATTTATGCCCGATCTCTTCCATAGAGTGTGTGGTACACAGTAAATCACACACATAGCGATCATCGGGGACATGCACACATAGACATCGAAATGGGGGGGCTTTGACTTCGCCCACTGCCCTTTCCACGCGACAAAGTTGCTTAAAGGCGCCCCACATGAATTTAAAATCCAAGTTATTATTTATTAAACATTCAGGCACACAGTCAGAAAATCACAGATTTCTCAATGAAGGTCTGACTGTTTTAACCCAGTGTCCTGATCAGATTCTAGTTTCTGATGCTTTCACAATTTTTTCAAAAATAGCAGAACTACAAGCTCATATCGCGCCACTCGGTGGCGCGATATGAGCTTGTAGATTTGCTATTTTTCAACAGCTTAAAAACACCAAAACGCGTTCAGTACACAAAGGGTTAAAAAAAAACTTTTGAGGGTGTAAATATACACGGGGAGGCTGAAAACACAAAAAATGGTCAAATTAGTGGTGCAGCCCTATTTGAAGAATTTCACATGCCTCTCCTTTCCGTGCCATAATGGGGGGCAACATTCAGTCTCCTGAGCTTGAACGCAGCTTTTCCACTGAATATATTAGCGTCTCCACTAGCTAAAGAGTGCTGGGTCATGCCTTGAAAATAGTTGGATCTACAGGCTCTCAATACAACATGCTCTGAACGTGATACGTTGTGGAGCTTGTACTGTACTGTAGATCCTGACGTTTTCGCTGTTTTTTGTTTTCAAGAGTGTTTTCATCTAGTGGGATTTCAGCCTCTGCCTCTCTAACTACCGTAATTTCCGGACTATAAGCCGCACCTGAATATAAGCCGCACCAGCTAAATTTGGGGCAAAATACTGATTTTTCCATGTATAAGACGCACCTGACTATAAGCCGCAGCAGACAACAAGCTTCATGTTAGAGCAGTGGTTTTCAACCTTTTTGATCCCAGGGCCCACTATTTATTCAGCATTTGAGCTACAGACCACCATTTGTCAACATTTTCACCCCACAGAACCCAAAACTAAAGATTTCTTTTGGTTTTGTCCACAATTCCAGAATGGATTTTCGCAAACAAAACATGCAAAAAATGGAGAGCAAAATGACCATGACTTATTAATTAATTGGTGTTAATTTAGATAGTGAATATCATAACTCTTGAGAGTGTAAAAATGAAACCAAATGGACCCGCAAGGGTCCATTTGGTTTCATTTTTACGCTCTCAAAGAGTTACATCTGGTTAACCAACTTTCCATCATTTAGTCTGGAGGGCCCACCTGGAACCCTCTCAGGGACCACCTGTTGAAAACCCCTGTTTAAAAAAAGCCACCTGTAAAAATCCATAGATTGGCCGCAACATTGTATAAGCCACAGGGTCCAATGCATGTGAAAAAAGTAGCGGCTTATAGTCTGGAAATTACGGTAACACTCTCCACGGGGTGTTGGCACGTTTACTAGAACGTTAACGAAGCGATAGGATCAAACAAGCAAAGCACGCACATCTCAAAAAAACATCCTACAAGCGCCGAATCATTCCTAACGAAGGCCCAAAGGGGTTGTGAAATCAAAGTTTTGGAGCTCCAGAGGCCTGGTATGTGTGAGTGAGCCTCATCTCCTCTCGATCAGAAAGAGTTCAGCTCCATGTTACAGCGCCAAATCTGGGTGAATATAAGATCAGTATTGAGCCTGTGCGTTTCTCCCCCTCTAGAAGACCTCAGTTTTGAGCTTGTAGCGTTAAAATATGTATCTTGTTTCTCTTTCCATTTTACACTTGCTTAAAATAATGTCTCAGTATTTCTCTCCTCCACTGACTTGCCATCTCAATAAATGTCTCTAGTCTCTCTCTCTCTCTGAGAAGTGTGTCTAGCCTTCTAGCTAAACGACTGGCAGCTAGCCCTAGGGCTGTGATCCATCATGAAGGGGGTGGAGTCCAGAATGGGGCTGAGGAGCAGCCTGGGGGAAAGACGGCCTGGGCCTCAGCCTGGCGGGGAACAGGGACCGCTCCCGCATGAGCGTCTTCGTGGTGGGAATCGATCCGGGCGGCGCGGCCGGCCGCGACGGACGGATGGTCGTCGGGGACGAACTGCTGGAGGTATGTATTAGACTCTGTTTCTGTACTGTGACGTGTTGTTGGTGTTTCAAAGCGTTACATTATGCTTTAGCTATTGAAAAATATCAGATCTACAAGCTCGTAGCGCGTCACCGAATGGCACGTTATGAGCTTGTAGGTGAATCTTTGAATCTTTGGATATATTCCTTCGGAAGCAAACATATTTAACTCAAATCTTTGCTTCTGGGGGATCCCTAGAACAACATGTTTTCAGATGGGGGTGCACAGTCAAATATAGATACCTAATTCTGGGGGTCCTTGGCATGAAATATGTTGACCATCAATGACACAGGAACATTTTTGTCAAAAACTAAAATATAGCATCAGAAACTACAATCTAGCATCAGAAACTACAATCTAGCATCAGAAGTAGCGTGGGAAACTAGAATCTAGTGTCGGAAACTAGAATCTAGCATCAGAAAACTGGAATCTAGTGTCAGAAACTAGAATCTAGCGTCAGAAAACTGGAATCTAGCGTCAGAAACTAGAATCTAGTGTCGGAAACTAGAATCTAGCATCAGAAACTGGGATCTAGTGTTAGAAACTAGAATCTAGCATCAGAAACTAGAATGTAGTGTCAGAAACTAGAATCTAGCGTCAGAAACTAGAATCTAGCGTCAGAAACTAGAATCTAGTGTCAGAAACTAGAATCTAGCATCAGAAACTAGAATCTAGTGTCAGAAACTAGAATCTAGTGTCAGAAACTAGAATCTAGTGTCAGAAACTAGAATCTAGTGTCAGAAACCAGAATGGAATGGCAGGACAAAATGGGGCAATAAACGGATCAAGGCTAGAAGCATGACACCTTGACACCCAAGCATAACTTTGTGTTTTATTTCAGATCAACGGACAAATCCTCTACGGCCACAGCCACCAGAACGCCTCTTCTATCATCAAGAGTTCCCCGTCCAAAGTCAAAATCATCTTTGTCAGGTACAGGAAGAAAAAAAAAACAATTCCTAGTAGAACCATGCCAACATCTAATGGACTAAATAAATATATTCATGGTGACCTTTAAAGACCTGTAGCGTCATAAAAGAGTTGTAAATCTTACTTGAAAGTACAGAGTGCTTTAAATGACAGATGGTGTTCACTTCAGGACCAAATATGGTAAGGTCGCACCAAATCCAATAGAGGGAGCTATTGTGTCACATTAAAGACCCTGTGTTCCAAGTTGAGTGCAGTCTCTCATACAGGATGCTTTCTATGAGGCTTATATGAGAACAGAGCACATATTTTACAGTTGTGCACTTGACTGCTGAAAAAATCTGAGTTGGAGTCATTATAAATCAGTAGGTTCCTAGAGGGGGTTCCAAAAGGAACTCTTACGGGCCTGTAACTCTGAACCTGTTTGGTGATATTGAACCACTTTAGAGCAGCGGTTTTCAACCATTTTCATACGAGGACCCACTAATTTATTTTGCATTTTTAGCCACGGGCCACCATTTGATGTTGAGTTTAGTCTCTCAGACCCGAAACTATGGATTTTCAAGTGCGTGTCCATTATTTAGGAGAGATAAACTATTACTATAATTGTGTAGATTCTTGGAAATTAGATCAGATGTTTACGTATTATTTAACTCTTGAGAGCGTAAATGAAACCAAATGGTTTAGAGTGCTTCCACAGGACACCTAAATGTTAGTTTGGAACAGTAACCAGTTAGAACCAAATCAGTTTTTTTGAAAAAGGGGCCAGAGAGTGGACAAATGCAACCAAATAAACGCACCATGGTTCCATTTTTACGCTCACATTTTTGAACCACTCCAAAGGACCACAGAGGGTTCCCTGGATCCCACAATGAACGAGAACCACTGCTCTATTTAAAGACACATTGCCCTCGCTCGCCGTCTAAAGGACAGGCGTTTTGCAAACAGAAGTGTATAGGGTCCTAATACGAAATGGAATGATCCCACAGGAGTAATTGTGAGTGAAGTATAGAGTAGTAGGAGAAGTACTTTAATGTTGTACAGCAGGGGTTTTCAACCTTTTGACACCAGGGCCACGGACCACCATTTGATTACATTTTTTCACCCCAAAGACCTAAAACTAAAGAATCCTTTTGGTTTTGTCCACAATTCCTGGCTTGATTTTGCAAACAAACCTGTTTAGACTTCTTAATTCTCTTCACGCCGTTCTCGTGCTGCTCGTGGATTTCCCGTTAGATTACGCCCGCCGGTCACGACGACGGCGCGTATCACGACGAAATGTAGATTTCATTCTTTAATCAAACTATTAGTCCGAGCGCATCGTCTGATAATGATCCCGTTGCTGACTTTCATTTGGAACAGAATTGGCGACAACTTTTTTTTGTCTGTCCCATTCACACCCATTCAATCCAATGCATTCAAATGGCTCTCCTCCGGTTTTCCCTCTGAATGGTGTTGTCGCATTGGTAAATCAACTAGGGCTAGACGGCTCTTCCTGACTTGTGACCCGGATGTTTTTGCTGAGATCGTCAGAAGACCGGTCAGCCAAGACAACAGAAACAGCATGACAGAAACAGCACATCCTGTTTAGGAGATCTGAGCTTCAAAATAAGGGTTTTTTACCGATCTCACTGGTTTGAGCCGTGGCAATGGGGAGAAAACAAAGAAGATGCGATCGCGGTAAATGAGTTAATTAATGAGAATTAAATGATGCTAATTCAGATGATGAATATTTTAACTCTTGAGAGTGTAAAAATCATTTTTACACTCTCAAGAGTTAAAATATTCATCTGGTACAGAGGCTTTCTATCAGCTGGTACAGAGGCTTTCTATCATTTAGCCTGGGGACCACCTGGAACCCTCTCAAGGACCACTGGTGGTCCACGGACCACCTGTTGAACAAAGGGTGTGCACACAGTATACAACCTCAACAAATGGTCTGTTATGATGTCAAACACCACTGAAGTGGGTGTTGTGTTGTGTTGTGTTGTTGTGTTGTTGTTGAGCTGTGTTTGAGTAATGGCTGTCTGGAAACAGGAACACGGCAGCTCTGAACCAGATGGCCGTGGGACCAGTGAGAGAGCACGAGGAGGATGCACCGGAGACCCATACCGAGGTACATGAGGCACACACACACACACACACACACACACACACACACACACACACACACACACACACACACACACACACACACACACACACACGGGCGGATTGGCCATCTGGAGTACAGGGAGTTTTCCGGTGGCCTGCGCCACCTAGTGGCCTGGACAAGATCCAAAATGCACTAGTGGCACTTCCAAAATGCACTAGAATGCGCTAGATGCTCGCCTGGAACATACAGATCAAAATGACCATTAATCTTCTACATTCTCTAGTTGTGTAGACTAAGTTGGGCTAATTCACATGATGAATATTTTAACTCTTGAGGGTGTAAAAATTCGTTTTTACGCTCTCAAAGAGTTACATCTGGTTAACCAGCTGCCCCCACCAGGGTGGCCTGGCAAAGGCAAGATTGTCCCGGTGGGAAAATAAGTGCCAATCCGCCCCTGCACACACACACACACACACACACACACACACACACACACACACACACACACACACACACACACACACACACACACACACACATAGAGGAAACGAACAGGAAAGAAACATATAAACACCACACATATGCTCGCCCCCGCCGTACCTCTGACAGTTTATGAATGGAAGTTACAATTGGTTCCATTTCTACACACTCGCAGTTACAAGGGGTCCATTTTGAAACCCTCTGCACAAAGAGCCCTGAGGAACCGCCTTTTGAGAGACCACTGCTCTGTGTGAAATTAAAGAAACATTTTCTGTTTTGTCATCATTTCGGTGTCTTAAAGCAGTGGTTTTCAACCTTTTTTCATACCAGGGACCACTATTTATTCAGAATTTGGGCCGCGGTCCATCATTTGAAACGGGCAAACATACGGACCAAAATGACCATTAATCTTTTACATTCTCTAGTTGTGTAGACTTGGGGCTAATTCACATGATGAATATTTTAACTCTTGAGAGCGTAAACATGAAACCAAATGGACCCGGAAGGGTCCATTTGGTTTGATGTTTACGCTCTCAAAGAGATACATCTGGTTAACCAGCTTTCCATCATTTAGCCTGGGGACCACCTGGAATCCTCTCAGGGACCATTGGTGGTCCCCGGACCACTGGTTGAAAACCACTGTCTTTAAGGGCATGAGAACAATCGCGCCCACAGGTGCGTGCATAGAAGAGCTGCCCACCCTGACATTTGAACGAACCAAATGGACCATAGTGTTAGGTCGAGTTACAAGTTCTTCTATTACATTTAATAGCCTTCATTCATTGTGGTATAATGGTAGCGCATTGACTGATGATGGTAAGTGTATTGATTGATGATCGTAGAAGTGTATAGTATTGACTGATGATTGTAGGTGTATGGATTGATGATGGTACTTGGAACATTTATTGATCAGTGTAGGAAGTGTATTGATTGATGATTGTAGCGTATTGACTGACGATGGTAAATGTAATACTTAATGATTGTTGTGTTAATTCATGACGGTACATGAAGTAATGAGAATTATTGAAATGATGCTAGCAACACAATTAATGGTTACATAAACTAGCTTTAACTGGTATAGCAAAACGGCTAATAATAAGAAGTCTTCATATATAATAATAATGGATTGTAGTGGATGGATTATAGTTCTTTTACAAGTGCTCAAAGCATTTTTACAATGGTCCATTCATTCATACATTGGGAGGGGAAGTGTGAACAGTGAACACTCAGCGTCGTCACTTCACTTCACACATTCCCACCCCAATGGTGGCAATTTGCGCACCCACCAACTCATTGGAGCCAGTGTGTTGCCCAAGGACACTTGGGCAAGGAGGAGCCGGGATTCAAACCGCTGACCCACGGATCATTGATTGATGACCTTGGTTTCTGTGACCTTTGCTTGGTTATTATGTTAAATTAAAGTAGTTAGACAAAAACACCTGCCAATGCCATTAACCGAGGCAAGGAGCTGTTCCCATGAGTCACTCCCACACCTCTCTACCCACAGCAGACTCAACTGAGTGAGTGTTCACAGAAATGCTAGCAAACAGCTTCGAGAAAACGGGAAAATGAGCATTCTCACTTTCTCCCTGCAAGCCAACGAACGGTCAGTGTCCATGTACTGTTTGGGATCTGTTCCCCATTCCACCGAGGAGAAAAATGGACAGTAGGGAAGAGAATTGACGTGGACTTCACTTACAGACAGGGAGGTTTTCCAATTCCAAATGACAGAGAGGTTTTCCAAATGTGATGATTATGATATCATTTTCATTCAGGCTTTCTGCCCAACTATAAAACAGGGTAGAAGGACAGAGGAGTGTATTGAGTGTTGTCTTAAAAATAAACCTAAACTAAGCAAATTGTCCCGAGAAACCAAAGTGTTACCAACATTTTTGATTGACTCGATGTGTAGCTTCTGTTATGGCCAGTACAAATACCTAATTTCAGTAGTTTAACGAAACATAATTAGTGAATGAATCATTTGTCAGACCCCAGTCTTGGCTGTCGTTTAGCTCTTTGAAGAAGACTTAAGATCTTAATATGCAACTTCCTGCTCGCTCCGATGCCAACAAAACAACTTAATCTCGTCTACAAACCATGCAAAGATATGTACAGAATGCAGGCTATTATTGTTCCTGTGTGTGGGGCTCCCAAAGTGGTTATGATGAAGAGCTATTATGTCTCCCTGTGCCTTTTGAAACTGGATCTGCCAGTTCCATCACCACAGAGACACAATTATACATGTTTAACTCTTTGACAGATTAGCAGAAAAGCTAGGCTCGCTCCCATTAGGTTCAATAGCAACTAAATAATTTATAGAAAATCCTCTGTTGTGAAGTTGTGCAAATGAATGAGCTCCAAAGACAGCTTAAGGTGTCTACTTTAAGGGAAGAAATAAAATCAGTTGATATGTTTCAGTTTTTTTTTTTTTAAATACATTTGACAAAGCAGCCCGTATTTTCACATTTCACTGTTTCCAGGGCTCATTCAGAGATAAATGCATTTAAAGTTATACAATTTATCATTTATTAATGATAGTTGTAAAGTGTGTGAGGTGTTTTGGGGGTTTTGTAGTGCAATCACCACTTAAAGGACTTCATCAGGTGGTGTGCAGTGAGTTAATGAGCTTGTTAATAAAACTAAACCCAAAACGACTTTTTGGGTGATGAACAGACAACAGAATAATCAATCACCCAAAAAGTCGTGGTAAAACAGTCAAGGAGTTAATAGTTCCAATAACAATGCCATTAGTGGCCTATTCTCCTATAAACAAGGTTAATGAATAATACTGATCCATGTTGTGTGGAGTGTAAATGTCATAATGGAGGGGTTTTCAACCTTTTTCATCCCAGGGCCCACCATTTATTCAGCATTTGAGCCACGGAACCACCATTTGAGGACATTTTAGCCCCACAGACCCCCCCAAACTAAAGATTTTCTTTCCTGCTTCTGTCCATGACCATTAATCTTCTAGTTGTGTAGATTATTAGGACTAATTCACATGATGAATATTTTAACTCTTGAGAGTGTAAAAATCAAACCAAATCTGGTTAGCCAACTTAGCTGGGGACCACCTGGAACCCTCTCAGGGACCACTGGTTGAAAAACACTGTCATAATGAGTTGATCTATAAACCTAATGTTTTCTTCACTGTTTTTATTCATCAGTTGTCTGTCTGTTTTCTGCCAGGTGGATTCGTGCCATTCCAACGGTACGCATCCGGCCGACGCGGACGCAGTGACGTCGTACATGCATCACGTCATACAGCCTAAGGTGTGTTCGCTCACTGGCACGCACACGCAGCCATACGCCGTGGCAGTGAAACCTTATCTCACTGATCTCTATGCTCGACTACACGCCATAAGATCCTACACGCGTGTGCACACACAAAAGGAATGGCTAGGAGTGAGACGGAAGGCACTGATCTGACTGGCGTTAATTTAACCCTTAGTGTACTGAACGCGTTTTGGTGTTTTAACTGTTGAAAAATAGCAGATCAACAAGCTCATATCGCGCCACCGAGTGGCGCGATATGAGCTTGTTGTTCTGCTATTTTTGAAAAATTGTGAAAATGTGGTGCAAATCTTTGAATACATTATTTCGGAAGCAAACATTTTTAACTCAAATCTTTGCTTCTGGGGGATCCCCTAGAACAATATGTTTTTAGATGAGGTTCTGCAGCTTAATAATAGATATTGCTGGGGGTCCTTCCTATGAAATATGTTAAGCATCACTGACACAGAAAGAGATTTTTCCAGAAAAACTAGAATCTCACGTCAGGGACTAGAATTTAGTGTCACAAACTAGAATTTAGTGTCATGGACTAGAATCTAGTGTCGGGAACTAGAATCTAGTGTCAGAAACTGGAATCTCACTTCAGAAACTTTAATCTACTGAGACGAACTAGAATCTAGTGCTGTGAACTAGAATCCAGCATCAGAAACTAGAATCTGATCTGGTCAAAATGAGTTAAAAAAAAAAACGAACTGTGGTTACAGTATTGACTGGTCTATGCAGGACTACAGTTCTGGTGTACAGTTGGCACAGATGTTCCCGTCTTATTCTGGATTAGAGCCCAAACTCAAAATTTTGCCAAAAAATATTTGCGGCTGCGCCATCTTTCAGCTGACGCATATTTTTCATTTTTGGAGGGGTATTTTAGTGTTATAAATTTAATAAATATAAATGTATTTAACCCATTAAAACGCAGCAGTGGGGTTTTTACTTACATCTTAGCCAAATGTTACATTTTGGCAATTCAACAATAGCAGATACACAAGCTCGGAATTTTCGTTGTGCGTGTGTCTGCCGAAATCGCCTTTTTGTGCTAACACAAACATTAAATGCCTTTCACAATGAAATGATGAATACGTCATATGTGTCTGAGCAAAGTCTGCACTCGACACTGTTTGTTATTTGATATTATACTACCGGGATTCGATTCCCGGACGGATCACACCAAAGACTCTAAAAGTGGGACCCAATGCCTCCCAAGGACATACTAGCGTCATGTCCAGGGGGTGTACTTGTACATCAAGCTGCGTCTGCGGCTACAGTAACAGGAGATAGGCTCCTGTCCTGACCTATATGGGCCTCAATGGCACAGCCGGGCCTCATGACATCATGGGCCTGGCAACGTTACTTACTGTACGAGTTGGACAACCACTGATAATAGTGGTGTGCGTTTTTCAGGGGAAAAAAGTAGGATTCTATCAATCTCTGCTGTAGTATCTCCACTGGGCTTCTGGGTGAAAGCTCCCCAGCAGGGGCGGATGTAAAATGTCCCATTTGGGGGGGCCAAGAGAACATGTTGGAGGGGCAAGAGAAAATGGTATGGGGGCGGCTTCATCGCCGCCCCCATACCATTTTCATCGCACCCATACCATTTTCGGTTACAGGACTTTTATTAGTCAAGTAAAGCATCAATAATAACAACAGTTGTTATTGAACTTGCAACAGACACGCAGCATGCATAAAGCTAAAGGTCTGACTCAGAGAGTTTTCTGTTTTCAATGATGAAATGCTGTTGGTTTAGTGGTGCCAAAATTGCAGTTAGTAGCAGTAGTAGTAGTGTTTCAAATCATTTTAAATATAAGCACTTTAATTTGAAATATCTCGGGTTGTTTTGCATGGCATCGTGTTTGGGGGGGCAGACTGGGTATTTAGGGGGGCATTGCCCCCCCATGCCCATGCCTAGATCCGCCCCCGCTCCCCAGTGGACTGTGTGGGTGAGGGGGGGGAGGAAACTATAAAGGAGTCCAGTCCCCAAGCCTGGTTCTGTCCATATGGTTTAGAATAGAACAGGGAACGCTAGTGTGAAGGTAACATCTGCGCTATGCAAGGATACACACAGACACACACACACGGGCACAACGTCAACTATTTAATGGATGTCTTATAAAGCGAATGCAAATGAGCTTCCATGGTTGTCCATCATTCCTGTGTACATCCTTCAAAGGTATATATTGTGTGCAGCAAGGCGTGTTTGTGTGGCTAATTGGCCAAGCAACAGTGAACTATCTGCTGGCTTCACTTGACTGTAACATGAATGCCAAAAATCAGATGAAACCTTCTGTTATGATTCATGTGTGTGTTTTTGTTTGTGTATTCTCCGCTACAAGGAGGACGGCGGTCTGGGCATCACCTTCGTCGACGGAGACACCAAGGACGGGCTGGAGATTGAAAGCATCTCTGAAATGAAAGGACACACGGAAAAAGTAGGCAAAAAATAATATGTTGTCGCTCTTGTGTGACACTCTTTAGAAGTAGGATGTGAATTTCAAGGGGCGGAAAAAAGTGAAATCCATACAAGGTTGAAGTATGGAGATAGAAGGGTTCTGCCCTTCTATCTACAGCGGCACAATAATAACCTTTCATATATTAGACCAGGGTTTTCAAACCAGTGGTCCAGGGACCACTAGTGGTCCTTGAGAGGATTCCAGGTGGTCCCCGGCTAAATGATGGACAGTTGGTATCGCAATGGACCTTATAGATCGGTAACTCTTGAGAGCGTAAGATGATGAGCAAATGGACCCGTAAGGGTTATCTCTTCTAAATTGTGGACAAAAAACATGAAAATCTTTTGCTTTAGAGATTAAACACAACATCAAAGGTATGCTGAATAAATAGTGGGCCCTGGTATGAAAAAGGTAAAAAAAAAAAAAAAAAAACTGTATTAGACAATGATAACAGTACTGCCATTGTAACTGTGTGTGTGGGTGTGTGTGTGTGTGTGTG
Source organism: Benthosema pterotum (assembly GCA_039105355.1). NCBI lineage: Eukaryota > Metazoa > Chordata > Actinopteri > Myctophiformes > Myctophidae > Benthosema > Benthosema pterotum. The sequence continues at coordinate 6,966,852 of CM076986.1, forward strand.
TGTGTGTGTATGTGTGTGTGTGTGTGTGTGTGCGCGCGCGTGCACGCACAGGAGGGCTGCATGAGACCAGGAGATCGAGTCCTTGCTGTAAATGATGAATCAGTGCTTGGCTACTCTGTGGAGAAGGTATGGCTGCAAGTTTACTGGACACAATCACCTTCCTCGTCGATCTACACGCAAAGACATACACAGACTTTAAGCATTTCTGTACTGAACGAGTTTTGTTGTTTTAGCTCTTGAAAAATGGCAGATCTACAAGCTCATATCGCGCCACTTATTGAAAAATAGCAGATCTACAAGCTCATATCGTGCCACCGAGTGGCGCGATATGAGCTTGTAGTTCTGCTATTTTTGAAAATTGTGAAAATGTGCTGCAATTCTCTGAATACATTATTTTGGAAGCAAACATTTTTAACTCAAATTTTTTGCTTCTGGGGGATACCTAGAACACCATGTTTTCAGATGGGGGGGTCTGCAGCCAAATACGGATAATTCTGGTGGTCCTTGGCTTGAAATACGTTAGCATCACTGACACAGGAACACAGATTTTTCAGAAAAACTAGATTCTAGTGTCAGAAACTATAGAATCTAGTGTCAAAAACTCGATTCTAGCGTCAGAAACTAGATTCTAGTGTCAAAAAGTAGATCCTAGCATCAGAAACTATAATTTAATGTCAATAACTAGAATCTAGTGTCGGAAACTACTGTAGAATCTACCGTCAAAAGCTAGAATGTTGCTGCAGCTTTAATCTGGTGTAAGGAACTTCTGTATAATCTGGTGTCAGAAACTCAAATCGAGGGTCAGGACAAAAATGGGTTAAATGTCCAATCTCAAAACATGTATTGCTATGCATTGTGAGCTTGTAAATCTGCTTTTTTGACACTTTTCGTGTCGTATCAACCTATAACTGTATTTTGTCTTTTGTTTAGGTCAACTCGTTACTGAGGGGTAAAGGTCCAGTGAAGCTGACCTTTGCCACAGATGACCCCTCCCTGTCCTGCCAGTTGTCCAGCCAGTCCAGGGCAGGTTCTGACTTAGCCCTGGCCAACCCTCTGGCTACTAGCAGCACCACCATCACCACCACGTCAGCCCCGCCAGGCCAGATGGACACAGAGCCCATCAGGAGTGAGCCATCTGACAGTCATGCAGTGTCAATAATTGTGCCTATAGCTTAGGTCAGGGCTGCCCAAAAGGTAGATTGTGATCTACCAGTAGATCACACAGGCCATGCAGGTAGATCACATGACAGTCCCCTAAAATGTATAGATCTGTAACTCTTGAGAGCGTTAAAATGAAACCAAATGGACCCTTACGGGTCCATTTGGTTTCATTTTACCGCTCTCAAGAGTTAAATTATATTTAAGCATCTGAATTACGTAATTTCAAGAGTCCACACAATTAGAAAATGTAGAATAATTGTTATTTTGACCAACGTTTTGCCAGTTCTCTTTCCCAATTGTGGACAAAAAGGTGAAAGTTCTTAGTTTTGGGTGCAAGAGGCTAAACTCAACATCACAAACTGTCAACTCAAACCCCAAATAAGTCAGTAGTAGCTTATACAGGAAAACCTTCCAATTCTCCCCCTCTATTTTTCATTATAAGTGCATTATTCTTAAACACTATAACAGTAAGTAACACCATCACCACTATTTCATTTCTTGGGGGCCTTGAAATGGATTTTTTTCATGTATGTGTAGATCTTGTTGAGCCCGGTCATTTTGAAAGTAGCTCTCAAGTCAAAAAAGTGTGGGCACCCCTGGCTTAAGTGGTTGACTGGACCTCGTTTGGCCGCATTTGTCACCTTTTCAAGCAAGCCGGGTGTCCTGACAAATATATACAAAACTAGACTAATGTCACACTGTGCGAGATATATGACCAGGTGCAGGTGCAGTCACTAGGTAGCATGGTTAATATGATGGACATGAATCTGCCATTGGCGAAAAAACATTGCCTGCGGCGTGACAGTGTGAGTTTGGCTTGTTATCCAGGCCAGTCAGTGTGCTATAGTGTCACAATAAAACTGTCCCCCATCCACATGGAAATTCTGAAATATTTTCATAATAATAGCAGGAATTTTGGATTTAATGTAGGCCTATATATAAACAATAAATCTCAGAATTTGTATTTGTATTTGAATTTTATGTTTTTTTTTTTTCTTCTCCACCACCTCCACATTTGACTCCACCAGTCCTCCCTCATTCCTTAATCAGAGGCAGCTCAGACAGGCTCTTCCTGATTGGATAACAAATAGTCCCGGCGGGACTATTTGACAAAGCTCATAGGGATTTTTTTGGAAGCCTCCTGCAGCCCCCCTAGAGCGTAAAAAAGACGAGATTTTTTTGCGAGATGATCTAATTAAAGAAAGACTTAGTGAAAAACATAAAAGCAATAAAAAACATGTAATTATTATTTTGACCATGAAATTACATATAGTAGCTTTAAGTGTGCAAAAATACAGTCACCCATAGGTTAGCTGCACAAGCTTGTGGTTACACTCACAAGATGGCATAAGAAACTGATCAAACATCGCATAGGAACTGCAGTGCAGCATTATCTTGTTATTGGCTTACGATTCCGGAAAGTTATGTTAATAAAACCGATGAAGCCCTGAGTAAATAAAGCCAGGCTTCTGACAGCAGTGCTGATCAAAGCCAGCCGCTGTCGTTCCCATCCGGCTGGTGGGCAGTGGATAGAGCCATCACAGAGCCCTGTTCCCTGTCAATGCTCCTCCTCGCTGGAGAGGAAGAAAGTACATTCTAATTCACTTCTAATACACTACACCTCAGAGGCAAATGTTGTACTTTTACTCCGCTACAGGTATTTGACAGCTTTGGTTACTAGTTACTTTGTGGATTTGGCCACTTTGGCCCTATATCAGGGGTTTTCAACCTTTTTGACACCAGGGACCAACATTTATTCAGCATTTGAGCCACGGACCACCGTTTGATTACATTCTCACACCAAAGACCTAACATTAAAGAATTCTTTTGGCTTTGTCCACAATTCCAGGCTGTATTTTGCCAACAAAACAGTGTAAACGTCTCAGCTAAGTGGTGCTAATTCAGATGATGAATATTTTAACTCTTGAGAGTGTAAAATGAAACCAAATGGACCCGCAAGGGTCCATTTGGTTTCATTTTTACATTCTCAAGAGTTACATCTGGTTAACCAACTTTCCGTCATTTAGCCTGAGGACCACCTGGAACCTTCACAGGGACCACTGGTGGTCCCTGGACCACCTGTTGAAAACCCCTGCCCTATATACATTTTGCCACTTTGAAAATCTACTTACTCTTAATTTTCTTAACAGCTCTCCTGCGATTGCCGTAGATCTAAACTTATCAAATACAGTTGTGACTGCTGCCATTGAATCAAATCTGACAATCTTTGCTTATTAGCACTATTGGTGGATATGATCCTGACGTGAGCGACGTTATTATTATGCACGCAAGCAGCTGAGGGACCCAAATAATAGACGGACTGGAACTACGATCTCGTGTGCCGATCTAAAATGTGCGAACGCAAACATGAAATGAACTATGACTTTTATATGAAAATCGCTGGCAGTAGCTACCTACAAAAAAAAAAAAAAAATGCTGACAGAGTAGGAGAAATATGGCATTACTCATTATGCTTACTTTCTACTGTCAGTTCTTTTAGTATGTCTACGACAATACCTGTACTTTTACTCAAGTCAATTTTGAATTCCAGTCTTTACTTGCAACCAGAGTTATTTCCACACTTTAGTATTGACACCTTTCACTTAACCCTTAGTGTACTGAACGCGTTTTGGCGTTCTTAGCATTATGTTTTAACTCTTGAAAAACAGCAGATCTACAAGCTCATAGCGCGCCACCGAGTGGCGCGCTATGAGCTTGTATCTCTGCTATTTTTTGAAAAATCGTGAAAACGTGGTGCAAATCTTCTGAATATTATGTTATTCAGAAACTAGAAATCTAGACAGGACACAATGGTTGTGTTGTTGTGTTTTAACTATTGAAAAATAGCAGATCTACAAGCTCATAGCGCGCCACCGAGTGGCGCGCTATGAGCTTGTATCTCTGCTATTTTTGAAAAATCGTGAAAACGTGGTGCAAAAATCTTCTGAATATTATGTTATTCAGAAACTAGAAATCTAGTCGGGACACAATGATGACGTGAGTATGCTTTCCTCTCACCACCTGCCGTCCCTGTGTCCACTCCACGTCTCCCCTCTCTCCAGCTCCGAGCCGCTCCTCCACCCCCTCAGCCACCCTGGTCTCTGACCCCGTGACCTGCCCCATCATCCCCGGGTGCGAGACCACCATCGACATCTCCAAGGGCCGGACGGGCCTGGGCCTGAGCATCGTGGGGGGCTGCGACACCCTGCTGGTAGGTTAAGACACAACGTAAAGCATGTGAGCCGCTAACCGCATGGGGGCCGTATCTCTGTATGACTTCATCAAAGAGCTGCTTTGATCTGTTTGTGTTTACATCTCTAGAGGAGAGGAGACGCACCACGAGCTGCTGGCTAGACGCTAGCACTGGCCTAGTTTTGTTAAGTGATTTATTAGTGATTAAAAAAGGCCAAAAGGTCATCATTACTTTCGGATGGATTTTAAGTTAAACGAAATGACACACTGCCGCATAGCTGTGGTCGTATTGAGGACATTTCTATCATGCGATGCCAAAGAAATCAATTATGCACTTAAGTGGGTTTTTTTATAAAATTTTGTTGCAATGTTGTCATGCTATTTTTATTTCACTACATCATATATGTCAAATTCAAGGCCCAAGGGCTTATTTTGTCCCACTGTGGATTTTGACATCCCCTGCACTATACTGTTAAGTTTATTTTTGTTTAGTTTATTACCCCCTAAGCGCAGGATAATGATTTGTGTGTACAATAAACCACATCAGACGAATCTCCACCAGTTTATTTTTGGAAACATCCATGCGTGGATCGCTTAGAGACATGACGTGATGGTGTTTGTAAAGCCACACATCCCAGCACCACCCACTGGGAATGTTCTGCTGTGTGGTGGTGGAGAGTAGAGCACGGCTCTGTCAGAGGCTTATAGTGGGCGAGTTGGGATATTCCTGTTCACTCCTATGTCCCCTGGCGCCTGCACTGCTGGAGGAGCATGGAGGAGCCTCTATGGGTCCATTTTCAAACCGGAAGTCGATGAAATGAATGGGATTTAATAGGGAGCAGAATACTAGTGCCTCCAGTAGAACTCACAAAACTGAACTGTCATTCTGTAGCTGGGAAGTGTGACTAGGAGTAGGGGTCTGGTAGGAGTAGGCAGAAATGCATTAGCAATGGGCAAAGGCAATAGTCCATCTTTAATGACCTTAAATTATATTAGTCGTTCTTTGATAATAGTACTTTAAAACGCTTGTCGTTTTGCATACGTACATAAAATAGCTCTTATTTGCGCTGTTCTCGTTGAAAACCATGTATTTTCAACTGCTCCATATGGAAAAAAACTTAATATGCAGATTCTCGAAAGTGGCACCTTTCATTCAATCCGCATAACAGAATAAAGTTAGTATAACATCCATAGTATTTTTCTAAAGTGAAACATGTTTAAAACATTTAATTTTGTGAATTATATATGACATACAAAACACATATAAGAGTATTTTTTGTAAAGTGGCTTGTATGAAAGGTGCCACTTTCAAGAGTGTTTTCCATATGGGCAGTTAGCACCGAAAGAGTCTCTGTATAGTAACTTGACGAACCACGCCATGAACTCCGCTCTGGTTTCGGTGTACATGAATATCTCAACTCTCCCACTATAAGCTGTAATAGCCTGGTGCTGGAGGTAGTGGTAGTGGTGGAGGGTTCAGGAATGTGTGATATGATGTTGTCACAGTGGTCAGTGCTCCTACTCCTCCTCCTACACCTCCTCCTGGGCTCCCGTCCCGTCCTGTGTGCTGCGTGTCCAGGGGCGGATTGGCACATATTTTCCCACCGGGACAATTTTGCCTTTGCCAGGCCACCCTGGGGAAGCAGCTGGTTAACCAGATGTAACTCTTTGAGAGCGTAAAAATGAAACCAAATGGACCCTTGCGGGTCCATTTGGTTTCATTTTTACACCCTCAAGAGTTAAAATATTCATCATGTGAATTAGCCCAACTTAGTCTACACAACTAGAGAATGTAGAAGATTAATGGTCATTTTGATCTGTATGTTCCAGACGAGCATCTAGCGCATTCTAGTGCATTTTGGCAGTTGGCAACACTGCCTCCAGCAGCGCCAGCGCCCTGGCGCACAGGAGTGAACGGGAATATGGCAACTCTCCTACTTGAAGGCTCTGGTGTAGGACACCCAGGCCAGTTTGCCTGGCCGGCCCTGGCCTTTTCAAAAAAAAAAAAAACTGTCCAGGCCACTAGGTGGCGCAGGCCACCGGGAAATCTCCCTGTACTCCAGATGGCCAATCCGCCCCTGTGCGTGTCCATTCTGTGTCCATTCTGTGTGCTCGCTCAGGCTTGAGGGAGGGGAAATAGGCCCTTTGTCTGGCCTCAAGAGACAATATCCAACGCAGGAATGTAACCTCTGAACCCTACATGACACTGGAACGCACGGGGAGACCGCCGCATGCGCACACACGCACACGCGTGAAACACACTGCGACTGGGTGACCAGATCTAAACTGTGTTCTTTTGAGGGACTGAAGTATTGCATGTGTGGGACAGCCAACGCAGATACAAATTCTGCGAATAACATGGATTCCTGAAATAGTTTTTAATACTTAATATCATATTGTCTATGTCCCTCAAGCTTATTTCTAATGGTTTGAGCCTCAATCACCACTGGTATAACCAGTCCTTGTAGTTTCTTTATGGACAGTTTAGCTGCAGTACCACAATGTCCTGGTGGTGGTGGGGGCGCTGGTATTTTATAGTAGAGTGATTATAATACTGATGCTAGATAAAATCAGGCTTGTTTAAATTCCATGTCAACTTGGAAAATCAACAATGGTGGACATTATAAACAAAGTGGAATTGCAAATTTGGAACTGAAGAAACTGGAACTGAGAAATTATACAAAGTATGGTGTATTGATACTGTTATTGTTATTCCAATGTATTCAAAAAATTCAATTCAAAAAATAATAATTCAGGATTTCATTTAAAATTCTGTCAGTCACAATGTGGGACAGGCGGACGGGGGCTCAATTTGTGGGACACCTGAAATGTCTGTGAAATGAGGGACCGTCGCACGCAAAAAAGGGACATCTGGTCACCCTCCTGTTTCCCTCTCAGATGATATTTCTGTCATCTGTCTACGTGTTGCCCTGTCGCCTCACCTGCTGTCATTCGCTGCTTCGCACCGCTGCCGTTATTTCATCTCGCGTTCTTCCCTCCTCCTCCTCCGTTACCACAGCTGTCACTTCTTTGTCTTCATATACACTTTCTCACAGCGTTTTTATTGTTACCTTCACATCTCACAGCGTTTTTATTGTTACCTTCCCATCATCCTTCACTCTCTCTCTCTCTGTAACGATGGCCCTCAGGGGGCCATCATTACGGACCACCATTTGATGACATTTTAGCCCCACAGACCCCAAACCCAAAGATTTCTTCTGTTTTTTTTTTATTTTTTTATCTACAATTCCAGGTTGGATTTCAGAAACATAACAGGCAAAACCTAGATCTCTAGTTGTGTAGACTTGGGCTAATTCAGATGATGAATATTTTAACTCCCACAAGAGTCACAGAGTTACATCCGGTTGACCAACTTTTCCATTATTTTGCTGGGGACCACCTGGAACCCTATCAAGGACCACCGGTTGAAAACCACTGCCCTAAATAGCCAACCTGCAAGCTTCCGCATCACAGTGTGAGCTTGCAGTTCTGCTATTTTCTGTGCTTTGCTTCGCTCCGCTGCCGTTATTTCATCTCACGTTCTTCTCTCCTCCTCCGTCACCACATCTGTCACTGCTTTGTCTTCCTATACACTTTCTTACAGCATTTTTCAGCATTTACCAACAGGGGCGGATTGGCCATCTGGAGTACAGGGAGTTTTCCCGGTGGCCTGTGCCGCCTAGTGGCCTGGACAGTTTTTTTTCCAGGGCAGGCCAGGGTGCCAGGGCACCAGGCCCAGGCCAGGCAAACTAGTGTGCTTGCGCTGCTGGAGGCAGTGTTGCCAACTGCCAAGATCCAAAATGCACTAGTGGCACTTCCAAAATGCACTAGAATGTGCTAGATGCTCGCCTGGAACATACAGATCAAAATGACCATTAATCTTCTACATTCTCTAGTTGTGTGGACTAAGTTCGGCTAATTCACATGATGAATATTTTAACTCTTGAGGGTGTAAAAATGAAACCAAATGGACCCGCAAGGGTCCATTTGGTTTCATTTTTACCTCTCAAAGAGTTACATCTGGTTGACCAGCTGCCCCCCCAGGGTGGCCTGGCAAAGGCAAAATTGTCCCGGTGGGAAAATATGTGCCAATCCGCCCCTGGCTACCGATACCTTCCCATCATCCTTCACTCACTCAGTCTCTCTCTCTGTCTACCCTCAGGGTGCCATCATTATCCACGAGGTTTACGAAGAAGGAGCAGCCTCCAAAGACGGCAGGCTGTGGGCCGGAGACCAGATCCTGGAGGTATTTTGCCGCGAAATTCTTGTTGACTTGTTGTCGAACGCGAATCACGATGTTGCAACAAGCCTCACAACGTGTCACAGTTTAAACGCTGAATGACGTGCAAGGCTGCGAGCCTTCGTTTACAACGACGACACCCTGGTGGCCGTTCGAGTGTTTGTTTGCTGTCAGAGTTCACTCCCAACCGCCCCTTCAATGAGTACACACTTTAGCTCTTTTGTGTTTGTTTGGTAAAAGTACTTTTCGTCTCAGTCGCTTGAGAAGCAGAGGGGGCCGACGTGACGAAACAATGTGGGTAGTAAAAAGGAGGCGTTACAACAGGTTTCCCAAACACAAGCTCTAATTAGGAACGGCCGTGTAGGACAGAGGCTCTCAATCCTTTTGTCGTCTGGGGCCTGCAAACTGGGAATTCAATTCAACGTATTTGAATACAGCCACATCTATAAGGATTTTGTATATAAGAGAAGATTCATTTATTAACCCATTGTGTCCTGTCTAGATTTCTAGTTTCTGAATAACAAAGATTTGCACCACGTTATGAGCTTGTAGATCTGCTATTTTTCAATAGTTAAGACATAATGCTTAGAACACCAAAACGCGTTCAGTACACTAAGGGTTAAAGGTGCTAGAGGCAACTGTTTATTCATAAATAATAATAGATATATAGCTATATATTTTTTTTTGCCTTTTCCCCCCTCTGCATTTCTTCTGCTTTGATGCTGCAGCTGTTTCCCAGCAGAGGGACACTTTCTTTGTCCTGCAGACGGTCCAGAACTTTGTTGTTGTTGTCAACAAATCATAAAAACAAAACATTCGTCAGGCTCAGGAAAGGCGGTGCTAAGTTGTGAGGGAGGGGGGGTGTAGTGTGAGGTGAGGCAGCGGTTTAGCCAATCACAGCACAGCAGTCTCCAGCAGATTCATAATGATCCAATAGAGTGGAGGTGAGGTGGAGTTAGATTCTGTTTTTAAAGAAATCTGTTTACAAACACAGTGTTTGGACACACTAAAGTTGCCTCTTTTACCTTTAAAGGGGAACTCCACCAATTGTCAACATTTTAATATGCCATTAATATACCTTAGAGATGTTGTGTGGACATGATAAAAAAAAAGTTCCCCCAATTCTGTATTTCCTAAAAATGGAGGTCTGAAAAGATCATTAACATGGTGAAATATATATGATGACATCATCAAGATGTATTTCACCATGCTTTTTGAAAAATTTTGAAAATAGGTGAAATTCCCCTTTAAATACTGTAAAAAAAATCTCTCTGATGTGTGTGGTGCCACAGCACACCTCACTGATATCCAAAACATAGGGACATGCAGTACAGACATAGGAATAGAAATGGACAAAGGAGTGGCAAACATACGTACTATAAGGGGGCTGCACCACTCAAAAACAGCAGATATACAAGTACTGTATGTAGAGTATCTGCTGATGTTGGCCCCGCTCTGTCTCGAAGGTCAAGTACGTTTTTTTGGATCCGTAGTGGCTGCGGTGTATAAGTAAAAGTATTAGAAAGACTCAAGTACGGCACAATTACTCCCTTAAATGGCTGAATGAATGACACTGAGCCCAGCTCTGTCTCCAGTTGGCCTCCTCCTGACCTTCGTCTTTCTGAAGAGAGGGAGGGACGGGGTGGGACCAGGCTGTTAGTTATGGTAGCTCAGTCAATGGAGCCCAGTTCACATGCACGCAACACACACACACACACACACACACACACACACACACACACACACACACACACAGATTCCTTTTTTTAACTATATCCCTAAAGCCCCTAAATCAGTGTTTTTCAACCCTTTTCATATCAGGGCCCACTATGTATTAAGCATTTGAGCCACGGACCACCATTTGATGACATTTTCGTTCCACAGACACAAAACTACAGTCGACAAGATTTCTTTTGCTTTTGTCCTCAATTTCGTCCTGGATTTGGGAAACAACAGGCAAACCTACAGATCAAACAATGACCATTAATCTCCTACATTTTCTAGTTGTGTAGACTTAGGGCTAATTCAGATGGTGAATATTTTAACTCTTGAGAGTGTAAAATGAAACCAAGTGGATCCTAACATGCATAAAGCTTAAGGTCTGAGTTTTCTGTTTTGAGTGATGAAATTGTGTTGGTTTAGTGGTGCCACAACTGTAGTTAGTTAGTAGCGTAGTATTTCAAATCATCTTAACTATAAGAACTTTACTTTGGCAAATTTGGGTTGTCATCATGCCTAGATCCGACCCTGCTTGTGAGGGAATGTGGTCCTGACACAGTATGCAGTGATTGCACGCATGCAAGAACACGTGCACGCGCACACACCCTGACTTAAATGCCCCCTGCCATTCACTGGCGGCCCAGAGCCAAGCTGTAGTATTCATACGATAGGGTCAAAGAGGAGCGCTAACGGCCACCCATTCTGCAACGCACAGCGGAGCCAACATCATTACAGCCGCCGTACAGACCATTCTCCCCTCTATGGGAAAGAAACACTTTGTGTCCACGGTTTAAATGTAATGGGCTATTTCCCTCCTTTAATGTTCTCAGGCTAAGCATCGGCCCAGTGGAGCGGTTCTCACACACACACACGCACACACATGTAGAAGGGGCTAATCCCTCTGAAGAAAATAAATAAATGCATGAATAAATGTTTTCTTCCGTGAATACGATGTGCGTAAAACAGTCTTTAAATGGCCCACAAGCTTACAAAGTGGCAAGTAAACATGTAGTACAAATCTGCCCAAAATAGCATCCCCAAGGTTCATGTGAGTTCAGTTGCAACGTTATCAAACCTATCACTCAGCATTTGTCATAAAGGTTAGCATTTTCCCACAAGGAAATGTCTTAAAATCGGTCTAGTCTTTCCAGACGATTTATTTTCTAAATCCCAGTGCTTCTGATGTACAGTTAGGCTGAACATTAGAACAATGTGTGAGCCATCACTTTGACCAGAGCCATGAAACATATCCCCACCGGTGATCAAAATGAATGACCAGAGTAGGACAGCAAAGGTGAAAATACTCCAAATGAATTGCTATTGAGGACAGTATGTTCAGTTTGTCGACTAAAAAAACACAACGAAAGATACTGATCAACTACAGTTTCACGGACAAAAAACTAAACTGTGATGCAGTCAGATCTACAAGCTCACAACGCAACACAAGGTTGGAGATCTGCTATTTTCAGAATGCGTCTTTCGCTTTTCATCGACTGTAGATTCTGAAATAGTTCAGATATTGACTTTTTTTTTTTTTTTTTTTTTACCAATATCCCAATATTCTCTAACTCTTAATTTGCGATACTGACTTTTGTGGTGGACAAAAAAATAAATAATGGCAGCATTCAGTGATTTGAGTGATTTGGAAAACCTCACAACAGACCAACAGCACATGCACCAAGGCCTGCTACAATTGGAGGAAGATCCCCCATGTATTTTTCCCTGTGTGGCTTTATACATCTCTCCAAATGGTGTTTCACTGATTAAAAACAAAACAAAACAAACAAAAAAAAAACAATATTTTCCGATAATCATTTTTAAAGCCTTTAAAGGTAGGGGAAGTGATTTCACTTTAGTCAGATATCACCCCAAAATATATATTTTTTTCTGTTAAAATGCTCTAATATAAGGTGTGCAGACCATATATGGAGTTTCCCCCTCCCCCACGTTAGCAGAGGAGCTAATAAAAGTTCCCCAGGTGGTGGGTGAATTCTCCTCCAATCAGGATGGAGCAGCAGGTTCACATAGTGTAGCTACTCTTGGGCGCCCCTAGTGCACCAGGCTGGTACTACACAATGAATTTCAAATCACTTACCCTACCTTTAAAAATGCAGATAATAATATATGGTCGATATATCTGCCGATCCCTACTACTTCATATGACTGAATCAATATGTATTCAAAAAGACCACGTCTAAAACTAAAATAAACCCCAATCTCCCCCCACACACAGGTGAACAGCATCGACCTGCGCGTGGCCACCCACGACGAGGCCATCAACGTGCTGCGGCAGACCCCGCAGAAGGTCCGTCTGACCGTCTACCGGGACGAGACCCAGTACAAGGAGGACGACCTGTGGGACGCCTTCACCGTGGAGCTGCACAAGAAGCCCGGCCAGGGCCTGGGCTTCAGCATCGTGGGGAGGAGGTGAGGAGAGTCTGCATCTGGTTGTCACTGATAATACCAGAGACGAATTGAATCCAAAACTCGGACCAGCGACAATGTTGCGACATTGAGGGGTCAGAAAACTGAGCTCTTGGGAGGGCTGTCTGGGGGGTAGCCTGAAAGAGGGACATTTTCAAAGTTTTCCTGAGAGTGTACAAACGGGAAAAAATTACCACGTCAATAATCAGGAAAAATTATTGACGTGGTAAATGAAGGCTCGGCCCAAATGATATTCGGAACAGCGGCATTGTTGCGACATTGAGGGGTCCGAAAATTGACCTCTCGGAAAGGCTGTCTGAAAGAAGGACAAAAGAGGGACATTTCCAAAATTTTCCTGAGTGTACAAATGTGAACCTACTAGGTCGATTTGGTTCACATTTGTACACTCTCAGGAAAAATCATTAACGTGGGAAAACACAGCTTGATCATAGAGCCGTCATTGGACTAATCCCATGAAGTGAACGGAGTTCGCGACAGCATTACTCTGTCTACACTCAGGGCCGAGTAGCTGTTTTTGTACACTGTCCTTGACCTTAGCACTTCATGCATACCCGGCAAACACGGTCAGGACTGGGACGAATTAGTGATGTCTTGATTGTGTGCCAGATCAAGGCAATGCATGACGTGAGTCATATCTGGCACAGAATATCACCTGATTTCAACCAGTGCAAATCTTGTAGTCTGCCTGAGTTTTAAATGGCTGTTCATTGTCTAGAGTTTGGACATTGTCAGGTTCTTATCACTCAATGAAAACGAGAGAAGCTAGTATTCGCACATTCTACATGATTTGTCTTTGCCTCTTTGTTTTTTTTAAGCAGATCACGGGACCACAGGTAAACAAAAAAAAACCCTAGAGGTTTAGAGACCCACACTATACTAGAGAGCACATATTGAAACATATCATTTTTATCTGCCTTTTTCAAAGGATCTTGAAACATTTTTTTTTAGAACGCATGAAATGTTGTATGTTTGATAAAGTGCATTGTGGTTGGTGATGTGACCAACTTTGGAGTGTCCATAGGTTGTGCGCTTACACAAACACTCACACACACACACAAACACACACTCTTTCTTCACCCTAGTGTGTGTTGCATATCGTCGTTGCCAAGTAGAGACCTCATATATACTTATTCAACTTTTATATTTTACTACTACTAAGAGCTCTGTGAGCTATGGCTTTTTTCCCCCAATATAATAGCACAACCAGATGGTCTGCTGGAGGGGGATCCTGATGGGAACTAGCCAAATTAAATAATACAGTCACACTCATGTGAAGTGGATGCCTGCCACATGACGTCATTGCCTAAAGCGTTTATCATCCATGCTAAAGCCCTTACCCCTAAACTTCTTTGCAATTTTCAATAGTTCAGCTAGCCATTCTACATCGACACATTGCATGGTGAGCTGGTAGATTATTATTTTTTTTTTAACTATTCAGAAAATGATTTTAAAAAAGGGTAAGAAGTTTACACATAAGGGGATCTATTTTGAGTGTCTTATCAGGTTTTAAGTCTTTGGTCAAAACTTGGACGTGCGGCAAAGCTGTTTTGAGTGGCCAAACAGCTTGATACCATACCTGATACTTAAGACCTGATTAAGACAATCAAAATAAGGCCCAAGGGCTTTTAGCATGGACAGAAATATAGAGGCCTAAAAGTCCATAGACTTGACTTGGCACATCATGAAGTCATTTCTGAAAGCCAAGACATTGGAGGGCCTAGTGCCGGGGTCGGCAACCCAAGATGTTGAAAGAGCCGTTTTCGACCCAAAATTAAATTCAAAATCTGTCTGGAGCCGCATTTTATTATTATTTTTTTCCTGAGAGTGTGCAAATGTGAACCAAATGGACCCTGGCGGGTCCATTTGGTTCCATTTGCACACTCTCAGAAAAAAAAGGTCCTCAAAGAAAAATCATTAACATGGTGAAACACAACCTTTCTTCAGAAATGAAGTTTCTAAAAAAAATAAAGGAGTTTTAAAGAACTCCATTTCTAGTCCACACAACATCTCTAAGGTATATTAATGACATAGTAAACTGAGTAAACCTTTGAAAATGGGTGGTTCAGATTGAAAGCTCCACCTCTGATAACTGCTGGGCTTTTTTGACATGGCCAAGTGCTACTTTAACTGGCAACTGTCAGACAGCGCAACACGTTTTGGGTGACTGAAATGTTTATATTATTTTGGTGTGGATCACCCCAGTGTGTGTATGTAATAATGCTACAGCCACTGAGCCACTAGGGCTGTGTTCTGGAGCCGCATGCGGCTCCTGAGCCGCAGGTTGCTGACCCCTGGCCTAGTGGGAGCGCCCCTCATAAAACACTAGTTTCGTACATACAAGGTTTCCTCCAGACAACGACCTTGATGTTCGTGTGTGTGTGTGTGTGTGCATACGTGTGCGTGCGTCCAGGCGTGCGTACATACGTTGACTGCGGTACGTCTCCGGCCCCGCGGGGGCTCCAGACAGAATGTCTTTCCAGTGGTGATTGAAGGGTAGGTTTTGGACAGCAATAGGTATCTTAGTGTCTAACCTGGCTCTTAACCCCGGTCCCTGTCGCAGTAAATCAACACGCTTTGCTACACATGGAGGGAAAAAAACAACTGCTAACCAAGTAGATGTACTCTACTGGAGTATTTCCATTGTCCAATACTTTTACTTTTAGTACACACAAATATTAGTACTTTTAGTCCAGTGGTGGTTTCAACCAGTGATCCGGGGACCACCAGTGGTCCTTGAGAGAGTTCCAGGTGGTCCCCAGGCTAAACGATGCGACGTTGGTTAATCAGATCTAGCTCTTGGATTGTGTAAAAAAGAAATGTTTAAAATCTCAAAACTTAAAATATTCAACCTCTGAATTTGCCCAAGGTTACAAAAGCAAAAGAAATCTTTAGTTTTGGGGTCTGTGGAGCTAAAATGTCCTTAAATGGTGCTCCTGAATAAATAGTGGGCCCTGGTATCAAAATGTTTGAAAACCACTGTTCTAGATTGTTATTATTATTAATTATACATGAATGACTTCAGCCCTTGATTTCGACCATTTGTAATTAGACAATCCACAAACTCAAGCCGAATTGTGAACTTGTAGATCTGATATAATCATATGCTTTTTATACACTCGAAAACTTTTGCCCAATTACATTTTAAATTCAGAACTGTTTCTTGATTATTTATATATTGCAATATTGGTAGTAATACTTACGTAAAAAACAACAACGAGTACTTCATTTTCCACACTCCAGGGTGGAAACGAACAGCCTACGTAAGAGAAATTTAAAGACAAAATAAACCTTGGCTAAAAGTGAAGGCGTGAAGCTAGCATTTAGTGGTGAGGAGCCTGCGAGTGTGACAGCCAAGTTCATCTGGCAGGGAGGAGGAGGACGGAGCTCTCATGTCGCGTAATCACAGCTTTGACTTGTTGTACTAGTTTGTAATTCCACGTGGTGGAGAGAATGGCACCTGAGAAATGCAGCGTCAACAGCAGCGTGGCCGTGGCCGCGTGCACCCGGGAAAACCCATAGGATAAGCGATTCTCTGGCCGCGCTGTCGTCACCAGTTATACTTTTCCACGGGTCTGCACTTTAACACTTTGTCTATTAAACGCGTTTTGGTGTTCAAAGCATTACGTTATTCATTAGCTATTGAAAAAAATATCAGACCTACAAGCTCATAGCGCGCCACCGAGTGGCGCGCTATGAGCTTGTAGGTCTGATATTTTTTTGAAAGAAATTGTGAAAATGATACGCAAATCTAAGAATCTATATTCTATTTGACACCTGATTCTAGTTTCGGACTAGTTTCTAGTTTCTGATGCTAGTTTCTGACAGATTCTAGTTTTTCTGAAAAATCGATGTTCCTGTGTCAGTGATGCTCAACATATTTTATGCCAAGGACCCCCAGAATCTCTGCGGACCCCCGCAGCGCGCCACTCGGTGGCGCGCTGTGAGCTTGTAGGTCTGATATTTTTCAATAGCTTAAGTGTAACATAATGCGTTGAACACCAAAACGCGTTCAGGACACAAAGGGTTAACCCACAACAGAGCTGAGCAGTCCCGCCACTTTCAATGTCGTCGCCCGCGTTCCAGAAATAGAATCCCCATTCATTTTCCTCGTAGACTTTACGAAAATTCACAAATATAAAGACGATTACACCAAAGACAAAGCCAACTCAGGTCGTGCCAAATCATGGCAACAAACACAATATTGTCATGCAAATCTAATTAGCAAGAAGAAGAAAAAATGGCCGGATATAACACTTTTTGTTTCTATTTTCTGCACGTTGGGTGTGTTGCAGGGGCGGATTGGCACATATTTTCCCACCGGGACAATTTTGCCTTTGCCAGGCCACCCTGGGGGGGAAGGGGGGGGGGGGCAGCTGGTTAACCAGATGTAACTCTTTGAGAGCGTAAAAATGAAACCAAATGGACCCTTGCGGGTCCATTTGGTTTTATTTTTACACCCTCAAGAGTTATAATATTCATCATGTGAATTAGACCAACTTAGTCTACACAACTAGAGAATGTAGAAGATTAATGGTCATTTTGATCTGTATGTTCCAGGCGAGCATCTAGCGCATTCTAGTGCATTTTGGAAGTGCCACTAGTGCATTTTGGATCTTGGCAGTTGGCAACACTGCCTCCAGCAGCGCGAGGCAGTGCCCTGGCGCACAGGAGTGAACGGGAATATGGCAACTCTCCTACTTGAAGTGTAGGACACCTTTTCTTTTTTGAAGGATAGAAACACTAGTTTGCCTGGCCTGGGCCTGGCGCCCTGGCCTGCTCTGGACTTTTAAAAAAAAAAAAAAAAAAAACCCTGTCCAGGCCACTAGGTGGTGCAGGCCACCGGGAAAACTCCCTGTACTCCAGATGGCCAATCCGCCCCTGGTGTGTTGTCATGATTTGGCTTTGTCCACGGCGTAATCATCCTTCTGCGAACCGTTTTCGAAAAGTTCTTTGAGAAAAATGAATGGGGAATCCTTTTCTGGAACAAGGACGAAGTCACGAGGTGCTGGGACTGCTTCACAGCGACGTTAGAGCGCCTGTTCCGGAAAAAAATAATAAAAATAAATCGCTTTCATTTTTTGTAAACAAATATCCAGGGGTTGACACTAAGGTCTCCGAGGCACTTGCCTATCGGGCAAGTGGAAGTCAGGTTCTACTTGCCCTCAGGTCATGGTCACTTGCCCCCAAAAAATATATTGTAAATTTTGTATTTAAGTTTACTTCCCACTTGGGTGCTTTAAGCCAGGGGTTTTCAACAGGTGGTCCCTGAGAGGGTTCCAGGTGGTCCCCAGCTAAGTTGGTTAACCAGATGTAACTCTTGAGAACGTAAAAATGAAATTGGTTTCATTTTTACACTCTCAAGAGTTAAAATTCATCATCTTAATTAGCCCAGGTCTACACAACTAGAGAATGTAGAAGATTAATGGTCATTTTTATCTGTATGTTAATTTGCCTGTTTTGTGTCCCAAGTCCAGCCTGGAATTGTGGACAAAAGCGCAATAAGTTGCAGCATACTTGCCCGATCGGGCAACCAGGTAGCAGTCTTCACTTGCCCCACCATTTTTTTTTTACTTGCCCCGGGCAAGCGGGCAAGTGTTAGTGTCAAGCCCTGAATATCTATTTAGGACCATGTTGGAATGCATCCTCCCTTAGCTAAAAAAACCCTAAAACTAAAGAAAGCAAGGAATGTAAAACAATTAACACCCGTCTTTTACTTTTTCTAATAACAACCTAAAAACACGAACCTCAGTTGAAAAAATGAGAAATGTTGCCGCATGTTTCTCATTTTGTAAAGATAAATACAGGAGAGGGGGAAAAAAAAGAGGAAACAAATTGAGGACGGAATAGACTGAAAACGAAATGAAAGTAACGTTTTTAATTTTATAATTACACGCAGCGTTTTCGAGCGTAACCATTAAACTATTTGTTCTTGTAAATGTCTGCTTTCTAATTTGCTGTGGCCGGTACTGTGTACCCTTCATATATTTTCATGGGTGTAATTACGCAGTGCGTGGGTAGGCTCCTTGGAAATGTTTTTTTTTTTTTTTTTTTTTTTTTTTTTTTTTTTTTTGCAGAGGACCCAGAGGTCTTGACATTGACGACAGAGTCGTCTAAATGTCGCTGTTTTTTTTTTCTTCTTCTTCTTCTTCTTTTTTCAATTACACGGAACCTTGGATCTCCGACTGCTCCGGGTTAAAACAGTATTTCATCCTCCCTCCACTCCATTTAGCAAGAGCGTGTTTCCCTCTAATCTCTCTCTGTGTCACAGAGGTTAAAGGGATAGAAAAGATTCCCCACGTCTCAAATCACTGCGGGGTCGTCGATATGTCTGTGTACACCAGGGGTTTTCAACCTTTTTGACACCAGGGACCACCATTTATTCAGCATTTGAGCCACGGACCACCATTTGAGGACATTTTAGCCCCACAGACCCCAAAACTAAAGATTTCTTTTGCTTTTGTCCATCTTCTAGTTGTGTAGACTTGGGGCTAATTCAGATGATGAATATTTTAACTCTTGAGAGCGTAAAAATGAAACCAAATGGACCCGCAAGGGTCCATTTGGTTTCATTTTTACGCTCTCAAGAGTTACATCTGGTTAACCAACTTAGCTGGGGACCACCTGGAACCCTCTCAGGGACCAATGGTGGTCCCCATGGTGTACACGGACGGATGTGGATGTGGCAAAGACCGTGGCGTATTTGAGATTTTATTTTATTTTTATTTATTTTATTTTTTTTTGCCTTTTTGCCTGTTTTTCCAAGTGAAAATTGACAGGACGCAACGGGACTGGAACACACAACATGCTGTCAGTCCAAAGCCTATATTTGTGGCATGGATTGTGCCGGGACCACTAGGCCAACGGGCGCCATGAGATTTCATTTTTCGTGCTCATTTTATGTTACAATGTACAATGTTTCATGTTGTTGTGTTTTACTTGTGCGTTTCCGACTGTAGTACTCTTTCTTGTACTAATTGTTATTACAAAACATTCATTTAACACTTCAGCCCTATCTTGGGCATTTTTTTAAATTGTCGATCTACAAGCTCACCATGATCACGTGGTCACTGTGCGTTGCATTATGAGCTCGTAGCTCTGGTATTTTCGAAGGATTTCTGTATACATACATAAGCACCTTCTGCTGTTGGTGCTGTTGGTACCCAAGTACATTTTGATGCCGATACTTTGGCACTTTTACACAAGTAAATGTTGAATTTCTGACTTTACCCTTTGTGTACTGAACGAGTTTTGGTGTTTTTAAGCTGTTGAAAAATAGCAGATCTACAAGCTCATAACGCGCCACCGAGTGGCGCGATATGAGCTTGTAGTTCTGCTATTTTTGAAAAAATTGTGAAAAGCATCAGAAACTAGAATCTGATCAGGACACAATGGGTTAACTACTTTTCAAATAATAAACGTCGGTACCTACTTTGTCCACCAGCTCAGTGGCCTTGTGGACTGGGAGGTCGGGGTTCGATGCCCGGCCGGGTCATACCAAAGACTCTAAAAAAATGGGACCCAATGCCTCCCTGCTTGGCACTCAGCATCAAGGGATGGATTGGGGGTAAGTCCCTGCGATATACTAGCATCATGTCCAGGGGGTGTACTTGTACATCAAGCTGCCTCACGCTACAGAAACAGGAGATAGGCTCCTGAGCTACATGGGCCTCTTTGGCTCAGCCGGGCCTCCTGACATCATGGCCTGGCAAGGCTACTTACTTTACTTACTTTACCTACTTTGTCCAACCCACTGCAGGAACGACACGGGGGTGTTTGTGTCGGACATCGTGAAGGGAGGCCTGGTGGACAGTGATGGCAGGCTGATGCAGGGGGACCAGATCCTGTCTGTGAACGGAGAGGACGTCAGCTCAGCCACACAGGAGGCCGTGGCTGCACTCCTCAAGGTACAGTACACCTCCACCACACTGTGCACTTCACCACCGCCGTAGAGGACACTGTCGCATTGTGGAACTGCTTGACACTGGATATTGTTGCTGTCAGACGAAAACTATTCTCTTATAGCAGGCGTTTTCAACCTTTTTGATACCAGGGCCCACTATTTATTCAGCATTTGAGCCACATACCACCATTTGAGAACATTTTATCCCCACAGACCCCAAAACTAAAGATTTCTTTTGCTTTCCTTGAGAGGATACCAGGCTGGATTTAGGAAACAAAACAGGCAACATACATATCAAACCATTAATTGACCATTTTTTAGTTGTGTAGACTTGGGCTAATCAGATGATGAATAGTCCTTGAGGGTGTAAACATGAAACCAAATGGAGCCGCAAGGGTTACACTCTCAAGAGTTACATCTGGTTAACCAACTTTTCATCTGGTTAACCAACTTAGCTGGGGACCACCTGGAACACTCTCAAGGACCACTAGTGGTCCCCGGACCACTGGTTGAAAACCACTGTCTTATATTATCTCTAACACCCAACTTGTTTCTAATTCAATTGATTCAATACTTACTGACACTTCAAAAACGTGTATGCCTGACTGAACCGTGTGTGAAAATGTGTATGTGTGTGTTGTTGCAGTGCTGCGTGGGGCCCATCCACATGGAACTAGGCAGGTTCAAGGCCGGACCCTTTCACTCTGAGAGAAGAACGTCCCAGTGCAGTCAGGTAACCGTCCTGTCTGTAACTCCATACAATATCTCACTCCTGGATTCCATATTCCATGAGTATAGTGGAAATGCATACCACGTTGTTGTCATTAACGTGGCTAATGTGCTAGCCCGTTTGCTAACCAAACAAACAGCCCACGAGTGTTACTAGCCTGTGAACAAAAGCAGTAAAATATGTCAGATGATGATGTTTATAAAACCCGACGGTTCTTTAAAGAAGCGTTGGAGGAGACGTGTTTGTTGTTTGACACTTTTGAGTGACAGGGCTGTCGGCCAATCAGCCAATCAGTTAGATTTTCAACTAATACTAACAACAATGGAGGGAGGGACACCAGTTCTTGAATCACAGGTGGGGAAAAAAAATAAAGTAGTATTTTTAAGGTGGCAATTCAGGGCTGAGGCCAGGCTAGGTGAGTGTTATAGCAAGCAGAATTTATTTTTGGTTGAAAATCAGGTGATATTCTGCGACTAGTCTTAGTTTGACTCGATCTGCCACACCAAACAAGACATCACTAATTTGTCCAGGTCATGAACATGCTTGCGGCATAGCTTGCTTATTATTATTATTTATTTATTCATGGATTTGTTGTTTGTTTGTTTAGCCTTTATTTGCAAGAATGCTCATGTGTCAAAGCTCTTACAAATATAGGCAGGACCATATCAAATCAACGCTGACTCTGTTTTCCCTCAGATGAGCGAGTCGGGCAGCGGTAAGACGGCTCCTCATTCACGCTCAGAATCCGCCGGCCTTCAAGGTGACCTTGACACGCGAAGCAGGAGTCAGGAATGTAAGCATTTGTATTTTTCTTGTCTAGCGCCATGGAGACAGAGCGTTTATTCCTGCTGTCTGTCTTAATTCATCCATTCTTCTAAGATAAGCCTTAGTAGAGCCTGATTAAAAGGCGCCTTGCCAAGCCCAAGACTGGGCGACATGACTTCAAATCAATGTAGACGCATTTTTATACAGGGTTAAGTGAATAATCAGACTAATCGATGCACATGATTATTGAAAAGAAATAAGCAAAAAACAAATCTATAACAGGGGTTTTCAACAGGTGGTCCGGAGACCACCAGTGGTCCTTGAGAGGGTTCCAGGTGGTCCCCAGGATAAATGATGGAAAGTTGGTTAACCAGATGTAACTCTTGAGAATGTAAAAATGAAACCAAATGGACCCTTGCGGGTCCATTTGGTTTCATTTTCACACCCTCAAGAGTTAAAATATTCGTCATGTGAATTAGCCCCAAGTCTACACAACTAGAGAATGTAGAAGATTAATGGTCATTTCGATCTGACTGTTTGACTGTTTTGTTTTCTCCGAAATCCAGCCTGTAATTCTAGACAAAAGCAAAAGAAATCTTTAGTTTCGGGGTGTGTGTGGGGGGCTAAAATGTCATCAAATGGTGGTCCGTGGCTCAAATGATGAAGAAATAGTGGGCCCTGGTATGAAAAAAGGTTGAAAACCCCTGATCTGTAAGATTAAATCAGTTCTCGGGCATATATTTTCTCCTGTCCAGTCCCATAGCTGTGCCTCTGACCAAGAAACCACAACATACAGTACTGTATCCCCACACCAGATACCAACTATGAAGGAGATGGGGGGGCACGGTGGCACAGTGGTTAGTGCTGTCGCCTCACAGCTAGAAGGTCCTGGGTTCGATTCCCGCTAGGGGCGCTGCTGTGGGTGTCTGCTCCTCCGCGTCATCAGTGCCCATACCCGAGGCGGGGTTGGCGAAAGGGCCTTTCTGTGTGGAGTTTGCATGTTCTCCCCGTGTCCCCTAGGGTAGATACCCTCACAAAAACATGCTGTAATCCTGGACTCTAAACTGCCTCCCCCTGGCCAGCCGGGGCGCCTGATGGAGGGGACAGGAACTGGTTGGAATAACGTGTTCCTTCCACGCGCTACGTCCAACCAGGGAAACTCCCCCCTGTCAGGTGAAAAGAAGGCGGCGCGACTCCTCATGCGTTGAAGGAAGCATGAGCCCAGTCTGCTGCCTCCCCAGGTTGGTGGAGGGTGTGTAGAGCCCCAGGATCACATTAGGAATTGGCACTGGGTGAAAAAAATGAGTTACAAAATCGTGGGATAAAACTTATATAAAAAATAAATAAATAAAATAAACTATGAAGGAGACGTTCTGACGTTTATTTCTTGTGTTCTCTCTTCACCCACAGCTCTGGAGCGCCAGGACATCATCAGGACGGTGGAGTTCACTAAAGGCCCAGCAGACTCCCTGGGCATCAGTATAGCAGGCGGAGTGGGCAGCCCTCTGGGAGACGTCCCCATCTTCATCGCCATGATGAACCCCACCGGACTGGCCGCGCACACACAGCAGCTCAAGGTAACTTTTTATGCTCGTTTTATCTTTGTCTACTCAGGCTCATGTGAACTAGAGCAGGGGTTTTCAACCTTTTTGACACCAGGGGGCACCATTTATTCAGCATTTGATGACATTTTCACCCCAAAGACCTAAAACTAAAGAATTGTTTTGGTTTTGTCC
The DNA here is from genome assembly GCA_039105355.1 of Benthosema pterotum. Classification (NCBI taxonomy): domain Eukaryota; kingdom Metazoa; phylum Chordata; class Actinopteri; order Myctophiformes; family Myctophidae; genus Benthosema; species Benthosema pterotum. The sequence continues at coordinate 6,990,740 of CM076986.1, forward strand.
ACAATTCCAGACTTCTTATTTAAATAGTGCTAATTCAGATGATGGATATTTTAACTCTTGAGAGTGTGAAAATGAAACCAAATGGTCCCGCAAGGGTCCATTTGGTTTCATTTTTTACATTCTCAAGAGTTACATCTGGTTAACCAACCTTCCGTCATTTAGCCTGGGGACCACCTGGAACCCTCTCAAGGACCACTGGTGGTCCCCGGACCACCTGTTGAAAACCCCTCAACTAGAGCACTATAAAGGAGAGTACCGCCACTCCCGTTGACTCCCAATGCTACGGCTGAACAGTGACGCTTATTGGCCAGAAAAGCACACGTGACGACAGCTATTGGCTGACAAGCGCATATTTGGAACTAACATTAACTTATAAGCCGCACCTGAATATAAGCCGCACCAGCTAAAATTGGGGCAAAATACTCATTTTTCCTTGTATAAGCCGCACCTGACTATAAGCTGCACCAGACAACAAGCTTCATGTTAGAGCAGTGGTTTTCAACCTTTTTGATACCAGGGCCCACTATTTATTCAGCATTTGACAACATTTTCACCCCACAGAACCCAAAACTAAAGATTTCTTTTCGTTTTGTCCACAATTCCAGGATGGATTTTCGCAAACACACCAGGCAAAACATACAGTAGATATCAAAATGACCATGACTTATGACTTCTTAGTGGTGCTAATTTAGATGGTGAATATCATAACTCTTGAGAGCATAAAGATGGTTTCATTTTTACACTCTCAAAGAGTTACGTCTGGTTAACCAACTTTTCATCATTTAGTCTGGGGGGCCCACCTGGAACCCTCTCAGGGACCGCCTGTGAGAGCACCGTTGGTGGGCGTTATCTGTAAAAGTCCAGGGGTCAAAAGCATGTAAAAAAGTAGCGGCTTATAGTCCGGAAATTACGGTAACATAGTTCCAAAAAAACACTCTTGCCCATCCACTTGCATTGACAGCAGAGCTCCGGTGCAGGCGCGAAGCGTGAGGCGCGAGATCAAAGCGTGTCAGTATTCTCCTTTATAGTGCTCTGGTGTGATGAACATCCCAGACAGATAATCCAGTTTAGTTACTTCATTCTAGAGTTCTCTGCCCGAACCCGACCAGGCCCGACCCGGCCCGACATTTTAGGGTCGGGCTCGGGCCTAAAATGTATGCAGATCAGTAGGGCCGGGTCGGGCCTAGGGCTCCATGAAAAAAGCAATATATATTGAATTATTTTATTATGATAAAAATAATAGTTCTGTTCTGTCTGTCTGTGTATTTACCTCTTATGAAGATGGTGTTGATTGCTATTTTCACTTTTACTCTGTGTAGATTGCTCAAATTCTACCCAAACCCGACCAGGCCTGACCCAACATTGTAGGGCCGGGTCGGGCCTAAAAACTATGCTAATTGTTCAGGCTGGGCCGGGATTTGGGCCTGATCAGTTAGGGCCCAGTTAGGGCCGGGCCTCAATTTTCAGGCCCGTTGAGAACTCTACTCCATTCAGTATGATTTTAGCCCAAAAAAACTAGCAGATTTACAGGTTCGGTCAACTGAGGTCCAGTTTGAAGTGAGTTCAAGTGAGTTCTCTCTTGACATGCGCCGGCTCGTTAACACAAACACATCACATCCAATCGGATCATATTCGCCCCCTTTGAAGGTTTTATGCTTCAAAGTTCAGACATAACGTAATTTCCGCCTCTCAAGATTATTCTTTTAGAGCGCAAACAGAATAATGGAATTTAAAAGGGCTGACATACATGCCGATAATGCCACTGTGGGATGTAATCTGATGCAGAATGTACAACTATTCCCACTCGCTTTACTCATTCGGAGATCTCCAAGCCCTCTCACGGGTCAAGAGCCCACGGCTTTTAGCCGTGACCTCCAGCCCAGCAGTGAATGGACGTGATAAAGTGACAACAGCAGTCTCTGTGTGAGACAGACTGGAGGAGGACAATGGGCCTTAGCCATGTGGGACAATAAATCTACCCACTGTGTCACCCACAACATAAAAACCCCTAAGAGAATAGAAGCCCTTGCTGAGATGGACTCAGTGCACACACACTGAATTGTAGGCCTATATACATTCACGCTGCTTTATCTTTTCACCAGCCAAACTAGAGCGTTAGAACGTAATGAGACAGTCGACCACTGGCACGGCCTAGCGTCTGTATAATGCAATGACTTCATGACGTAGGTTGGTTGTTTGTTGCTTTTGTTGAGGGTAAAGAGTGATAGTGTGTGAACAGCAGTTCCTAATTTGCAACTTAGTGCGAAAATCTGTAAAAATACTGTACATATATGTAGTTTCTATGATCCCAATCCAAGTCAGGCCTGACATCAGTCTGAATAGTCATTTCATTTCACTTCATTATTCAGACTGAAGTCCCTCTCTACCACAGCAGTTTCTGGGATGGGTGTGATCAAAGCGGCAGCCTTCAGTGATTGGTTCATATCAACCCATAAGAATATTTGGAAAGCAGACATTGTTGTAATTAATGTGGCTAATAATGTGCTAGCCCGGTTGTTGACCAAACAAACACAGCCGACGAGCGTTACTAACATGTGAACAAAAGCAGTATTATGTACGATGATGATGTTTATAAAACACAGCACTTCTTTAAAGAAGCATTGGGGGAGCTGACACTGTTGAGTGACAGGGCTGTCGGCCAATCAGCTGCTGTAGTTGGATTTTCAACTAATACTAACAACACCGGAGTGAGGGACACCAGTCCTTGAATCGTAGTATTTTATAAGGTGGCGATTCGGGGCTGGAGCCAGGGTATTCTTTAAAAAAGGCTATAAAAGGCATGTTCATCAAGTGCCGTTCTTGTCACTGTGTCCGGTTTTCTCCAGATTGGCGACCGCATTGTGAGCATCTGTGGAACCCCGACGGACGCCATGAGCCACACGCAGGCCGTCAGCCTGCTGAAGAACGCCACCGGGACCATAGAACTACAGGTCTGTCTGTTAATCACAGTAAAACCCACTCTCACACACATGCAATTCAGTTCAATTCAATTCAAATGGCTTTATTGGCATGAGAAAACATACATTTACATTGCCAAAGCAAGAGCATAACAACAAGAAATACAATATAACATATAACACTGGATGCACTTGCAGTGCAATCCATATTTAACTCAGTTAGAGCCGAGGCAGATCAAAAAATACTTTCTAAATCAGTAGTTCTCTTTTTACTTCTTTTTTGCCAATATATTTCTGGCCACTAAAATCCAGTAACAGAAGCCTGGCTCCCAGTCTGGGTCAAAAGCCAAGGAGTGAGTACAGTACACACAGATTGGGCGACTCACTCGGGTGGCACAGGATTAGCCTGGCGTTGGATCGTCCTATTCAAGTGGCTTCACAAATGTTCCCCCTGCAGGGGAAACATTTGTGAACGCACATGAACAGGACGGCCGAAGCCAGGTTAGTGCCAGAGGAGATTTCCTTCCAACACCACAGGAGTCTATAGAGGCACCGTTTCCCAAACAGTGGGCCGGGGACCCCTATTTAGGCAGATTCAAAGACGTTTCTTATGTTCCACGGGACCCCAAACAACAACAACAACAACCCTAAGGGCCCTGATGCACCTAGCAATGTTTTGATCAACATCAACAAGCAACGTCAACTATCAGGGGTCGACATTATAATTGGCCCGATGGCCCGAAACAGGTTTGAAAACACGTGCGGACCACCATATGGTGCCTATACTGGCCCGATGGGGCCAGTGGTAAAATGCCCTCGTTGGCAAACTTTTGTTGTATGGTCACCATGACAACCTGATTAGTCCCCTAACGGCTCAGATGCGCCCTGATCCAAAAACTTGAGATTACAAATGTGCCATCCTCACTCAGTTTTCAAGCGATTGTTTTAATTCCAACTTGTAAATACAGTGTATAATTTATATATTTTATATTTTCATTGAGTATAGGTATAGGCCATGTGTTTTCATCAAACAATATGAAAATAGATAATGTCGTTCTTTTTTATCCACGCAGCTTAGAGACACGTGCATTAATAAATGGTGTCTTTTTTGCAGACTATGGGGATCGATTACCTGGGCCAGTGGTTACGGTTGTGGGGCCAGTGATTCTTAAAAGCCACTGCCCAAAGGGCCAGTGGCAAATTTCCCTTAATGTCTACCCCTGCTATCAACGTTGACTTTCCAGTTTCCACCTTTCTATAGAAAATGATCAACTCCTGGTGGTTCAGAAAAGTCGGATCATTAGCGCCCTATACTGGTCAACATTTTGGAATCCTCCAATCACAGCCCTCCTGGGCGTCACCTGATCCAGGTGAAACCACGTCTGCTGCTGCTTCACTGCTGTGGACAAAAACAAAGATTTTGTAACTTCTATTCTGCTAAATGAACATTTTGAGTTGGGTGGCAGTTGGGCGAAAATGATTTAATTCAAACTAAGGCTTCCTTTTTTCCTGAGAGTATACAAATGTGAACCAAATGGACCCACTAGGGTCCATTTGGTTCACATTTGGTTCACAAATGGACCCTAGCGGGTCCATTTGGTTCACATTTGTACGCTCTCAGGAAAAAATGAAAATGGATGGAATTCCCCTTTTAATGTTGCCTGTTGCCGTGTGTCTCATCATGTTGCCTCGTTGATGTTGACATTGTTAGTTGATTATGATATCGATCAAAATATTGCTAGTGTATCAGGGCCTTAACACCCACACACACCCACACACTTCACACTGTTCCACCTTTACTCCGTCCATATTGTCCTCTCTCTTCTAAGTGTCTGTGCTAATTTTAATTCTTGTTTTTGACTGTTCAAAAAGAATCAAAACCCAGCAGTTCTAAAACTGATCATCGCAACACCAAATAGACCCGAGCAAATGTGTCTGTATACCGTATTTTCCGGACTATAAGGCGCACTTAAAAGCCTTTAATTTTCTCAAAAATCCACAGTGCGCCTTATAATCCAGTGTGCCTTATATATGGATTGTTTGTGTTAACTGCAGTAGCTTCTATTCTCTGCGCCTTATAATCCGGTGCGCCTTATATATGAAAACAGTTTTAAAGGGTGCGCCTTATAATCCGGTGCGCTTTATAATCCAGTGCGCCTTATATTGCGGAAAATACGGTATGTGCCAGTAAAAACTATACAAACACTACCAAGCAGCCCAGTATATAGACACACTATTTGCTTTCTGTGCCACGAAAGGCCCTTCACAATAAAGCGTATCCCTTTATCCCCCAATGAACTACATTATACACAGCTTGTTTGTGACAGAAAACGTGGTCTTAATTGCCAGGCAGACAGTGTCCGTCAGACCGAGTTAATACTAACAGGCATAGCTGCTGGCTGGCTGTGACGGCCGGGCTCTAGCTCACCACGGGCCCCAAAGCCACTGCTTTGACTATAGTTACGTCAGTGGGCAGAATCATTACCTCATCCTGAGTGGTGAAAGTCCTGGGTGTCAGGTGAAAAGAGGCAGCCTTGATGTTACTGTATGTTACTGTATATACAGCACTAGCAGCAGTGACGACTGTCTACAATAGTGGTTCCCATTGCTAAATGGTGTGCCAAGGACACACTTTTCCCAGTTCATGTAATTTCAATTCAAAGGAGCTTTATTGGCAGGAGAAAACAAACGTTCACATTGCCAAAGCAAGTGTCACGAAAACAATACAAAAAAAAAAAAAAAACAGTTAAAAATGGGGACAAATATATACAGTTTGGAGGGGGTACAGAGTTTTGTAAACTGAGTTATGTTACATGGCATTGTTTTATACACATTAAACATGTTTAACAGGGCATAGAAAGCCACACATACTGTATAGTTACTGTAATATCCAATTAAACTAGAAAGAACGCTAGTTATTCATTTTTGTCCATCATATGCTGTATCCTACAAAATATATGTATTTTAACAGCATGCCGTCCCTATTTTGGGCATAAAACTTGTCTGGAATAGAGAGGCGTAATTGAGAATTTGCACAATAATTAAAGCCTTATTTGCTGTATAATTAGCTGCGTGCCACTCAGTTAAATAGCACATGTACAGCATGTAGATCTGCTATTCACCGCAGGCGACGCCACTGTCACTAAGTAGAAATCACACTTATTTTAAAGCATTCTGAACGGGTACGGCCTTTAGGTGTTTTGGCTATTGAAAAATATCAGATCTACAAGCTCATAGCGCGCCACCGAGTGGCGCGCTATGAGCTTGTAGGTCTGATATTTTTTTTAAATATCGTCAACATTTTTACAGGGACAAAAATGTTACGTTTCCGTCACTAAACTTTACAGTAGTTCCAGGGACAATTTGTTTTAGTTTGAGGGACAACATTTTAGTTCCAAGGGACAAAATCTTAGTTCCAGATATAGGGCTCCATTTTCGTCACCGCTGAACCCCTTATATCTTAACTTCTCTGCCTTTTTAAACTATTAAAATAAGAGCATATTTCATTAGTTTAAATGGTCAGTCTACAAGCTCACAATGTGTCAATACATTGGCACATTGAACTATTCTAAAAAGTTTTTCAAAATAGTCAAAAAAAATGATAAGGGGTTTAGCATAAGGGGTTTAGATGGTAACGAAAATGGAGCCCATAATATTTTAGTTCCAGAGACACTATTTTAGTTTCAGGGACAAAACTTTACTACCAGAGACAACATTTTAGTTCTAGGGACAACATTTCAGTCCTCCATTTGGAACCTACAGTATATTTGGCCTTGGTACAGAATGTGTTAAATGGATGGGAAATGAAGGGAGGGCGGGGGTGAGGGGGGTTGGGGGGGGGGGGTGGGGGTAGGGCCAGGGGCGTCAGGGACATTGTAACGCAACCGTAGAGGAACAATGACACACATTATCATGTGAAGGAGTTAGGTTATCTTCCATTTATCAGTGCATTCACTCAGTCAAAGGCTTCCAGCACTCGACACTGACACCCCATAAAACTGGTCTATCTGCTCTGTCTCTCTGTCTCAATCTCTATTACTCTCTCCAGGGCCGGATTTAGCCAGCCCTACTGGGGTGGGCTGGAAGAATGGCAGGGTGCATGGGCAACTCCAAAGTTTTTCTTTTATATGAAGCAGTGGTTTACAACCTTTTTGACACCAGGGCACCACTATTTATTCGGCATTTGAGCCACGGACTACCATTTGAGGACATTTTTTGCCCCACAGACCCCAAGACTAGAGATTTATTTTTGCTTTTGTCCACAATTCCAGGCTGGATTTGGGGGAAGAAAACAGTCAAACATACAGATCAAAATGACCATTAATCTTCTAAATTCTCTAGTTGTGTAGACTTGGGCTAATCCAGATGATGAATATTTTAACTCTTGAGAGCGTAAAAATGAAACCAAATGGACCCGCAAGGGTCCATTTGGTTTCATTTTTACGCTCTCAAAGAGTTACATCTGGTTAACCAACTTTCCACCATTTAGCTGGGGACCACCTGGAACTCTCTCAAGGACCACCGGTGTTCCTTGAGAGAGTTCCAGGTGGTGATATTACCTTTAATTGGGGTGGGCAGGATGCACATTTGGGTGGGCTCTGCCCACCCTTGCCCTCGTCTAGATCCGGCCCTGACTCGCTCTCTCTCTTTCTCTCTTACTCTCTCTCCCTCTCTCTCTCTCAGCACAAAAGCAGGCATAAATCACCCAAACGGCACACAGTGCACAGTCCTTAACTTTGTAAAGCGACCGTCTTTATCAGGACAATGGCATCAAGGCAATGCAACGATCGTAACACAGCATTGCACCAATAAACCCAAAGGACTCCTGGAGACGAGAGGCATCCAGGAGGTCCCCCGGCTGATACCGATGATTAGGAATAGAGCCTGACCGATAGACTCTGGGGTCATATCGGGGGGTCTCCCTTCTATTGGTGGTCCTATCGTATCGGTGAAATTGTGCATTGTGAAATTGTGCATAAAAAGTGCATATGTGTTTATGTGGTGCTGGAGAGTTGGACTGGAATCTGGATTTTTTTTTCACTATTCGCTCTGTTACATTTGTTCCTTGACAGCTTGACTGAAAAAGTTTACAAAAAGACAGAAAGGT
>CM076986.1:7003764-7182413 GCA_039105355.1 Benthosema pterotum
CCCAAGATATTTCAGTGCTTATATTTAAAAGTATTTGAAACACTACTATACTGCTACTAACTAACTACAGCTGTGTCACCACTAGACCAACAGCATTTCATCATTGAAAACAGAAAACTCTCTGAGTCAGACCTTTGACTTCATGCATGCTGCGTGTCTGTTGCAACTTCAACAACAACTGATGTTATTATTGATGCTTTACTTACCTAATAAAAGTCCTAATAAAAGCCCGTGGCGCGAAGCGCCACGGGCGATGAAGCCGCCCCCCTACCGTTTTGACCTGCCCCCCTACCCCCCCCCAATTGGGAAATGTTAGATCCACCCCTGACAAGACTAATGAATAACTACTTTGGATCCATTGAAAACTGGTTTTGGAGATACTAGACTTTTCTACCCGACAAAGACGATACGTGTATCATGTATGATGAATTAATTCTCGATGTAGCTCTTGACATAGTGTTGAAAATTGTTCATAGCATCAAATAGACCGTGAAAGGCTATGAAAAGAAGCTAGGAAAACAGACTCCCCTTACATTCCATGGACCTACAGTAAGTATTCACTGTGCACAGATATGTTAAACTGCAGGTTCCTGCTATGAATCCAATATACAGTACATAGACTATATTATTTTGATCTGTATTAGGATCGAGTGCTCTCATAACGCAACACAGATAACATTTCAGTTTCATCTCATGAAAGCTCTCATGATTTGTATTTTCTTTCTTTTCCTTTTTTAAAGTGTGACGTCTAAGATAAATATGTTTGGGATATGGCTTCTTCCATAAACATCAAGAGCAATGCTCTTTCTTGAGGCAAATTGACAGATGGCAGGGTTTAGCTGAAACGGCTATGTCAGCTGAAAAAGAGCAACCATTCATCTTCTATGGTGGTGTGCCACTCTGTAGTTTTGCCCCCCCAGAAGGCCCCAGAATGCTGCTGTTACTGCTGTTCATTGTCTTTTCATAGTGAAGTCACTGTTGTTTGTTTGTTTGTATTTTTCAGTAAGGCTAGCCAAGAGACAATGGGGCTCCATTTTCGTAACATGCCTAAACCCCTTATCCCAAATCCCTTATTTCGTTTTTACATAGAGACTAGGGCAGTGCTTCTCAACATCTTCGCATCAGGGCCCGCTTGAAAGCGAGCGGTGCCTGGCCCACATTACTGACCCCACTTTATCAAAGTGGTCATGCGCATGGGCTGCATGCGTTCTCATTTTTTGTGGTCAACCAATCAATTTTCCAATGTTCCACCTTGGACCAGTGGAACTTTAAGAGTGTACTCTTAAGTTTGTGTTTTTTTGCATCACGTTGTGAGCTTGTAGACTGGCCATTTGAACTTCTGAAAAATGTTTTTTTTTTTAAAAAGGCAAAGAAGTTAAGGGATAAGGGGTTTAGCGGTAACAAAAATGGAGCCCATTAGTATGTTAATAATAGACTTCATGACTTGAAGTGTGTGGTCTTAGGGATGCACCGATATGGAATTTCAGGAGCGATACTGAACACTTTTTTGTTTTGTTTTGGTGGTTATTCATTCCCCATGTTTGTGCCAGTGAAATGAAAAAAAAGAAAGAAGAAATACAAAATACATAGAAAAAAGGTTAATAAAATAAGCTAATGGATCTGAATCTGCTGCTTGGTATGCTGTTATGTAACCAAACACAGCAACATAGCCAGTGACAGAGATAAATGTTAACTTAATTTCCAGATGCTGAAATCTTGCTATATATACGCATATAGCAAGATTTCAGCTTCGTCTCATTTACTGTATCTCTCAAATACAGCTGTAACAGCTAATGGAGAGATTCAGCTTTACCTCATGTATCACTCAAATACGTTTGTAGCAGCCAATGGTGAGACTTCAGCTTTGCTTCATTTATGGATCCTAGTATTCATCTTAGGAGCCATAAAGAGATATAGGTGATCTTTAGGTGATCTTAAAATGAGAAATAAACGTGGGTGTCTCAAGAGACGCTTCTGAGCTTAAACTGAGAAGTATTTTTTCCTCTGGGATTGTCCCATAGTGATCTAGGGCAATATGTATCGGTGCATCCCTACTATTTGGATGTTGTGTTTTAAATTAGAAGGGAATGTTGTGAAACTGTTGATGTGACTTGGTCATTATTTTGACCAAGCAGTGTGTGTGTGTTTTTGAACTCGCTCTACTCGGCTATAAGAGGGGAGTGTGTATTATATTATTATTTACTGAAATATAGTGCTGCTAAAGCAGATGTCCTGAGCTATTATTATTATGTTACAGTATTTCAATTTCTGTATTTTACTTTTTAAGTATTATTTGCTAAATGTTGTTCACTTCACGCAAACTGTGCAGAAAAAAACTAGAGGGAAATCTCAGTGGAAAAATTGTTCCTCCTCCTCACTCACTCACTACATATTAATGTATCTTACCTGTATATGGCAGTGATTTTTTCCAAATGTTTTCATGTCAAGAGCTCCTAAATTATTATGCATTTCAACCCCCACAGATGAACCCATTTTGTCCCAGGGACCCCCAATACCCCAAATATAACATTTGTATTGTTAAAATGTTTAAGTTGTTGACAATTTTCCAAAGTTGATAGCCTATGTGTAATGTATCTTTAAAGTTGTTAAAGGTGGAATTCCAGCCATTTTCAACATTTTCCTGAGAGTGTACAAATGTGAACCAAATGGACCCGCTAGGGTCCATTTGGTTCACATTTGTACACTCTCAGGAAAAAAGGTCCTAAAAGAAAAATCATTAACATCAAGTTGTGTTTCACCATGATTGTTTTCAGACCTCCATTTCTAGTAAATACAGAATGGGGGGGGACTTGTTATCATGTCCACACAACATATTGTAAAATGGGTCGAATTCCCATTTTAAACTGATTTTTATGCTGCCTCAACACCACATTTCCTGGAGACCCTAGTCTGGACCCCTGGAGCGCCTCTGGACCCCACCTTGAAGAGCCACTGACTGCTGTGTTATGTCATGGGCCTAAAGTTCACCCTGGGCTGCGGTTGGAGCCTCTGTCTCTCTCTCCCTGTGTACACTATCTGAGGTGATAGCCTGATACTGGACGCTCTAGGCTGTATATATATATATATATATATGTCCTCGTTCTTATCACTGTACATGTGGTTCTAGTACTGTTCAACCCAGACAGTGTTTTTGTTCGCCCACTGAATTGAATAAAAAGTGACCTTCAAAACTTGAGCGCTTGCCAAGCTCCGCTTTTGTTCTTTTAAAGTGTGTGTGTGTTGTTAAGTAACTGTGCTTTATCTGGTCATTGACTTGACGCGACGCTCACTATCTCCAACATCATGTTACACATGTGCAACAACTGGCATTGTGCGATAGCTGAGTCCATATACTCAATATGGACTCAATAAATAGCACGGATCTCAATGCAGTCAGAACAATGCCCTGACATTAGCCTATTACTATCATCACTGGTTCCTACATTTTGTTTATGGTTAGCAGTTCAATTTCTCTTCCATCCCACCCCAAAAGCTAAAAAATGTCTATAATTAAATACATTTTTTTTCAGTAATTTCATGATGGAAAAAGAAAATTAGAAGACATTCCGAAAATTTGTAGTAGTAAAAACAGACAATCTACAATTTCGTTGAGTTTGCCACTGAGCGAGCAGCTGCTCCAGATTTCCTTTAGCCAAGGGTTTTTCAACAGGTGGTCCGGGGACCACCATTGGTCCCTGAGAGGATTAGAGGTGGTCCCCATGTAGCTAAATGATAGTCAGTTGGTAACCAAAAGGACCCTTATAGATCTGTAACTCTTGAAAGCGTTAAAATGAAACCAAATGGACCCTTACGGGTCCATTTGGTTTCATTTTACGCTCTCAAGAGTTACTTATATTTAAACTTCTGAATTACTTAATTTCCAAGAATATACTGTAGAAGAATTATTTTGACAAATGTTTTGCCAATTTATCGCCCCTAAACTGTAGGCAAAACTTGAAAATCCTTGCTTTTATTTGGGTCTGAGAGATTAAATGGTGGCAAAAATGCTGAATAAACAGTGGGCCCTGGTATGAAAAAGGTTGAGAACCACTGCTATAGCCAACCTCCACTGAGTACTTGATGAGACTCACCTGTGTGAATCAGCTCTAGTTACACTGGCAGCCTGTTTGCCACATCCGGATTTGAATGAGTTTTATTTTAGAACGTCTGAACAGAAACAAGTCAACATGGCATCAAATGATATTCATATCTGATTTCTAAAGGTGCATCTGGTGGACACTAACCTGCTCTAATCAACACCCAAGTCGCATATCTTTATTGACCAGTAGGACATCGGAGTGCTGCCTGGCGACGTTACAGCTACTGTAAGTCTGGGTCTATTTGCTATTATTTTACTATTAACTGCTGCTTCTAGAAATATGATAACTCAGTACCAAACAATGTACGTAAGCCTTGCCCAGCCATGAGGCCCATAGGGCAGGAGCCTATCTCCAGTTTCTGTAGTGTGAGGCAGCTTGATGTGCAAGAAGTACGGGTCCGCGTCACGGTTCCGACGGGTCACGGCTCCGACGGGTCACGGCTCCGAGGGGTCACGGTTCCGACGGGTCACGGCTCCGACGGGGCACGGCTCCGAGGGGGCACGGCTCCGACGGCCGGGTCTGTGGTGCGCGGCCCGGCAGGACCTATGGGCAGGACAAGCCTTGTCCTGCGCGCAATTATCGCGCTACACGTCGTCCCCCCCCCCACACACACACACACTCCACCACTCTGCGTAACAATAACACATTGTGAACTTGCACAGCCGCTATTTACCATATGCACTGATTCTCTCTCTCTCTCTCTCTCTCTCTCTCTCTCTCTCTCTCTCTCTCTCTCTCTCTCTCTCTCTCTCTCTCGCTCTCAAAGCAATGTGCAGCGCGCGCACGTGCGTGTGTGTGTGTGCGCGCGTGTCCGTGTGCGTGCGTGTGTGTGCGCGCGCGCGCTGCGCTACTGTTTCAAGACAGCCTGATATCGCATCGGCTCGTTCTGCGTCTCTGTATTGTGGAATTCATCCATACGCAGTTTATATTACCGTCGGAAGGGAAGGCTTCCAAGACTCACCCCAGGTGACGGCAATGATAATCAGTGTATCTTAAAGCATCAAAAAGCTCCGTTGAACGGGCGGTCGTTATAGTCTAAAGTTTACATCTGTTTCAATGTTGTCATCGTATTTCTAAAGGTGATGTCATGCACATTTGTCCAGAGCATAGTCGGCTATATGTCTGCTTGACTAGATTTAGAAGCCAATTTGTTACCTAAACGATTCATTATTTAATATGGAGAAATCCTGTTATTTTACATGTAACTCAATGGGTGACAAGGGGAGTTTGTCAGAGTAGTGTGGGTTGTCATAGTGAAAAGTTATTATTATGGCTCTGCCTATTCATGGACCCCTAAATGAATATTTGACTGTGTGGATGCCCATCTGAAATATATTTTTGTGTGAGCTTGCAGATGGGCTTGCAAATAGCCCATTGCCCCTATTTAAAAATATCCCTAAGTTTAAATATATTTTTATATTTATACATTTTGCTAAGGACCCCCTGGAACTCCCTCAAGGACAGCACATTCAGAACCAATAAGGAAATATGCAATTGGAAATGGAGAGGCACATTTTACGCAGTGCAAGGATGTGTCGTTAGGCCCGCTACCAGGCAGTTACAGCTGATAGACGTGGTCGAATCCTAGAAGACTGCATGGGCCCTGGAGCCCTCAACCAGCAGTTTACATGATTCACCAGTTGCTTAAGGATACATGTATATACACTGCAGTCAGAATTGTCCCTGTTTTGGCCGTGCGTAAAATGGTTCCAAATGCCGAGAGAGAGAGAGAGAGAGAGAGAGAGAGAGAGAGAGAGAGAGAGAGAGAGAGAGAGAGAGAGAGAGAGAGAGAGAGAGAGAGAGAGAGAGAGAGAGAGAGACTCACAAATTAACATGTTCTGAGTTGCGCTTGAAATCTGCAAACTGTTAATACATTATCAATCAATCACTTGATCCAACATGATCCAAGACAAAATCCTATCAACTTGTTAACATGGCAATAAAGTCAATCAATCAAGGGTTTAGACACGTTTTAGAAACTGGGAGGCTTGCCATTTAACACTACCCCCAATATTGAGGTGATTTGTTAAGCAGAACCACCAAAAGGCCAATTAGCTTTTTGGCAACATTAACCCCTTAATTAATAATAATAAAAAATATATCATACTTTTTGTTGTTTTTCACACATAATTATTATAGGTATTTATTAAGTATTTCATTGCAATTGGTCATGATATTTGCATAGAAATACCCCCACAGAGTCTCTCTCTCTCTCTCTCTCTCTCTCTCTCTCTCTCTCTCTCTCTCTCTCTCTCTCTCTCTCTCTCTCTCTCTCTCTCTCTCTCTCTCTCTCTCTCTCTCTCTCTCTCTCGGCATTGGAACCATTTTACGCACGGCCAAAACAGGGACAATTCTGTACACCGCAGTGTATTTATGTTACCTTAAGCAACTGATGAATCATGTAAACTGCTGGTTGAGGGCTCCAGGGCCCATGCAGTCTTTTAGGATTCGACCACGTCTAGCAGCTGTAACTGCCTGGTAATAGCGGAACTAACGGCACATCCTTGCACTGCGTAAAATATGCCTCTCCATTTCCAATTTCCTTATTATCGGCCACATTATTTGCTTACTTTGCTTGAATCGAGAATGCAAGAAAATGTCGCTATCACAGCAGGAGGCCATAATCCTAAAACGCGGACAGTGCGCTTTATTTTGTCAGGTATGTGAAGCCAGGCCTCATTCAAATCCCAAAATGCAACAAAGACTCGCATGTCTGACAGGTGGAAATGCATTCCACATAGCAAATAAAGGAGAACCGTGGCGAGGAGTGAAGTTGGAGAAGGGGTATTTTACGCAGCGGTAAGATGGTCCGTTATTAGGCTATAGAAATGAGACCTCTGTCTGTCTGTCTGTCTGTCTGTCTTTCTTCATCTTGTTTAAATGTCAATAGATACTGCAAAGTTAACTGTGCAAGCCTGGCCTAAACGCGGTGGGATTTTTATATGTCCTGTACGCAACAACGGCATGAATTACAACCCCGTGCAAAGCAATCACCCAAATCGCACCCACTGCCTATAGTGGATCTATAAACTGTATAGATCTATAAACTGTATAACATTGCATATGCATATAGAACAGCATAGTAATTTTCTAGGATGACGAGAGAGAGAGAGAGAGAGAGAGAGAGAGAGAGAGAGAGCATAGCGGCTCTGCAAGTTCACAATGTGTTATTGTTACACAGACTGTTTGTGTGTGTGTGTGGGGGGGGGGGGGGTGTAGCGCGATAATTGCGCGCAGAAAACCTTGTCCTGCCGGGCCGCGTATCACAGACCCGGCCGTCGGAACCGTGCCCCCTCGGAGCCGTGACCCATCGGAACCGTGCACCCTCGGAGCCGTGCCCCTTCGGAGCCATGGCCCGTCGGAACCGTGGCCCGTCGGAACCGTGGGTGGACCCCCACGAAGTACACCCCCTGGACATGACGCTAGTCTGTCACAGACAGGGACTTACCGCCTATGCCATGGGTGTCAAACTTTGGCCCGTGGGCTAAATTTGGACCTTCGTGTAATTTCATTTGGCCCTTGAGACATTATCAAATTAAAGGGGAAGACCACCCATTTTCAACATTTTAATATGTCATTAATATACCTTAGAGATGTTGTGTGGACATGATGAAAAAACGTTCTCCCAATTCTGTATTTCCTAAAAATGAAAAAATAAAAATAAAAAATGAACATGGTGAAATACATCTGATGACATCACGAAGATGTATTTCACCATGTCAATGATTTTTCTTTCAGACCCATTTTTCCTGAGAGGGTGCAAATGTGAACCAAATGGACCCGCTAGGGTCCATTTGGTTCACATTTGTACCCTCCCAGGAAAATTTTGAAAATGGGTGGAATTTCCCATTAAAAGGTTAGTTTGTTCAAACTTGGCCCGCGGCTTTGTTCAGTTTTAAATTTTGGCCCACTCTGTATCTGAGTTTGACACCCCTGCCCTATGCAACCCTTGATACTGAATGCCTCTTTGGTATGACCCGGCCGGGAATCGAACCCCCGACCTCTCCAGTCTCAGGGTGAACACCACCACAAGGCCAAATAAATGTTCCTGGCCTGGTGGAGACCTGTGTCGCAAGGAGCGGCTTTTTTTCTATTTGTTATCATAATGTTTGTCTTGCCAAACTGTGAGATTGTAGATATTGTGGTCTGTTGAGTTGGTTTAGTGTCATGTGTCTGTTTGATATTGTGCAGGTGGTGTGTTCTTTGTGCACTCGTGGTTGCGTAACCTTTTATTGTTTTACTCGACTTAATTTGTTGTCTGAGTAAAGTCTTTGTTTACTGTAGGTGATACAGTTTGGTGTGGTGTGTTGCGTTCCTGCATTTGGGTCCAGCCCAGGGGCGGATGTAACATGTCCCGTTTGGGGGGGGGGGGGGGGGGGGGGGGGGCAAGAGATCATGTTGGAGGGGCAAGAGAAAATGGTATGGGGGCGGCTTCATCGCCCGTGTCGCTTCGTGCCATGGGCGATGAAGTTGCACCCATACCATTTTCGGTTACAGGACTTTTAATAGTCAAGTAAAGCATCAATATACATCAGTTGTTGTTGAAGTTGCAACATATACTGTATGTAGTGTTGATGTAGCAAGCTACTTTTGTCATGTAGCTTGTAGTGTAGCTTGCTACAATTTGTAGTGAAGCTACACTACTTGTTTTAAGAGTAACAACAAGTAGTGTAGCTTACTACATTTTCCCATTAACTTCACTTCCCTAGCCCTTCACTGACTATCAGTGGCGTTTCTAAGCAATTTGGAGCCCTAGGCAAGATTTCCCCTGGACCCTTACGGGTCCATTTGGAAAATCTCCTGTAAAAAAATCCCTCCAAGGGATAAAATTATGAACTATTTCTAAACTAAATAACATATTCTATGCGAAGTATAATGTATTATTTATCCATATTAGGCTCATTAGCCTGGGATCCTTTTAAATCACATCGTGGTCGCCCCCTCCTCGCCCTCCTCCCCTCATGGTCGCCCCCCTCCCTTCATGGCGCCCTAGGCAACTGCCTAGTCTGCCTAATGGCAAAAACGCTCCTGCTAACTATACACCAGTAGTACATCAGTTTTACAGCCCATGTATACATCTGACGGCTCCAACAATTTCAACTTGTGCCAACTCCCTCCGTAACCTGGGTTTTCTGGAGTGAGAAAAGTGTCCCCAGGAAGTAGAGCTATAGAACTGTGTGTGTGTTGTAACAAAAAGCAAGAGGAAGCAGTTTGGTTTGGAGGAAGGCGACAGGCACAAAGATCAGACCCAGACGGGGCGAGGAGAACTGCAGTCCCCAGGGGCGGATCTAGGCATGGGTATGGGGGGGGGCAATGCCCCCCTAAATGCCCAGATTGCCCCACCGAACACGATGGCATGCAAAACAACCCAAGATATTTCAAATTAAAGTGCTTATATTTAAAATGATTTGAAACACTACTACTGCTACTAACTAACTACAGCTGTGTCACCACTAAACCAACAGCATTTCATCATTGAAAACAGAAAACTCTCTGAGTCAGACCTTTAGCTTTATGCATGCTGCGTGTCTGTTGCAACTTCAACAACAACTGATGTTATTATTGATGCATATACTTGCCTAATAAAAGTCCTGTAACCGAAAATGGCATGGGGTTCGCGCCACGAGCGATGAAGCCGCCCCATACCATTTTCACCTGCCCCCCTCAATTGGGAAATGTTACATCCGCCCCTGGCAGTCCCCTCCCCACTGGACATTGTCCAGGGACAAAAACAAACAAATGGAAAAACGTGTCGATACTAAATAATGCAGGCTCCAAACTGGAGCTACTATGTCTGACTTGACAACCTGAAAGGCCACCAGTCTCTAACTAGGCCATGCAGGGCTGCCTATATATCCGGCTCTCTGGCCAGAACAAAAACACACTGCTTACAAATAGTAACCCCCGTCCGTCCATCCGCCCCCCACAGTCTTCCTGTGCTGAGTCGGTTGTTGTCTCAGAAACTGTTCTTATCTCTCTCTGGTTGCCACACTCCCAACTGTCACTGTGGTTCAGTTGTGTTGTGCCTGCATGGTCCCTGGCGTAACAAGTTCAACAGGAGACAGTGTGTGTGTGTGTGTGTGTGTGTGTGTGTGTGTGTGTGTGTGTGTGTGTGTGTGTGTGTGTGTGTGTGTGTGTGTGTGTGTGTGTGTGTGTGTGTGTGTGTGTGTGTGTGTGTGTGTGTGTGTGTGTGTGTGTCACAAATGTCTATGAAGGAGAAAAGATGGACTTTATTCTCATTCGTCATTCCACAAACACACATACTAGACTAGGCCAATACATGAAATCCACTAAAGGTGTTTGAATGAATGAGCCTTAAAAGGATCCCTGTCTAATAAAATAAACACCGCTTAAAGCATTATACTCTCCCTATATAACTAAAAGAAACAAATAAAAACACCAACGGCATCTTATTTCTTTCATAAGTAGAGAATATTTCACTCAACAGGAACTGCTCCTGGCGCAGGATGATGATGTCACGTGTGATCCAGCTCTATAGAATATATGGATGAACATGCTCATGTGACATAATCATCCTGCGACCGGAGCACCTCCTATTGAGTGAAAGATTCTCTATTTATGAAAGAAATAAAGTATTGAAGGTGTTTTCTGCATGTTTTAGTTATAGAGGGCAAGTACAGTGTTTTAAGGCATAATATTTGTCTTATTAGCCAGGGATCATTTTAAGTGATTGGAGTTTAGTTTGCTCAAAAGGTTGGAAAGTGAGGTCCAGGTCTACATTTTATCTTCTCCTAAGCCAGGGGTTTTCAACCTTTTTGATGCCAGGGCCCACTATTTATTCAGCATTTGACCTAAAACCCCAAGATTTCTCCTGTTTTTATCTACAATTCCACGGTGGGTTTCGGAAACGGGCAAATCTAGATCTTCAGTTGTGTAGACTTGGGCTAATTCAAATGATTAACTCTTGAGAGCATAAAAATGAAACCAAATGGATCCGCAAGGGTCCATTTGGTTTCATTTTTACGCTCTCATAGAGTTACACCTGGTTAACTAACAGTCTGTCATTTAGCCTGGGGACCACCTGGAATCCTCTCAAGGACCACTGGTTGAAAACTCCTGTCCTAAACAGTAAATTTGTGGATAATGTGGATTGTGGATAATGGCATATCATAGGTAAAATATACAAAATAATCAGCCTCTGGTCGTTCAATTATTGTACATTATAAAGCCTTCCACTAAAGCCTTCCCCCCCGGACCCCCTGAACTCTCACCTAGTTTTATGTTGTTTAGGTATTTGTCCTCGGATCTCTGTTTTTTTTTTTTTTTTTTTTTTGTGTTTTGCTGTTTTATAATGCACTTTACCTTTTACTGTTGTTGATGTGTTGTACAGCACTTTATGACTCTGTCTAGAAAGGTGCTCTATAAATAAAGTTATTATTATTATTATTATTACATTATGTAGAGAAGATAACGCGTATTTCTATGGAAACTGATGCCTTGTTCTTTGTCAAGGCTAGAATGAACCTTATCAAGGTGACAATGACCTAATCTTCCCCCTGTTTAATGTGTAACGTCAAAGACAATGACACACCCTGTCTGAACAAAATGATTCTGGCTTGATCCCAACGGTGAATAGCGGAGGTGCTTTGCCGAGGTCTTGCCTTTGTTTTACTCAAAACCGTTTGTCTGCAAGAGGCTGAGCCTTTCACCCGATATAGCCTGTAATCAACCATTATGATGACATGCAATTTAAAGTCTATAGGTGACAATGACTAGTTTTCTATGTGAATAGTTGTGGATTTGGGAATGTATTGTCTATCCTCAACTGTCTTGCTGGCAGTAGGAAATATTGTTCTGATTAACCAATGCAGGGCCGTTGGATACATATAATAGCAGTGGTTTTCAACCACTGGTCCTTGAGATGGTTCCAGGTGGTCCCCATGCAGGCTAAATGATGGAAAGTTGGTTAACCAGATGTAACTCTTTGACAGGGTAAAAATGAAACCAAATGGACCCTTGCGGTCCATTGATTTCATGTTTACACTCTCTAGCCTATTCACCATCTGAATGGTCATTTTGATCTCTATGTTTGACTGTTTTGTTTCTGACCTCCAGCCTGGTATTGTGGACAAAACCAAAAATAAATTTAGTGTTGGGGTCTGTGGGGTTAAAATGTCATCAAATTATGGTCTGTAGCTCAAATGCTAAATAAATAGTGGGTCCTGGTATTAAAATGGTTGAAAACCACTGACATATACAGTAGGACTACAACATGGATCCCTTTACAATCAGATAGATACCAGATGGAAATCCCTCTATACAAGTTTCATTCTACACCCTGGTGCACAGTGGAAAGGGCCTGTTTGAAAGTCTTGCTCGGGGCACGGCACGGTGCAGGCAGAGAGTTGCGTTACATTGTCAGCTATCTCATCTGGATCTAAGATTTATGAAGGGCGATAAAGCCCTTCGATGAATCACATCGACTCTCTGTCTCCGGCGGTCACGTTTTACAGATGAAAGGCAGCGTATCGTACGTGGTGCGAACCCGGGGCAGTAAAACCTGTTGGAAGGGCTCTGTGTTCTGAAATGTGTCTGTGTGTGTGTGTAGCAGGGACGGATCTAGAGGGGGGCAAGGGTGGGCAGAGCCCACCCAAATATGGATCCTGCCTACCCAATGAAAGGTAATATCAGTATTTTTCATCAGTGGTCCGGGGACCACTGATCAAACTGAGAGGTCCAGCTGAATGGTGGTTAACCAGATGTAACTCAGCGTAAAAATGAAACCAAATGGACCCTTGCGGGTCCATTTGGTTTCATGTTTACACTCTCAAGAGTTAAAATATTCATCATCTGAATTAGCCCAAGTCTAACTAAAGAATGTAGAAGATTACTGGTCATTTTGATCTGTATGTTTGACTGGTTTGTTTCCCAAATCCTGCCTGTTATTGCGGACAAAAGCAAAATCTTTAGTTTTGGGGTCTGTGGGGTTAAAACATCATCAAATGGTGCTCCGTGGCTCAAATTCTGAATAAATAGTGGTGCCCTGGTGTCAAAAAGTTTGAAAACCACTGCTTCATATGAAAAACTTTGGAGTTGCCCATACACCCTCCTGCCATTCTTCCTGCCCACCCTAGTAGGGCTGGCTAAATCCAGCCCTGGTGTGTATAGGCCAAACTGAAGGCACATTCACCACCAGGAAGATATCTGGCAAAGCGTAAAAAGCATGCGGAACAGTTGCGTTTGATTCTTGCCTTGAATGGTCCCTCTGTTGTTGAGACTGTATGAAGCAAAAGGCAGCGACAGACAGTGAGTGAAGGCTTTGTTAAGATACGACTGCCCATCTGTCTGCACTCGTAGTGCATGCTGACAAGGAACAGCTGTTTCACACTCCATCACATTCACTTGGTCTGTGGAAGGGAAGGCCCACGCATGCAGTCGGTTCCATAGGAGAACCTTTTATAGTTCCTGGACAGTGAGAGTGACTGACTGGAGACCCCCAGACCAGTGTTTTCAACCAGTGGTCCTTGTGAGGATTCTGGGTGGTCCCCAGCTAAATGATGGACAGTTGGTAACCAAATGGACCCTTATAGATCTGTAACTCTTGAGAGCGTAAAATGAAACCAAATGGACCCTACAGGTCCCAACCAAATGGACCCCACAGGTCCATTTGGTTTCATTTTACGCTCCCAAGACTTGAATTATATTTAAACATCTGACTTATTAAATTGTCAAGGATCTACACAATTAGTAATAGTAAATGTAGAAGAATTGTTATTTTGACCGAATGTTTGCCAGTTATCTCTCCTAAATTGTGGACACAAACTTGAAAATCCTTATAGTTTATAATCCTTGTAGTTTTGGGTTTGAGAGACTACACTCGACATCAAATCCAGGTTTGTGGCTAAAATGCAGAATAAATAATGGACCTTGGCATGAAAATGGTTGAAAACCACTGCTCTAGACTTTCAATGTCCAAGTAGAGATCATTTTGGGGCTGCTTGTTGTTTAGAACACATTAATCAATGGCAATCGACACAACATAGACTGCACTGGTACAGTTTGTTATACCTGAGATTAGAATCTGTTGAACCATAAGGGCCTCTTCAACTAGAATAAACTTACACAAAGAGTGTGTGTAAGACCCAACAGTGGCAACGGCTTTCTTCCATTCCTCTGGGAATCCTTATGGCCTCCTGTGTTTTCCCATGTCAGTGACACTAGTGTTCACCTCCACCTGTTCATAGTGGGACGCCACATGCCACATACCACACTGCACAGCTGAGGCTCCCACAGCACCTGCTGCTTTAATTAGTCTGTGTGTGCGGTAGCGGGTTACACACAACACAGGGTCTCTCTCTCTCTTTCTCTATCTCTCTCCTGGTCTTGAATGACCGCAGTGAGTCTGGTGTTGTCTGGTTTACATTAGGCTCGTCTGGGCATGTCCCAAAGACAGGAGAGATCAGATGATGTGGCCTGAGTCAGGGGCGGATCTAGGCATAGGCATGGGGGGGGGGCAATGCCCGCCTATATGCCAAGTCTGCCCCACCAAACATGATGGCATGGTGCAAAACAACCCAAGATATTTCAGTGCTTATATTTCAGTACTTGAAACACTACTGAAAATGGTATGGGTGCGGATGAAGCTGCCCCCTTACCATTTTCTCCCCCCCCCCCCCCCCCCCCCAATTGGGAAATGTTACATCCGCCCCTGGCCTGAGTCGCGCTTGGCTTGAGCGCAGGCTGATTGTGTGACATTATTCACTGACAATGGATGGTGAATGGAAAGCTCTTTGGATGAAGGCATTATATAAATAGCCTATTCCCTTTAAAAAAAAAAAAAAAAAAAAAGAAGAAGTATGCCAATATTTGGTGACCCCTTTGTGAGCCATTTCCACAAATTGACATTAGTAAAGGAGCCGTCAGTGTTTTGGAAAACCCTCCAGTCCTGCCTGGTAACAAGCAGCAGGCCCCTAGCTCTTATCCTGATTAGTTGAAAGGGCTTTTCTCCTAAAGTCCAAACTGAAACTATTTGTTTTACCACTGAGGCTCACTGGGGACAAGGAGGAACTCCTTATATGGTCACCACAGGGAGGATTAGCCAAAAAAAGAAGAAAACCATAACAAAGTTCGAACTAGATCAGCACTCGGCAAACTTGCGCGTTGCACACCATGCCATGGCCTACTTGTGCGTGAGCGGAGTGGACTAATACTCATGACATTAGCTATAAAGGGGACGGGGGTGGATCTAGGCATGGGCATGGGGGGGCAATGCCCCCCTAAATACCCAGTCTGCCCCCCCCCCCCAAACACGATGCCATGCAAAAAAAACCAAGATATTTCAAATTAAAGTGCTTATATTTAAAATGATGTGAAACACTACTACTGCTACTATCTAACTACAGCTGTGTCACCACTAAACCAACAGAATTTCATCATTGAAAACAGAAAACTCTCTCAGTCAGACCTTTAGCTTTATGCATGCTGCGTGTCTGTTGCAACTTCAACTGATGTTATTATAAAAGTCCTGTAACCGAAAATGGTATGGGTGCGACTTCATCGCCCGTGGCACGAAGCATCACGGGCAATGAATCCGCCCCCATACCATTTTCTCTTGCCCCTCCAACATGTTCTCTTGCCCCCCCCCACCAAATGGGACATGTTACATCCGCCCCTGTAAAGGTCTCTGACTCACGTCATCATTACGTAATCACCTAAACCGGCCAATTGGAGTACCCTGAGGACCGACCATCGCGCACCGATCGCCTTACTTGCGCCCGCTCTGCTCATGCGAATAATAAAGTGATATCACTTACTATATAATATGGCGTAGTGTAAAAGGCATCTGAATCACTCATCAGGGACAATAATTGCGTACCCTCTGGCACACATGTCTACCCCACTGCTAATGTGTTTGACTCCCACAACGTTTGAATGTACAACGCGTACTGTGGGGGCCTGAGGGACAAACCGCAGACAGTTGTTCAAAGTTGTCTTTTTTTCCTTCCGGGGGGCCGGCTGGGATCACCCATCATGACTCACGTCTTAACTAACTACACACTGGCTTTCAAGAGGTTAAGCAAACAGAAACTATAGCAGCCGGGAGGCGAGTTGGGTGGGTGGGTGATGATGACTCAGCGAAACATGCTTGGTGGCATACGTCATGTCACCATGAGTTGCAAGGGCAGTCAGTCCACCCACCGATGGAGGTTTCGTTGCTTCGGTTGGACGGTTAACAGGAAGGCTCGGCCCAAATAATGCTCGGCCCTGAGTTTAGATACAGTTATGCTGTCGCAAACTCGATCTGTTCACTTAGTTAATAAATCCTATAGGATTTTAGAAAAGTCCAATAGAAAAATCCTATCAGATTTTGGAATAAATCCTATAGGATTTCCAATAGAATTCCTATAAGAATCCTATAGGATCTTACCGGAATCCTATAGGATTTTCTTATAGGATTCCTATAGGATTTGAGGGAAAATCCTATAGGATTCCAATAGAATCCTATAGGATTTTGGAGAAAATATTATAGGATTCTATTGGAATCCTATTGGAAATGCTATAGGATTGTTCCAAAATCTGATAGGACTTTTCTATTGGAATCCTTTAGGATTTTTTTGACTAGGGTTCATGGGATCAGTCCAATGGCGTCTCTATCTCATGTTAAAGGTACAGTAAGTGATTTGGGTGATTTGGAAAAACCTCCAATCCCTCCCAGAAGCATGATGTGCACATGCACATGCTCTACAGTGAGGGGAAGTACAACATACCAACAACACATACACCCCCACTCAATCCTGATTGGACAAAAGGCCTTTATCCCAAAGCCCCAAACTGAAACCAGGGTTTATTGACCCCAGGGCCTCACTGGAAACAGGGAGGAACTCCTTATATTGTCACCACACTCTGTACTGTAGGGAAGATTAGCCAAAAAAGAAGAAAAAATAGCAATATTTGAATTTAAATCACTTACTATACCTTTTTAATGACTTTTCTTCTGAGGACCTTTTTTCTGAGAGTGGACCCTTCGGGTCCATTTGGTTCACATTTGTACACTCTCAGGAAAATTTTGGAATTGTCCCTCTTTTGTCCCTCTTTCAGGCTGCAACAGCCCTCCTGAGAGCTCAGTTTTCTGACCTCTCAATGTCGCGACATTTCGGCTGGTCCGAGTATTATTTGGGCCGAGCCTTCATGTACTGTATATGTATGGTTGGACACCAAAGGGACAGGCAGGCGCCAGGCGGAGGAGGAGAGCTGAACGATAAACGGAGACAAGCTGACAGTTGGCCTTGGAGCTGTTTGGAAATGATCAATCACTTTGCGAACACAAGTGCCAAGTAATGAGAGTAATGAGGTTTTGATTTGATTGAATGTTTTATAATGTGGCATTGATTCAGGATTTGCAGTTCGACAGGTCGAATGCTATCACATTTCAAATCACAGTTAATTCTGATCAGGGGATCACATAGGGGATTCCAAGAGAGATCAAGTTGGTTTGATAACCATTTAATCCACATATGTCTAACTCAAGGCCCGGGAGCTAGCCCGCAAATAAATTATCTTTGGCCCGCGGGATGATATTTAATTACTATTAGAACTGACCCTCTGGTATATTGCACACACCATGGATAGAACTGATATATTTACTTTTTCATTTTACTATGAAAGCAGTGCTTGGTGAGGATCATAGAACAGAAAACTGTGCTATAATAATGCAATCAGTTTTGAATGCACACCGTTTCATTTTTGCATTTATCTTGACATTAAGGGACATTCATACTTGTGGTGAATGTCCCCGTGTGGTGAAACACAGTCCGGCGGCTTCGGCCATCGACTTGTACCAATTGTTCTATTTTGGCCCACCGTGTATTTGAGTTTGACATCCCTGATTTAATCTGTATAATACATTGAGCGATGTGTCTAATGGCACCCTAGACATTTCTTCACCAGGAATGGCAAACCCCAAAGCTTTTTCTGCCAAATGTTCTGCTATGTTCTCCAAACGTTTGCCCGCTATAACATGCCCTGCAGAACATGGACGACGCTGTACGGTTCATGGCAGGAGCTTTTGACCTTCCACCCATAATGATTGATAATAATGAAGCTGTTAATTCTTGTCAGTAGCTTTTGGCTCACAATGCAAACGTTTGACAATGTCAAGGCATGTCTTCACTTGAGCCTGATGACACCGTCAGTGTCTGTGGCAACACTACACACTTTAGTTTAGAGTGCAATTCATCACATGTGGTGTGGAAACCTTGTTTGTCCAAACTTCAGTTCCGTTTTTTTAGGGGGAGCACTATAGTCCCCTCCAATACATGGCTAGTGAAGATTAAGTCAGATGGCAGTCAAGTCTATGGAATTTTAACGATTTTAATGTTCCTTTGGAGCTCTTATGACAAATCATTATCATGGGGGTTTCCCTGCTTGGACGTAGTACGTGGAAGGAACACTTCCAACCAGTTCCTGTCCCCTCCATCAGGCGCCCCGGCTGGCCAGGGGGAGGCAGTTTAGAGCCCAGAATTACTGCATGTTTTTGTGAGGGTATGTACCCTCGGGGAGAACTTGCAAACTCCACACAGAAAGGCCCTTTCGCCAACCCTGCCTCGGGTATGGGCACTGATGACCCAGCACCCACAGGAGGTGGGTGTGATCCCCCCCCCCCCCCCCCCCCCGCTTTGTGAAGCACGGAGATAAGAGCTTTCCGCCCGACAGCCAGTGATTTCCAAGCCAGTGTCAGAAAGAGTGTCTGCTTCATGTCCGACTTGCTCTGACACGTCAAGCCGTCATAAAGAATGTGTTTGCACAGATGGAGCGAAGCGACCACAGGCACGGAGAGAGAGAGTTGAACACGAAGTACTCCTGCAGCACCTGATCATCGCTGAGGAATTCTAAACAAATCAGCAATTTCCATAGGTGGAAATTAGCCTAGTAGTAGTACATGTACTCTTAAGTACTGTACTTAAGTATAATTTTGGCTTTCCATTTTCCAATTACACGCAGGGCGAACATTTGAAAACTAGTAGTTAGTTATGTCATAAGGCATGTCACAAGGCATAAATATACCACTTAAAAGGGAATTCCACCCATTTTCAACATTTTAGTATTTCATTAATATTCCTTAATTAGAATGTTGTGTGGACATGATGATTAAAAAGTTCCCCCCCATTCTGTTTTTTCTCGAAATGGAGGTCTGAAAAAAAAAGACAATAACATGGTTAAACACCATCATCAAGTTTTGTTTCTGCATGTTGATTCGTTTCTTTTAGGACCTATTTTTCTGAGTGTGTTCAAGGGTTCATTTGGTTTTGCACACTCTCGTTTGTACGCTCTCAGAAAAAATCTTGAATGTGTGGAATTTCCCTTTAAAACAGTATTGTATACCTGCTCTGTTCGAACATATCTGATCTACAAGCTCCCAAGTTGTGTTAATTAGGAGCTTGTAGATTGACCACCTTCGAAAGCATATATATATTTGCATACACAGACATTTGGAATACATGATGCAGGACTGTGCTTTTGTCACACAAACATCTGAGTAGGTCAATACCAGTGTTGGGACATGTGCACTACATAACTTAATATATTACATAATATATTACCAAAATGCAGTAACTTGTAATGTAAATATATTACTTAACAAAAACAATCGAATATATTATACTTTTCTTTCTGCATTACTGCATTACTTTCAATATTACTTTCTGTCAATATGTCTTGTTGAAAATGTTCTTGTGAAATTATCTTGACAACTGCAGAAGTTAAATAATTACTTATTTTCTATAAATTATTTATTCAGGAGTGACGTTTTTTCAAGTTTTCATATGGATTTGGCCAGATAGCCAAGTGCACTTGATTTATTGTAGGTATGCCAGTGGCCTACGTAATATTTGATTAATAGTGACACTAAATATTTAATTATATATTTAAGTAATATGTAATAGTAATATTAATATATTACACTTGCTCAGACAGTAATATTGTAATATAATATATTGCTTTAAAATGAAGGTAATAATTAATAAGTAATATATTAACAAGGTAAAGTTATATTCCCAACACTGGTCAATACTGTCAACGACTGCATGTTGTGGTTCTGCTATCTTTTGAACTGATCAGACCATCTGCCTGTACACCAAACCGTCCATCGTGTTTTGTGACAAATAACCAGACCGGTTGATCATGTTTCAACCTCTTTGTCTGGAGAGGAGAAAGGTGCACAGGTCATGCTCTGTCCATGTCTGGTGCATGCATGCAGGGGCGGATTGGCCATCTGGAGTACAGGGAGTTTTCCCGGTGGCCTGCGCCACCTAGAGGCCTGGACAAGATCCAAAATGCACTAGTGGCACATCCAAAATGCACTAGAATGCGCTAGATGCTCGCCTGGAACATACAGAAAAATTTGGAACATACAGAAAAATTAATGGTCATCAAAATGACCATTAATCTTCTACATTCTGTAGTTGTGTAGACTAGGTTGGGCTAATTCACATGATGAATATTTTAACTCTTGAGGGTGTAAAAATGAAACCAAATGGACCCGCAAGGGTCCATTTGGTTTCATTTTTACGCTCTCAAAGAGTTACATCTGGTCAACCAGCTGGTATTGTCCCAGTGGGAAAATATTGTCCCAATCCGCCCCTGCATGCATGCGTGCAGAGTGCATACACAACGACCAGCAAACAGAATTAAATTTCCTCAAGCGGCGCAGAAGAACGTTTTCAGTTTAAACGGCACTCTGTTTATTCAAGACGACAGAAGGTCTTTGACAAGACAAACGTCCCCCTTGTCAATTTGAGGATGAGCCATTCAGCTTGAAATGAGTATCACAATTTTGCCTTGATTACGATTAATGCAGGGAAAAAAAGATATGTTTTAAGGGTGTAAATGACAGATCTACAAGCCCACTTAATGCATTGCCTTGTGGGTATGTACGGTACACATACCGGAAAATCAACTTACAACCACAAGATAATATCTCGTCTGGACGAGATATTATCTTGTCCGGACAAGATGTTATCTCCTCTCCGCAAGATAATTTATTTTCCTTTTACCATGGCCACTCAGGAGCTCTGTAGATTATGTAAGAAACAATAAAATCACAAAAAAAAAACCTGCTTCTCGATAATCAGTGAACCTACACCGATTAATCGAGATCATGTTGGCTGGATGAGGTTCTAGATTTCGGTATATTTTAGGCTTCTGAAACAAGCATGTCACTTTCTTGCACAGGGTGAAATTTGCCTTGCTAAGTTGCCCTACGATGCTTTCAGAGCTGTCTTAAGCGATGACGTGAAATGGCAAGGCCTTATACAATCCTTAGCATTGTTGTAGTTGGTATAATGGATGCAGTTTTCTCCAAAGGATTCTCCCCTTACTCCAGATTGAACACTTTCAGTCTTTCACAATGATCTCACTGTAGACAAATCGGGTGGTGGTGACGTAAGCAACTTGCGTGCATCATCCTGGTTCGTGCACACGTGTGTGTGTTTGCTTGTTTGTTTGCGCGTGCATGTGTGTGAGACAAACATGTCAGGCGCAAATGAGCAATTATCACGGTCTCCATAATAGCCAAGCAACATCACAAACAATCAAATCCCCAATACAGCTGGGAACATTTGGGGTGTTCGTCTGTCTGGTGCTGTTTATTATGGCGGTGTGCCGTGTTTTGACAAGAGTGCGGTTGAACAATGTTAATTAATGTTGTGATTAATAACCAAACTCAGACAATGGGAGTCCGTCCAAGACAGATCTGTCCACAGAACACATAACAGCCAGAGGGAAACATTCCCATGAATTGCAGCAGGCAAGGCAAAAGTGTGCTGTGCTGTCTGTTGCACACCTTGAATGAGCAGTCGTTGCTGCGGGCAGAAAAATAGCATTTGCATGACAAATCTTAGCTAGATTCGGCACCGGCATGTCCCCAGTTGCTCTCCATGGTGTCTTGTTACACGTGTTAGAGTATTATAGTTGTGGAAACCTTGTATGTCCAAAAGCATTCCTTTTTGTTAACGCTTTAAAGGTAATAGGGGCCACTTTAGTGTGAACAAACGTTGTTTGTAAACAGTTTGTTTACAAACAGAATCTAACTCCGCCTCCCCTCCACTCTATTGGCTCGTTATGAAACTGCTGGAGCCTGCTGTGCTGTGATTGGCAAAAATGCTACCTCAACCCCCCTCCCCTTCACAAATTATCACCACCTTTCCTGAGCCCGACTAATGCGTCTGTATACGTTCGACCACCTTTAAAGTCCAATAAGAGGCTGTAGACATAACTTCTGTGGGACCCAGACATATTTATTTTCTATACAATGGGATCGACTGTATCCCTCTCATGATAGGAATATGAACAGCAAATGAACATTATATGATTGAAAGCAAATACGACCTGTTATACTGCGAACCGAGATTCACATTATATCAGCTCTCTGGCCGGGGCGCCCCTCAAAAGCTCAGGTCCAACGCTGTGTTCGTCCTGGAGAATTCTGCCTAGCCTGTACTCCGTCCCTTGCTATACCCGCTGTACTATCTCTGATAACTCACTATCTCGCTGTGGCCTTGACGTGCTATACTGCACATTCTTACAAGACATGGTGTGAGCTCAAAGCTCTACTTTCTATCTCATCACCCCTCCTTCTTTGCAATTTTAAAGAAGCAAAGATCAAAAACCCAAAGTAGATGGACAGCGTATAACGTTCGAGGGGTGCCCCAGGTGCAACTTAAATTATTTCAATTTATGCTAAGCTTGCTTGGGGTGAGGGAAAGAACCTGCAATATTATCCTACCACCAGTCTGTGACAGTTCGTTCATCACGCCAGCGGACCAGGTGCCAGGTACTCTAGTTAGGAACAGCTCAAAGCCGGGCACTAAGGTCAATGCAAAGGAATTATACTATTTGTGTAAATCAACATAAATTCAAACTTAAGTACAGCATTAGGTGAAACAATTCTCTCATCTATGCTAAGGGCAATTACATAACTCAATGTTTTGTTTTTAACTAAAAGGAAAATATTACAAAAAAAACGTGTAATAATACTAAATCGGAGTTAATACTAACAATGCTTCTGTGTCAAAACAATTAAATAATAATTATGCTGGATCTTTAAAACATTTCGATGTTTTAGAAATAAATTGCCTTGTAAGAAAAACTGTAATTTTACATATCAGTACAATTGGCTAAATGACATTGCAAAGAAAAGATCTGTGTTTTTACTTCAGTTGGAACATAAGATAAAAGGTAAACTCACATTGATTATTAGGGTACTCCTTGCCTCTCAAATACTATAATATAATAGTTAAAAGTAAAAGGTTGTTACTCCTGCCAGTCATTAGAACAGCCGTGGACACATGTGAGGTAGGGAAAACCACCTTTTCTGTTGTTATATATGGAAAAACCTGTTAGCCAGGAAAACCACTTTCTTTGTGATGTTATATGTGGGAAAACCTGCCCCTATGGATGAGGGGTCCCAAACCCCATCCATACCATTTGGCCACGGTCCACCTCTGGACAATAACTGACATCTGCAAAGTGACATGGGAATTGAGGGTCCCATATAACCCGGACACAATTTGTTTTTTGTCATCCCCCAATGGGGTAACTTGGCTTTTGATGTTGAAATAAGCCTGCTGTTCTATAATAACCAATGATAAATTGCCTAATTTCTGAAAAAATCCCTGAAAAAGTCTTTCCACATTATTCAATACTGCTGAAGGATAAAAATGCATGCCAGTACCGCAGAGGTACAGTGCCTAAGTGAGTTCTTTGTTTTTCCGCTGCAACTGATCAGTGAGATCACCCTCCTTGTTCCTCTTCTGCCAGGGGCCCTTGATGAAGGTGGGAGGCGTTGATTCTGGATGGACTGGTCAGGTAGTCTGGCGATTCGGAGCACCACCATATTTAAAAATAAAATAAAATTTGGCCTATTCCCGAGTTACCCAGCCTTTGTATCAAAATCATACATGTTATCCCCTCCTTAGTTATTGCTTAAATCTAAGCAATAACTAATTAATAGTCTCAGACACTTTTTGTCTTATACCTTATTATTTGTTTGGACAGTCTAATGGATTAACCTATACTGTAAACTAGGCTGGTGGTGTGTCCTTAGTTGCGGGTCCGCGCCCCGAAAGCTGGGGTCATGAATAGACAAACGCCCAACCTCCGAGGTGGGAGCCCCATCCCATGGGCTGCTGACTACGATCTTGCTCTTCCATGCACAGGGTTGATGGGGGCTCTTGTCTTCTTGGGGGTGTGTGCAATGTGTAGCGGGGGATGCATGCCATGTGTAGAGGGGGATGTACTATGCTACAGGGCTTGTATAGTGTGTTTGGTGTTCTGGCCTCCACTTAAGTCCTTTCGCACTAGATTGTGAGTGTAGTGTAGCATGTAGCAGAACTAGTCAAGTAGATGGCCATAATTACATGTTGGATGTAATTTGTTGGGCTGATGTTTATTTATTGTTAAATTAGTGAAATCTTCACCCTCCTTGATATTAAACTGAATACATGTAATCAATACTAATGGGTTTTGATTCCCATTCAGTTGGGTGGAACCCCTACCTATTGTCAAGAGAATGTTTTAGTGTAATGTGCTACTACTATATGGATGCTTGAAGTTAAAATCAGTGTATAGTTGTTTTCCTGGCCATCTGCAATGCGTTGGGTAGTTTTCACTTAAGAGGAGCCATAGCATGCATAATCAATCTATACAAACACTCTAATTGGGTTTTATTAGTCTGTTAGTGCGTTATTTCATTGGCATCGGGTTTGATTGACACAGACAGAATCACAAACGATCAAAAAGTTATTAGAACTGAAAAATTAACATTATTCTTGATTTCTGACAAACCATCCTCGTCCCTCCTAGATATAACCTGGAACGTGTGCTCCACCTTGCCCTGTAATTCACATTAGTAACCTTCGGATACGGGCTATAGATGTCGCTTACCTCGCAACTGAGGGTCTCTCGTGCCGCTGTACTGTGAAACTGTTAGTTTAATACTTTGACCTCATCCCGGAATAAGATTACCACACATGCACATTTGGAAATTTGTCCCTACATCCAAACATTCTCCGCTCCTGTGGGAAATATGTTACGGTTATGAATTTGACACCCCTCCTTGATATTCTGTTATTGCACACCATTCTATTTGTCCTCTTACTTTCCCTCCTTGTCATGACAATCCAAAGTTGACATGACATCATATTATGTACTATACAATATGGCTTTGATTAAAACACTTTGGACTTTTAGACCTCCCTCCTTGTCTGTAGGCCTGTTCCTGTGGGGTAAACATTGTTATGGTTAATTTAGATTTGACATTTATACATTATGTCCTTGCTCCTCGTCCACATTTGGATAAAATATTCATTCCGGCTTGGTACCACTCACTGTGTTAGGGAAATTTGGTCACATAAATTTGAACAATGTAGTTTCCTGTGCGATAGGGATACCATTACTTACATATAGGCACAGTGAGCAGCACATCATGCAACGTTGTTTAACAGTTTTTTTCTCATCACTTTTTGAACGATGCCACATGCCTCCAAATCATTGACCAGGTTAGTATAGCCAAAACCAATTTTATGATGTCAAAGCTTGTACCATACACAGACCCTCGGGCCTAATTGGAGTCGAACACATTGACGCATATTTTCTCCACTGTTGTGGGGTCACGTTATCAAGTGAATTGCAAGTCTACCGACTCTTCTGAATCGTTTACACTTGACTCTAGGTTTTGGCAGTTTATCGATTTTACAAAAAAAACGGTTCACTCATATATTTCCATCTAATAAAGAACCCCATTAAGAATGAAAAAAAAAAGGTTAAAATTTGGGTTGGTAAAATAACAGTGAGAAAATATAAGAAGTAGGGTAAGGTTTCAACCACAAAGGTGGTGCGCTACGGATAAGCACGGTCTCCACAACTTAGTGTACGTCTACACCAAGCTGTATCAACTACATGGCTGTTTTCCATGACATAGACACATACAACTTCAAGATCAGGCTGTCAAAACAGCTGTTCACAAGGTTATACATAGAACCATTCAAGCCACAGGCCTACGGCCTAAGTCGGTGTTGTCTGCTACATTCACTCCTGCATTCATTCAATGTCTTTACTTACCCCACACGTGAGATGATATCAGTTCTGCTGGCCCGTAAACCAGGCCTTGGCCACAGGAGCAGAATAAATAAATAAAATAAAATAAGGTAAAATAAAATAAAGAAAAATAAAATAAGCAATTGCAATATATTATGACATGTCAGCGCTCTCAGGGGGATTACTCTTAGCTACCAAAACTCGAGTCTTGTGTACAACCAAGAAATCCAAGCAGCTACAAAAGCTGATTGACTAACCCCCTACTTGTTTCTTTTTTGTTTTGTTTTGTTTTTTTTTGTTTTTTTTGTTTTTTTTTTTTTCTTACATGAGTGTACTCTCAGTCACAGACTGTAGTGCCATCTCATACATTTTCCATTTAACATGTTAAAAACCGGTTTTCTTCACGTGGCCGCAAACCCTGGTGCGGACTTTGTCCAGTGTCCCTTGACACGACATCTCATCTCTATTTTCTCTTTTCTTCACGTGGCCGCAACTCTGGTGCGGACTTTGTCCCGTGTCCCTTGACACGACATCTCATCTCTATTTTCTCTTTTCTTCACGTGGCCGCAACTCTGGTGCGGACTTTGTCCAGTGTCCCTTGACACGACATCTCATCTCTATTTTCTCTTTTCTTCACGTGGCCGCAACTCTGGTGCGGACTTTGTCCAGTGTCCCTTGACACGACATCTCATCTCTATTTTCTCTTTTCTTCACGTGGCCGCAACTCTGGTGCGGACTTTGTCCAGTGTCCCTTGACACGACATCTCATCTCTATTTTCTCTTTTCTTCACGTGGCCGCAACTCTGGTGCGGACTTTGTCCAGTGTCCCTTGACACGACATCTCATCTCTATTTTCTCTTTTCTTCACGTGGCCGCAACTCTGGTGCGGACTTTGTCCAGTGTCCCTTGACACGACATCTCATCTCTATTTTCTCTTTTCTTCACGTGGCCGCAACTCTGGTGCGGACTTTGTCCAGTGTCCCTTGACACGACATCTCATCTCTATTTTCTCTTTTCTTCACGTGGCCGCAACTCTGGTGCGGACTTTGTCCAGTGTCCCTTGACACGACATCTCATGTAAAACACATGGCCCCGAAACCCTGGTGGGGACTTTGGCCATCCTTTCTTTCTTTTTTTTTTTTTTTTTTTTTTATAGTCGACTGCCACTCCCCAGGTGGTCTTCATGCATTCATTCATACACTATACACTATACAATGGTGGCGAGTGCACACTGACCATTGGAGGCAATTTGGGGTTCAGTGTCTTGCCCAAAGACACTTCGACATGTAGACAGGAGGAGCTATGCTTCGAACCTCTGCACTTGACAACCTGCTCCCCCTACCAATCCACAGCTGCCCCATTGTTAGTATCACCCTTATTATAAGTATAACAATAATATTAATGATAGCTCCTCACTGGCCAGGTGAGAAACTGGAATTATCGGTATTGTGCAAATTGTGTATATATATTTAAAGAAGCAGCATTTTTCTTGCAAAACTGTTTTTAATGTACCTTTAAGGAGGACATGCCTTGTTTGTCAAATGGCACATATACTATCACTTACCCTATTTAGAGTATAATCGTTTTAGATATTTCCTTTTAATACAGTTTGAGTGATTTTCAGTTATGTGGATAAAATAAAAAATCAAAATCATTAGACTCCTTGATTAGCTCTATTTTTAGATTTGATTTGGAAATTTAACTTTGGTCAATTATTATTCTTATTCTTTATTATATTATTATTATTTGGTCAATTCAAACTTTTGATAATACACACATTTGTGTTATATATACTTTAATCGTTCACTTTGTATGCATACAACTGGTGTTTAAAACTAGCAGTATTTTGTCTATAATTTCAGTTAGATTAATTTTAGTTTTCTTAAGACATAATTACTTGAGTATCGTGATATTTTTCCCCTATTATTATTATTATTATTATTATTATTATTATTATTATTATTATTCCGTTCCTTTCTCTTATGTTTCCCTTAGTTTCAATTAAGTGTTTGTTTGTTTGTTTGTTTAATTCTATGATTTTTTTTTTATGTTTCGTTGTATTTATTCATTCTTTAGTTAGTTAGTTTTAGTTAACTATTATTTACCAAATTCCATGTGGTCCATTGCTGCAATAATGTTATAAATGATTTTCAAATTTTTTTTTTAAAGATGCTCTAAATTTGTGACATATACTTCCGCCCCTGGCGGGGAAAGTGTTAACACTTCCCATTGAAATCTAGAATCCAAGTTGTACTCTCATTGTCTATGTGTATGTGCGCACCAGTGGTTTCACGTGCTCTGGGACCGGGAGGGGGTTTGGGTGGGGGGAGGGGGGGGGGGGGGGGGTATGACAACCAACTGACATTGCTTCCTCAGTCCCTCTCCCTGTCGGGTGGCGTTGGGGGGTGGAGGGTTTGATAAGGTGCCGCGTGCCACTGGTCTTGTTCCCCGGCAAACAGAATTGTTATGGGATAGTTTAGGGTTGTCATGTCTTAGAATGGAATGTCCGCACCAGATATACCCACCTATCTTAGATAAAACACACTCCCACTTTCTGTCTAGCGTTATCTTTCTCCAACCGGACCTCAATCTGACTCCATTGTGTGAACGTGTTAATTTTGTTGTAATATATTAACACCTTAATGCATAGGGTGTGTGTGTGTGTGTGTGTGGGGGGGGGGGGGGGGGGGGGGGGGGGGGGGGGGGGGGGGGGGTAAGTGGACCTGTCTCCCGCAATGTCTCACTTTTCAGTAAGCACACACACACACACACACACATACTTGTTTTTGTTACATGGTGGGACACCCCTTCTAGACATATCACCGCCCTGAAAAAATCAGGCATGATACAAGAGTATAACGTTCTATTAGCCGAATTCAATACTTTTCTCTTTTCTATGGATTTCAATGATCCAAAACATGGTTCCCATAAGGCTTGATATCCCTACGAGGTTACAGTGTTGCCAGACGTCTGTCCCCACAAATAACAAAGACCCACGCACACACACACTCACCCAGCTGTTAAACCCTTTACTCTCTAAGCCTCAAACTAACAATTTTATACTAAGAAGCGGTTCCGTGCCTGCACACACACTCTCACAGATGCACACATCTTCGCACACCCGCACACATTTAGGATGAGATAGCATAATCAATAACAAAAAAAAAAAAATAGCACCGCATAGTGTACGAGTAAGCAAACGGTAGCCGGTAAACGGTACGTTCCCACAGCAAACATCGCTACAAGATTAAAACGCAAATAGTACCGCGGCTATTTACAACACTGTCTAGAGATAGCACAGCGCAAAGCGTATATAGCGCAGCCATAGCAATTTTTTCCCAAATGCTGTTCATTTCATATCACATAAGTTGCTATTCAGAAACCTACAAAAACATTTT
This sequence comes from Benthosema pterotum, assembly GCA_039105355.1. Taxonomy (NCBI): domain Eukaryota; kingdom Metazoa; phylum Chordata; class Actinopteri; order Myctophiformes; family Myctophidae; genus Benthosema; species Benthosema pterotum. Next base: position 7,033,316 of record CM076986.1, read on the forward strand.
CAAAAGAAAGCAGTCGTCACATAGTCATGGCGTGGTAGATCTGCATAACAATGCATATATTTTTAGGGCCCTGTCTGCCACCCCAGAACCATGGGAAAACTGCTATGAACGGTCAAAAGGACCATACAGCCTCTTGGACAAGGATCGACACGCCGGGGTCACCATTAATGCGTCTGTATACGTTCGACCACCTTTAAAGTCCAATAAGAGGCTGTAGACATAACTTCTGTGGGACCCAGACATATTTATTTTCTATACAATGGGATCGACTGTATCCCTCTCATGATAGGAATATGAACAGCAAATGAACATTATATGATTGAAAGCAAATACGACCTGTTATACTGCGAACCGAGATTCACATTATATCAGCTCTCTGGCCGGGGCGCCCCTCAAAAGCTCAGGTCCAACGCTGTGTTCGTCCTGGAGAATTCTGCCTAGCCTGTACTCCGTCCCTTGCTATACCCGCTGTACTATCTCTGATAACTCACTATCTCGCTGTGGCCTTGACGTGCTATACTGCACATTCTTACAAGACATGGTGTGAGCTCAAAGCTCTACTTTCTATCTCATCACCTGAGCCTGATGAATGTTTTGTTTTCATGATTTGTTGACGACAAGGAAGTTGTGGAATGTCTGCAGGATGAAGCAAGTGTCCGTCTGTAGGGAAGCAGCTGCAGCATCAAAGTAGAAGCAACGTAGAGGGGGAAAAGGCAAAAAATATTGCTATATCTAGTTTGATTTTTGGCTAAAAGGTTGTCTCTACCTTTTAAAGAGACCTAAATACATTTGTGCATATACAGTTGTATGATGGTGCAGGGCATTAATGTACATTGTACAAGAAAAGATAAAAGGTTGAAATACGGACATACCAGGAAAAATAAGAGCATTGTACACACATGACACGCAAGCACCCTATGTTATTTCGCGCACAAACAATCGGTGAACAAACAATACTTTTCTCTCACGCCGTAAAGCCCAAATTAAACGTTGAGGAGACGGAGGAAGCTTAACGTGTGGTCAGGATGATTTACACTGAGGTTGTTGTTGTTTCGTCTTCCTCCGTCCTTCCTCTGGGGATCAACTAAACACAGGACTGTCTTCTGTTCCCAACAGGGTTGCCAACTGTTAAAATCCAAAATGCACTATACCCAGAGAGGAAAAAAATGGTTCTCAGTTTAAGCTCAGAAGCGTCTCTTGAGACATCCCACCTTAATTTCTCATTTAAAGATCACCTATGCCTCTTTAAGGCTCCTAATGAATACTAGGATCAATAAATGGGGCCATTGGCTGTTAGAGCTGTATTTTGAGAGATAAACGAGATAAAGCTGAAATCTTACTATACAAGATTTCAGCTTTGTATCATTTATCCCTCAAATACAGTCGTGGCACTTCCGAAACGCAGAATGCAATAGAGCAGTGGTTTTCAACCATTTTCATACCAGGACTTACTATTTATTATGCATTTTAGGCACCATTTTGATGTTGAGTTTAGTCTCTTGGACTAATTCAGGAGAAATAACTTGCAAAATGTTGGTCAAAATAGCAATTCCACATTTTCTAAATGTGTAGATTCTTGAAAATTATAGGTAATTCAGATGTTTAAATATAATTTAACTCTTAAGAGAGAGCATAAAATGAAATCAAGAGAGCGTAAAATGAAACCAAAAATGAAACCAAATGGACCCTTATGGGTCCATTTGGTTTCATTTTACGGTCTCAAGAGTTACATATCTATAAGGGTCCATTTGGTTACCAATGGTCCTTTCAAGGAAGGAAGGAGGACTCTATCATAGATAGGAGGAAAAAATGGTGAAAAACGAGGGTTTTTATCTCTGGCGCCTGTCAACCAATTTCGCGCTCCAACTCACCAGCACTAGATTTTAGGCCAGGAGCTTTTCACTAATTTTGGCGCTATAGGGGGGGTCTGGGGGGGGGACCTAAAAATACCTATAGTGACAAATGTGCCAAGTTGGCAACACTGAACTAAACACACAGTAGTGTCTTGTGTTCCTAATCCTCGGCTGTCATACCAGAGATGGGAGGAGGTGTGGCCAAAAGGCTGCGGTGACATCAACCCCCAGATCACATTTCAACCTCTTCTTAGTTCTGTTTGCTGCTGGACAAAGCAAAGGAAAGTATGCAGGACAATGTTTAGAATGACGACATTGACGACCACGTGGATACATAGGGACACCCAACCCCATCCATGTATGTCATCATGGAGTTGTTGTCAAATAGGACAGTGGGTTTCATACCATTTTGATACCAGGGCCCACAATTTTTTTCTTTTTTTAGAATTTGAGGTTTGGTCTCTCAGACCCCAAAGTTGTTTTTTGTTTTTGTCCACAATCCTATGCCATACTAAGGAGCGATAACAGCGAATTAATCAAAATAACATTTTTCGACATATTCTAGTTGTGTAGACCAGTGGTTTTCAACCTTTTTGATACCAGGGCCCACTATTTATTCAGAATTTGGGCCACACACCACCGTTTGATGACATTTTAGCCCTTGAGACTGCAAAACTAGATTTTGTCCACAAATCTGGATTTGAGAAACAAAAGCATGAAAATGTCCATTAATCTACATTCTCTAGTTGTGTAAACTTCAGATGGTGAATATTTTAACTCCTGAGAGTGTAAACATGAAACCAAATGGACCCGCAATTGCGGGTCCATTTGGTTTCATTTTTACACTCTCAAAGAGTTACATATGGTTAACCAATGTTTCATCATTTAGCCTTGGGACCACCTGGAACCAACAACTGGAATCAACATGTGGTCCCCGGACCACCTGTTGAAAACCCACGGTGTATGTAGACTTCAAAATTCTAAATTAAGAAATTCTAATGTTTCCATTTGGCTTCTCAAGAGTAACAAATCTAGATGGGTCCATTTGTTTACCAACACTCCCTCATTTAGCTGGGGACCACCTGGAATCTTTTCGAGGACCAAAGGTTGAAAACCACTGAAATAAGCATGTGACAGCCATACAATGACGTTGCAACAGAGGCCCATTCATTGGCTCCCATTATAGCTGTCAGTCCCCCACTCAGACCACACTTTGAGAAACCATCGCAGTGATTGCAGAGTGTGAGAGCAAACACAATGCCGTATAGGATGGAATGGAAATAAACGTAAACAAGCGGTAGCCGTGATTATGCGTCGAGATTTCAGTTTACAGAGTTTGGTGAAACACATATTGCATACATAGACCTGAGTCAAAAGGAAAAACAGACAACCTGTCTAGACAATGAAGAGAAGTGCAGGGGGGAAAAACCTCCAAAAGAAACACAAAAACAATCTATATAGGCAGTAGCTCTGACCCTTTCAGACACTGTCTGCGACGCAGACTGTGCTAAAGTGCCCTTCTCATAAAAGTCAGCCTCCCTTTTCCCATAAACCTCCGACCATCCGCTCAATAACAGTTAGGTAACTGTAGCTGTAGGAGAGGCAGGAGTTGCACTTACCCAAGTACTGTACTTACAATAAGTACATACTTGAAAGTACTTTATACTTCCACTACACTACACCTCAGAGTAAGAGGCAACTTTTAGCCAAAAATCAAAATGGATATATAATACAGTAGCTATATTTTTGTTTTTTTTTCCTTTTTACTTTCCCTTCTCTACGTGTCTTCTACTTTGATGCTGCAGCTGTTTCCCTGCAGACAGACACTTGCTTCGTCCTGCAGACAGTTCAGAACTTAGTTGTCAACAAATCATGAAAGCAAACATTCATGGTCGGGTCCATTTGGTTTCATGTTTACACTCAAGAGTTAAATATTCATCATCTGAATCACAACCACTTCATCAATAAGGCTAAACAATTAGAGAATGTAGAGGATTAATGGTCATTTTGGTCTGCTGTATGTTGTGAAATCCAGCCTGGAATTGTGTGGACAAAAACAAAGACGTTTTGGGTCTGCGTGGGTGAAAATGTCGAATATGTCGAATGCTGAATAAATAGTGAGCCCTGGCATCAAAGAGGTTGAAAACCCCTGACTTATATTTACAAACTGAAATGTAAAATGCAGACCTACATTGTGCTGTTGTTGCTACTTTCCAAAGTCCAATATGGGAACCACTAGGCTACAGGCTACAGTTATAGGTAGCTTTAACTTACTACCGTAAAGCCAGCCATGCAGCAGTGTTAAAACAAAGCTTTACACGCGTTCCTCACAGGGGCGGATCTAGGCATGGGAATGGGGGGGGGGCCTAAATGACCTGACTGCCCCACCAAACATGATGGCATGCAAAACAACCCACATTTCAAATGTATTTCAAATCAAAGTGCTTATAATTAAAATGATTTGAAACACTACTACTGCTACTAACTAACTACAGCTGTGTCACCACTAAACCAACAGCATTTCATCATTGAAAACAGAAAACTCTCTGAGTCAGACCTTTAGCTTTATGCATGCTGCTTGTCTGCTGCAACTTCAACAACAACTGATGTTATTATTGATGCTTTACTTGACTAATAAAAGTAACCTAAAATGGTATGGGTGCGGCTTCATCGCCCGTGGCGTGAAGCGACACGGGCGATGAAGCCGCACCCATACCATTTTCTCTTGCCCCTCCAACATGTTCTCCGATACTGTATCGGTATCAGGGAAAGTATCGGATCGGCACTTTTTCGTCGGTATCGGCAAATACTGTATGGGTATCGGAAAAGAACCAGTATCGGCCCCTTTTGACATTATCTGGTCAGATTTGTATTGGCAAATACAACGTATGCCAGTCTAACCACAGATCAGACACTGGGGTAAGGGGTTGACACTATGGCAGTTAAATAAAAATGTTGGGTCATGTGGAACTTGCTTTGGTGTTGCCCAAGGGCACATTTCATTAAGTTGTCTGCTATTCCCAGTGGGTGCATGAGTTCATATAAGATCTTTTTTCTTTGTTGTATTATTATATGTATCATTCTCTGGCATCGGTATCGGCTAACACAGAAATTGTGGGATCGAAAATGAGAAAAGTGGCATCGGGACATCACTAGATGAAATGGTGTTGGTTTAGTGGTGGCACAATTGTAGTTGGAATGGTTAGTAGTAGTGTTTCAAATCAAATTTTAATTATAAGCACTTTAATTTGAAATATCTTGAAATTTGGGTGCCACCATGTTGCACCTAAATCAGGATGCCTAGAATGCCTGAAACATAAATAACAGCATCTTTGTTTTACCTGCTGCAAAGCTGTTCTACCGGTATGTTTCATGTGTTTGATATTTCACGCCCACTTACACCTTTAGTCACCATAAACATGTATACAGTACATCAACGCCCTTTCTAGCTCTAAAGGTGTGGCTCTCAATTCAACGCACAATTTCTCCTCAAGATTCCTTGCAAAGGATTTCTCTTCATGAGTATCCTGGTCTAGCCCTCAATGATTTTGGCCTTGGGGGCGGGGGTGTCGTGGGATCCACACGGCGGAAGTGCTGCGCTCTGATTTGATCTCACTAACGTGTCGTCATCCCCGGCCCCTCCCGCGCCCGTCCACCGCTGTTCTACGTCACATCATTTAGAGCGACGCCCACCCCGGAAGGTTCACTCCCACTTGAAGGCCACTTTCCAACGTGCGTTAGTCCAGGCTTTCTGTTTTCGCGTAAGGCGAACGAAATGAAAGCTGGGTGTCGAGGCTACTTCATGAGTGGAAGCTGTGCATGCAAAACACAAGTCCCGGAAAAGACTCACTGTGATTGGTCAGTAGTAGTCCATTGAGTTCTCAACTGTCTATAGGATGCAATGCTGATGGCTGCCTCGTCTGTTTAATGCCATTGTTGGCATTAAACAGACGAGGACTTAAACAGTCTGCATGCCAGACTAGGGGTTTTCAACAGGTGGTCGCGGGCCAGAGTTAAAACACTCATCTGAATTAGCCCAGGTCTACACAACTAGAGAATGTAGAAGATTTTGATGGTCATTTTGATCTGTATGTTTGGCTGTTTTGTTTTCTCCGAAATCCAGCCTGGAATTGTGGACAAAATCATAATTTATTAGTTTTGGGCGTCTGTGGGCTAAAACCACTCAAATGGTGACTCAAATTCTGAATAAATAGTGGGCCCTGGTATGTTTTTAAACATTATGCAATGCCGTGTGAATGCTGGATTTGATTTGACTGTGTTACAAGGCCCTGTGGCTCCATTATTAGATAACCAGTTCACTCTCCCACTGCTAGTGGTTAACAGTATTGACTGACATCTCTCTTGCGTTTGGGATTTAAAAGCAGAGGCGTACACTACAGTACGTCCTATATGGATTTTATGCCATGGGGGATGGAAAAAACAATATGTGACGCTTTTGTGCCTCCAAATGTGGAGTGTGTGTGCAGTTCATCTCCACACACACTGCACCAGTTCAATCCAAAGCCTATATTTAACTGGCTTAATTAACACATGGGGCCATGTGCTCACAGCCCCCCACCAACACACACACACACACACACACACACCACACACACACACACACACACACACACACACACACACACACACACACACACACACACAACACACACACACCGTGTGTGTGTTAATTTGACATTGAAAGTGTCTCCTGCAGGAGTTCCACTTCCAATGTAAATGAACAGTTGAGGACTCCAAAACTGTAAGCTAAATTTGGGCCTATAGAGCTGAGCAGTCCCGCCCCTTTCATGACATCGCCCGTGTTCCAGAAATGGATTTCTCATTCATTTTCCTCATAGACTTTTCGAAAATTGTTGTGACAAACAAACATGACATCAAACACAAAAATGACAACAAACACAATATCATCATGCAGCATACAATTAACAAGAAGAGAAAAAAAAACGGCAGCATACAACACTTTTTGTTTAGTTTTTCTTTTTAGAAATTATTTGATTGTCCCAAAAGATTGTGTGTCTGTGTTATCACGATTTTTCAGCGGCGTAATCGTCTTTATTTTCGAAAAGTCTATGAGAAAAAGAATGGGGAATCTGTTTCTGGAACCAGGGCGATGTCATAAGGATCCATTAGTGTACACTTTCAAAGATAAAATACTTTAAATGTCTGGGCATTGATTTGAATGAACTCTGATATACTCTTTGCACTGACTTAGCTACTTAGCTCACACTTCTGCTCTTTAGAGCCATTTTTATTTGTGGGGGTGGTTGTTGTTAATCTGTTGTTGCGGTCGCAGTTTTTGCAACTCGTGCTGTTTCAGCACCTGTCTGGAATTAAAAGCTGTGGTCTCATTTTCAAAAAAAGGGAAAAAAGTGCCGTCATCACAGGAACCGAGCCTGGCTCAGGCCGAATGTAACATTTTCCCAATGGGGGGGGGGGGGGGGGGCAGGTATGGGGACGGCATCCTCGCCCGTGTCACGAGCCACCCCCATACCATTTTCAGTTAAATTCTTTAGTTCTGTGACCCACAAGATTTACAATATATCTTGTACAGGACTTATATTAGGCAAGTAAAGCATCAATAATAACATCAGTTGTTGTTGAAGTTGCAACAGACACGCAGCATGCATAAAGCTAAAGGTCTGACTCGGAGAGTTTTCTGTTGAAGGTAAATGCTGTTGGTTTAGTGGTGCCACAGCTGTAGTTAGTAGCAGTAGTAGTGTTTCAAATCACTTCAATTATAAGCACTTTAATTTGAAATATCTGCTGAAATGTCTGTTGTTTTAGGCGGGGCATCCCCCCCCCGGGCATCCCCCCCCCCCCCCCCCATGCCTAGATCCGGCCCTGGGGGCCTGGCTGCAAGTCATCTGGGGGCCCATGATGCACGACGGCTCGACTTGAAAGAGAACTTTGGTGCTATTGAACGCCGACGCTCAGATTCCCCCTGCTGCTGTGGCGTTTGATGCAACACGTGATGGAGTCATGCACGTCATCATATGTATCACGCTAAAATGACATCCATATGAACAGTGATGGGCAGTAGCTTGTTATAAGTAGCTAAGCTACATAGCTTAACTACATTTTCCCGTAGCTTGTAGTGTAGCTTACTACATTTGTTCTGGGAATAGCTTGTAGTGAAGCTACACTACTTGTTTCGAGTAGCTTGTAGTGAAGCTACACTACTTGTTTCGAGTAACAAGGATTGTAGCTTACTCCATTTTCCCACACACATTTTCAAATTCCGCCCATTTTTAATGGGTAGAAAACCTCTAATATACATGCCAAAACTTAAACATGCCACCATCCTAGGTTCAAACCCACCCCTAGATTATTATGATTTTTATTTATATTATTTTATTATTATGATTATTATTTAGAAGGTTGTACATTAAGTTGAGATATATTTATATTATGTAGTGTTGATGTAGCAAGCTACATCAAGCTACTTTTGTCGTGTAGCTTGTAGTGTAGCTTGCTACAATCTTCTGGGGATAGCTTGTAGTGTATCTTAGCTACATTTTTTCGAGAGTAACAAGTAGTGTAGCTTACTACATTTTCCCAGTAACTTGCCCATCACTCCATATGAACGCTGTGACCTCCAACTGGCAGCAGCACAAACACACAAAGACTTGATAGACATGCAGTCGTAAATTCCTGCTTCCGTAGCGTTCTACTCTGCCTGATGTCGGCTGCTTGAAAGACCCCTAGACCCCTCCCCTCTCCCTCCCTTTTCATTTCTACAGCATCACACACTGTTAATAATAATTATAATCCTTTCAACTGATGACCAATGTTCAGTGATTCCCGACGCAGTGGTGGAAGAAATACTCAAATGTTATCATTACTGCAATGCAATAATACTATTCACTCTTTACAAGTCCGTCATTCAAAGTTTACTTGAGTAAAAGTTCCAAAGTGTTGGCATTAAACTGTAGGTTTACTTACTGGAAGTATCAAAAGTAAAAGTACGCAGACATTGTGCGGACTGTCGTAAAGGATACCAACATATTCTGAAAATGGCAACTCCTACAAGCTCGCAATCCATCGTCTCTTTTCAAATGTAGCGTGATTCATACTGCACTTTTTGGATATTGTCAGAAATCCTCCATAGACTGGGGACTTGCATTCATTCTGCCACTTGCCTGTTTACAGTATATTCACCTGCCGGCTGTACTATTTAAAGGGGAATTCCACCGATTTTCAACATTCTAATATGTCGTTACTATACTGTACCTTTAGAGGTGTTGGGTGGACATGATAAAAAAAGTTCCCCCATGCCGTGTTTCCTAGAAATGGAGGTCTGAAGAAAGCCACTAACGTGGTGAAACATCTTGATGACATTATCAAGATGGATTTTTCACCATGTTAATGGATTTCTTTAGACGCTTCTTTTTTCTGAGAGCGTACAAATGGAACCAAATGAACCCGTTAGGGTTTATTTGGTTGCATTTGTACCCTCTCAGAAAAAATGTTGAAAATGGGTGGAGTTCCCTTTAACTGCTTAAACTTCAACATCACCATTCGCCAGTTTGTCTTCGTAACTCCCGTTTAGCTCTGTTCCAGCCTGAACCTGAACTTATGGATTGTGCCTTTGCCCCCTGCCTGCCTTGTTTGTCTTTTGAGATACCTAACCTCTATGGTATTGACTTTTGTTTTTGTTCTGCCTTTGGGAAGTTAAGTTCAAATTGCATTCTGCCTGTGCTTTCTGTTTTCTGCATTCGAATCCTTTTGAATTCCGGCCTTTTACCCATAATGATATTGGAGTAAAGGTATAACTTGAGGGTAGAAGTAACAGTACTATTGGAAATACTCCTAGTACATTTCTAATATACCATACCAAACAATACCTCACAATTCTGAGTAAATGTACTATAGTTACCTTACATAACATTGGCATTGACGCACTGCTGATCCACCACTGATGGTTTTCAGTGAAGGTGGAACATTGGGGATTCCTGGAAATCCTTGGAACATTAGGTGCTTATAGACAACAACAAGACTCATAAAAGCAAAGCAGATCCGGCCCAAACACACACACTTCTCTCTTTGGAGCTCCATAACTGTTAAGTGATTAATGTGTATGCCATTTTAGGACAGGAACGATCGATGCCAGCGGCGAAAGGTTATCATCTCGCAGGTTCTCCTCTCTGCCTGGGCTCCATCAAGGTATTTCCGAAGAAAGACGATCGAGGCACCCTTCCATGAAAAATAAAACCCTTTCATTATGTTGGCATATCCACGCAAAGGCAGTCCTAAAAAAAAAAACTTTCTGGCACGCCATCCATGGAGCGGCTTTCATGAAAGTTCTGTTTGAGCCAGGGATAGGGGGGGAAGGGAGGGCTTCCCCTAAGCAAAACAACCATTTATTCATGGAATATCACGGAAGAGCGCCTCGACTTTCTTTCTTTGTGAATACTGAGCATACCATACATACGGTTTGAACAGCTCCCTCTCAGCTATTCACGAGGACCAAAGTATGTGACGCCACTTCACTGTCTAATTAAATGTGTCCTTCATTATTTTTTAAATCCATACATTTTGCTGACAAAGTCATTGAGTTTTGCTCTGAATCATAAATCACTGACTTGAAGATCAGTTATTCTTTCAGGAATGCAGTCTAAGCTGGAGTGTATATTCTCTGTTAAACATGACCTACAGGTGTCTGGCACTGGAAAGGTGGATTTATTTGGGCCTTTGCGTGATTTATTGGGATACCCTGGGGGTGCAGGTGGTAAGGACTCAAGCTGCTTTAAAAAAAAAAAAAACAGGTTTGCATGTCTGACGCCATGAGCGGAATGTGTCCCGCAGGTTCATTCACCTTTTAGAAATGTTACCGTGTAAAGACTTTATGATATCATTCCCCTCTTTCTTTCTTTTTTCCACAACCCTCCCCCCACCGGAACATGGAAACCACATGTGCTCTGGTGTTGTACCAAAAACAAAGTCATGTACAACTCCTAGAGGAGGAGCTCTCTGGTGTGAAATGTCACCTTCGAATCGCACCATGACAGAGAGAGGCCCTATAGGAGAATAAAATGCCCACAGGCTTTTTTTTTCATGTTGCATTTTTCACCGGATCTAGGCATGGGCATGGGGGGTGGGGCAATGCCCTCCTAAATGCCCAGATTGCCCCACCAAACATGATGGCCAAACAACCCGAGATATTTCAGTGCTTATATTTAAAATGATTTGAAACACTACTACTGCTGCTAACTAACTACAATTGTGGCACCACTAAACCAACAGCATTTGATCATTGAAAACAGAAAACTCTTTGAGTCAGACCTTTTATTTAGCTTTATGCATGCTGTGTGTCTTGCAACTTCCAACAACAACTGATGTTATTATTGACCCTTTACTTGCCCAATAAAGGTCCTGTAACTTAAAATGGTATGGGTGCGGCTTCATGAAGCCGCCCTCATAGCCCCCCCCCCCCCCCCCCCCCCCCCCCCCCCCCCCCCCCCCCCCCCCCCCCCCCCCCAAATGGGAAATGTTAGATCCGCCCCTGCCGACCAGACATCCAGAAACAATATTAGCAATTTCATTCATCCAGATATGCAACTATGGGTACATAACAAACAAGTCTCAGACTGGATTCCATAGATCTTTTTGTTATTAGTAAGAGATATGTGACTGTTTAATGGTGCATGTCTTCATGTGATAATTGACTCTCTGACACAAATAGCTTGAATGAATGCTGCTGTTGCTGAGGCTGCTTAAGGCAGAATGAGTTATTAACAGCATATCGGTCATGCCAAGAGACATGATGTCACAGTGTCACTTTTAAATGTAATGTGGTCATCCATGCAATGTAGAAGGTCAGTTGGGACGGTCATCCAACACATACAACACACACAGTGTCCCTTTATTGTACCAATGTTCCAGAGACGTGTTATTTGGAAGGTAACTGGAAAACACGGCCCCCAAAAAAGTCGTCCCTGAGTATAGACAGAGTTACGCTGTCACAAACCCTGATCACTAAATGTGATCATTCCAATGGCGGCTCTTCTACATAGAATTCATTATCTTTATTTTAGATTGTTTTGTAATAGGATATAGCAAAAACATCAGGCAACAGCCTGATGTTCATAAATCCCATTATTCTACGTCATATAGTACAGCATACACACTAACAACCCAGCTTTGATGATTATACGTATCGCCCTCATGAGCACTCAGTTTTCTGACTCCTCAATGTCGCAACATTTCGTCTGTTGCGGGTTTTATTTGGGGCGACTTTTCTGGTATTCATTTGGAAGGATGGTTCTCTTCATCTTACTCAACTTAGACGGAACAGGCCATTAATGATACTTTAATCATACATAATACAGTTAAATTATACTAAAGTACTTTATAGCGTTTAGTATGGCAGTTTCTCGGATTGGCTTAACAGGTTCTGGTACTTTTTCTGGTAAAGCTTGATTAATGCTAGATAATAAGCGCCGGAACTGTTTTGGTGAGCAGCACAAAGTAAAGAACCAGTGGTAGGATTACCATGGGTATTTAGTTACTCTATCCATTTGTGTTTATGGCACGCAATAGAGTGGATTGCCAAGGGGCACAGTCGGTTGTGTTCTATTAACACAATGGCTGAAGCTTTTCACGCCAGCTGGGCTCCACATTGCCACAGTGAGGTGATCATTCATGGAGAATTCCACACCAAAACACATTGGTTATCCATCTATCTTAATCGCTGTAACATTATATATATTGCACTTGATTTTTGTCATAGATGCCCCTTTTTCTACATTTCACCCTTGAGGTCCCCATATCTTCCCACAGATTGCATTGGCACAGGTGGTCTTTATTTTAATGCAGGTTTTTTTGTAACTTTAATCTTTTTTTTTTTCCTACAAATCACATTTTAATAGTATCACTAATACTCACGCATGAGTTTCATGTCACACTGGGGCAGACTTTACTTGTAATCCCAGAGGTAATCTATTCCTCCCCTCACTTTTGCCACTCTCCTCTCCAATCACTCAGGTTGAAGCTCCTGTCCCACGGGTGCCACCAGAGTTTTATTTTAAATCATGTAGTGGCCCGTTTATCCGTTTAAAGACAACCTGCAGCAATGCAAACTGCATTAGAGGGAGGTGGATGTAGAAAAGGGGGCATCTATGACAAAAATCAAGGGCATTATCTATCATGCCAAAGGAATCAAGGTAGATTGATCCCCAACCTGTTTTGGTGTGGAATTCCCCTTTCATGCACAGCAATAGTCCTCAAGCAAATCTTGCTCAACATTGTGGTCTCTGAATCTGACTCTAATTCATCTTCATTGCTCCCTGGCCTGTACTGCACATAGTAACAACTTTGCTCTTGACTGGACCCATGGCACCAGCAATCAGCACACCAGATCACATCCAGAAATGGGGTTTCAGCACACCATTAAAACAATATTACACTGCAGCCAATGAGCTGCGAAAGAACTACCCCAGATTGTAATCAAAGCTGGTGTAAATCATGGCTAGGAGGATAATCGCCATTGTGAGTAATGGCTTGTGAATTGTGATGGAATGATTGACGCAATGTCTGGTCCCCATTGTGGGTTTTTTTGTGTCTCGCTTTCGGAGAGCTGAGTTATAAAGCCCTCGCGCTTTCTCATGTTAATGCCATCAGGCTGCGGGATGACACGTAATTATCTTTCAATGCACCTCATTCCACTGTCATTTGAATCCTGTTTAGGCCAAATGAGCCTTTTGAGAAAAGAAAACACAGCTCAATCATCTCCTTTTCAAGCACTTCAGCACAATACCCAGGGGTGAACCGTGTAGCAGGCTTTCAGCACTCAGCAGACAATCAGTGCAACTGCCATGCACCAGTTTCAATTGTTCGCTCAATGTAAACATGTCTATTTTCCACAAACTATATACAGTAGCATATGGTGTCTTCTGTAAGAACAAAGTACGGTAGGCTATCAAGCAATTATGTTGTATAATTACATTAGAATATCTCATAGAACGGGAATTTTCACAGGCAATGCAATGTTGCAATGTAGCCCTTCACTATGACCCGCCCCAATTTGGCCTTGTCCAATAGAGCTGCGCAGTGACGTCACCGCCCCTGTTCCGGAAGTCTTTTCCCCATTCATTTTTCTCATAGACTTTTCGAAAATAATTTATATCAAGACGATTACGCCGCGGCCAAAGCCAACTCAGGTCGTGACAAATCATGACAACAAACACAATATCGTCATATAATATATAATTGGGAAGAAGTAGAAAACGGCATGATACAAGACTCTTTGTTTCGTCTTCCATCTTAGAAATTATTTTATTGTCCCAAAAGTTTTGAGAGTTGGCTTTGTCCGCGGCGTAATCGTCTTGATATAAATTATTTTCGAAAAGTCTATGAGAAAAATGAATTGGGAAAAGACTTCCGGAACAGGGGCGGTGACGTCACTGCGCAGCTCTATAGGCACTTTAGAAGACGGAAGCTTGACCAGGAAAGTTTGACCTGCATAGCAACAGTAGCTAAACTATTTGGATTTCCTTGTACAGTGACTAAACCCCACCCCAAAGGGTGAGGTTTATCTGAACCTATCAACAAAAAACATATTTATTTTATAAATTTCACATGAGTTAGATACATGAGTTGGAGTTCAATTTGGCTGAGGACCTACTGGAACCCTTCCTAAGTGCCTCTCTACATCCCAGGACCCCAGCCAAATTCTGAATGGCCCAGTAATACCATACAGCAGGGGTTTTTAACCTTTTTGACATCAGGGACCACCATTTATTCGTCTTTTGAGCCACGGACCACCATTTGATTACATTTTCACACCAAAGACCTAAAATTAAAGAATTCTTTTGATTTTGTCCACAATTCCAGGCTGTATTTTGCCAACAAATCAGTGTAGACTTCTTAATTCAATGGTGCTAATTCAGATGATGAATATTTTAACTCTTGAGAGTGTAAAAATGAAACCAAATGGACCCGCAAGGGTCCATTTGGTTTCATTTTTACATTCTCAAGAGTTATCTGGTTAAGCAACTTTCCATCATTTAGACTGGGGACCACCTGGAATCCTCTCAGGGACCACTGGTGGTCCCGGACCACCTGTTGAAAACCTCTGCCATACCGGTATAAAAGGAACACGCTGGGGTCCATGATACCAATGTAGCCTTGCGAAATTCTAATGTTTCTGTCATTCTCTCTGAGGTGTGGGTGTGATATCATTGATGGCTGGTGTATGTGTGCTCCAGCGACAGATATCTGCCAAGGCCTTATTTACTTTGTCTTGACCGATCCTTGTATCAAAGTCAAATTTGTCACTACATTACCGCAGCGAAATTGGTTCTCCACTTTTGACCCATCACTTGGAACGGTGAGCTGCGGTGTGCGCCGCGCTCGGGAATCATTGGCTGATTTTGACCCCAATCCATCCCTTTGATGCTGAGTGCCAAGCAGGGAGGCATTGGGTCCCATTTTTTTTTACAGTCTTTGGTATGACCCGACCGGGAATCGTACCCGGCCTCCCAGTTCCAGGGCGGACACTCTCAGCACAAGGCCACTGTTCTAATGGCATAAAACTGTGGCATAATGTGTATGTGTGTTTCATTTATGCCATCAGGTGTGCAAGCCTGGCTCAGACGTTCGGGGAGAAGGAGGACATCCCTGACCCTGCCATGCAACTACCCAAAGCAAATGGCAAAACACCAGGCCAGGATGGCTCCCAGCAGAAGAGCCTACAGCTGGTGCTTACTGTATAGGAACGGTCAGAAGCAGGTAGGGAATTACGGTATAATAAAACTTCATTTTTGGACCCCATCGACCCTAGCTGTTCCTAAGCAACAAACCATTTTTATGCCTCCATTATTATAGGACAGTACTAGGTAGACAGTAAATGTGTGTAGTGGAACGCAGCAATTGGGCTGTCGGGATCGGCACTCAAAGCCCTGGCAGGCGATAAAAGGTACAAATTGCAGTCTCGAGGACTGCAACAGGACTGTAAAGCTACAAAATGGTACAACATGGACCCTTATCAACCAATGTGGTAGTTATAACATTAAATTGGAGTCTGTCTGTGCCCTAATGTTTGCCAACTTATGGAGGTGCTCAGGGGCGGATTTAACATTTCCCAATTGGGGGGGCAGCAGAAAATGGTATGGGGGTGGCTTCATCGCCACACCCATACATAAAGCTAAACGTCTGACTCAGAGAGTTTTCTGTTTTCAATGAAGTGCACCCCCCCCCCCCACCGGTCTACAACTACAACTAGGGTAGATACCCTCACAAAAACATGCTGTAATCATGGTCTCTAGACTGCCTCCCCCTGGCCAGCCAGGGTGCCTGATGGAGGGGACAGGAACTGGTTGGAATAACATGTTCCTTCCACATGAAAAGAAGACAGCTTGGACTCCTCCTGCATTGAAGGAAGCATGAGGCCAGTCCGCTGCCTCCCCAGGTTGGCGGAGAGTGTGTGTAGCGCCCAGAATCACATTAGGCGCTGTGCTTGGACAGGCACCCATCAGGGGCGGATCTAGGCATAGGTATGGGGGGGGGGGGGGTTAAATGTCCTGTCTGCCCCACCAAACATGATGGCATGCAAAACAACCCAAGATATTTCAAATTAAAGTGCTTATATTTAAAATGATTTGAAACACTACTACTGCTACTAACTAACTACTGTTTAGCTGTGGCACACTAAACCAACAGCATTTCATCATTGAAAATGCTGCGTGTCTGTTGCAACTTCAACAACAACTGATGTTATTATTGATGCTTTACTTGCCTAATAAAAGTCCTGTAACTGAAAATGGTATACCATACCATACCATACCATACCATACCATACCATACCATACCATACCATACCATACCATACCATCTTCTCTTGTCCCTCCAACATGTTCTCTTGCCCCCCCAAATGGGACATGTTACATCCGCCCCTGGCACCCATGTGGCTATTCTACTGTTTTCATAAGTGGGCTGTGGTGGAATGCCTGCAATGGGCCGCTGCCTGCCAAGATTCCCATGCATGTCACATTCTACGTCATAACATAACCAGAGCTAGCGCCATGCAGCTATAATTTATTAGCGCATTTATTTCGCTTGCGTAAAACTTTTGTTTCCAGTGAGGATTACATACGCATGTCTTTGATATAAAATGTATTCATTCAGCGCTCAATCATTTAAAATGTACAGCTGCTGCAATATGTAGGCTACTGCTCCTCGAAATAATATGCTCTGACTATGCCAGAAGTAAAAAGCAATATTCTCTTTGATATGATGTAAAAAGGTATTTTATTGTCCACTTTTGTGGAGTAAAACTAAAGAATGGTTATTATCTGTTACACTAATGAAAGTCTTTCATGGCATGGTTATTGTCAACAGTGTCAGACACATAGTAAACTTTATTTTGGCACAAAAGCAAAAGAGTACAGAAAAGAAGTCACAAGGAAAAAAAGAGTTGTCATACTCTTTGTAGCACCGAAAAGGTATAGGCTGAAGCTGAAGCTTATAAATGCCTATACCCCGATGACTGTCACTGTCAAGTACCACTGCTACCAACACACACGCAATGGCCGTATCTCACACGGATTTGATGGATATCACACGAGCACACGCCACACCCCCATCTTCACACGCACGGGTCTCGAAAATCAGAGCCAAGACAAAGTGGCCCGCGACGGCCACGAGTTCCACCGTCAAACCGACCAGGCAACCAAAAGCATTTGCGGGAGAACAGTCTGTTACTATTGACTGTTGATTGCTGAGATCCTGTTTAAAGCCCGCCTACTGGCTTTGCCATTTGCACAGAATAGCAAAGAGGAACCGGATATCCCCCCGTGCAGTTTAGTTCATTCTGATTTGTCGCTGAACTGTCAATCTGAGGAAAGGCAATGACGCCATTGGCTGCAGTACGGGCGAGATCCTGTCATGGCGTCTCTCTATCCACCGCTCCTTGTTTACAAACACATGTAGGGAAAAGAAAACTTTGCCTTTTTACCAGGGACTGCGTTCGGTTTGATAAATAATGACAGCAGAGCCGTTTTCTAAAGCCCGATTCGGCCGGATGCCTGGCTTATAAAGCAGCACGCTGAGCTACGGTAAGTAGTCTAAAACGAGCTGTTGTGTCCCCCTTGCCTTGTAGTGAACGGTGTTGTCGTTGCTCCAGGGCAGGCTTACATCTGCGCTGGATAGAATCATAGCCATCTAGTAGAAAAGTTGCGACATTGTGGGGTCAGAAACCGAACGTGCTGAATAGTATTTTCAAAGCCCCATTGAGCGACCACTGCAGACAGCATTGCCAGCAAAGATGAGACGTCGCGCAACTGGTATATAGTTTTCAAAGAGGCTAGCGCAAATAAATAAAAGCCTATTTAGGCATGTGTAAAACATGACAACTATTGGGAAACCAATGCTGCTAGTTGGGCCTAAGTGGCGATTCTGATAGTCTACTCTAGCGTCATGTTTGCAAGACTAGTTTCTCAGTGACACTGACATACTATATTTTTGATTTTATTTATTTTATGGCGCTGCTTTGTAGTGGCTGTATAAGTTCAAAATTGCTGTAGTTGACTTTGTTAGGAGGAATATAAATTGATAGATAAAGTAAACATTTTGTTACTGCTTCCTTATTGGTTGTAATTCATGCCATCACAATCAAATCAGAGCCACATTGTTGATGGGTTGGCTGGTCCAGTTAATTATTTTGTCCAGGTGTATTGTTTGTAGGTTCTATTGTCCAGTAAATAGTTCATTTAATATTGTTCAATTATAGTTATTATCATCATAATCCTATTATGTGCTACTGAATGAAACAGATAGCACAGTGGTATCAAAAGGAAGGAAGGAATGGAAATAGAAAGGAATAGAAATATTATTATAGAGATGTTATTTTTTTTGTGCGACACAACACCACATATGCACACACTCTTTATCCCACATTGGTGAGTCTGAATATATTTAAATTTAAGTGAAATGAAGGCGAAAATGGCGAAAAAATAGGCTTGAAATGGCAAAAAACGTTTGTCCATGTGACGCGCTGTGACTGCGGCCCGGCCTCAACCAGGCTCTGCTTCTAGTGGCCCCAAGACAAATTGAGTTTGAGACCCCTGTATTAGAATAAGACTACAGAAATGAGTGGGGATTTTGGGAAATGCATTTGATGTGAACATAAATATTTAAATTATATAAAATATTGGTTAATGACATATATTGGATGTAATGTTTGGGATCAGAACTTAATTTAGGGAAATGGATGGTAATAATCGCGAAAACGTGTCAAATCATGGTAAAAAAAAAATGCATTTTTTCCCCCGCCACCGCGGCCAAAGGGTCTTTGTGCCAGATCACACTCCAGGCACTTTCCAAAAGTTGGCAGCTGTGTCAAGTACTGTTAATATGTGAAAATCTCAAACGCTGTGGTGTATCCAGCTATGGTTTAAGTCTTCTCATTGGCTGCATGGCAGCAACTCAGGTCTGGGGCCATGCTCATTGGCTGCATGGCAGAAAATCAGGTCTGCGGTCTTGTGATAGGCCGAAAGCCTATACCACCAGTCATCACCAGCCTATAAAACCAGTCATCAAGAGCTTCAAATGATGAACAAAGCAGGGGAGTACAGTAACATGTTTAATTGTGGGGTCAGGTGATTCTTTCTGGACCTTTTGAATTGCAGATTTTAATTATTCTGGGTAATTATTTGGTAAGCCCAGGCCCAAGGCTGGTGGTATAATCAGGCCCCGGACCTGATTTGCTGCCATGCAGCCAATGAGAAGACATAAGCCATAGCTGGCTACACCACAGCGATTTAGAATTGCACCCAGTCTTGAGAACATTTCAAGATCTTGAGTAATCTTGAAATGTTCTTGTTGAACTATGAATTGCCTTGTGAGTCCTGAAGTATCATTGATCTAACAGCGCCACACACTTCGCCGCGCACCTTTGCAAAGTTCTAGTCAAGGCAGGGTCAGGCATTTTTCTTTAGTATGCAACCAGACCATTAATTATCGCTAACAAGAAACACTGCATGATTTATAACCCTCTCGCTTCCATTAGTAGTTTTTCAGAGCTCAGGAAAACACCTTGCCCTTGCACCATGACACTCCGGCCAGCAGCGTTGCATGTGGTCATTTGTCTTAATTAGCCAGAGCAAATGTGCAATAACATATTCACCATGTAGATCAGTGGTTTTCAACCTTTTTGACACCAGGGGCACCGTTTATTCTGCATTTGAGCCACGGACCACCATTTGATGACATTTTAGCCCCAAAGACCTAAAACCAAATAATTATTTTGGTTTTGTTCACAATTCCAGGCTGGATTTTGCAAACAAAACAATGTAGACTTCTTAAGTCTACATTAAATAGTGCTTCAGATGATGGATATTTTAACTCTTGAGAGTGTGAAAACGAAACCAAATGGACCCGCAAGGGTCCATTTGGTTTCATTTTTACATTCTCAAGAGTTACATCTGGTTAACCAACTTTCCATCATTTAGCCTGCAGGGGACCACCTGGAACCCTCTCAAGGACCACTGGTGGTCGCCGGACCACCTGTTGAAAACCCCTGAACTAGACCAATAATTATTATTAGCAAGAAGCAACGCATGATTTATAACCATCTCGCTTCCATTAGTAGTTTTTCAGAGCTCAGGAAAACACCTTGCCCTTGCACCATGACACTCCGGCCAGCAGCGTTGCATGTGGTCATTTGTCTTAATTAGCCGGAGCAAATGTGCAATAACATATTCAGCATGTAGATGGATGCAGAAACTAAACGAGGACGGAGGCAGAATGCTGGACATGCATCTGTACACAAGCAGACCCTGCTGTCAGTGGTCAGCACAACCAGCAGGGCCGGATTCAGCCAGCCCTACTGGGGTGGGCTGGAAGAATGGCAGGGTCACTCACTGGGCAGCTCCAAATATTTTCATATGAAGCAGCTGTTTTCGATCTTTTTGATACCACCAGGGCCCACTATTTATTCAGCATTTGAGCCATGGACCACCATTTCATGACATTTTAACCCCACAGACCCCTTTTTATTTTTTGCTTTCGTCCACAATTCTAGGCTGGATTTGGGGAAACAAAACAGTCAAACATACAGATCAAAATGACCATTAATCTTCTACATTCTCTAGTTGTGTAGACTTGGTGCTAATTCAGATGATGAATATTGTAACTCTTGAGAGTGTAAACATGAAACCAAACGGACCTGCAAGGGTCCGTAGGGTGTCATGTTTACGCTCTCAATGAGTTACATCTGGTTAACCAACTTTCCACCATTTAGCCTGGGGATCACCTGGACCTCTCTCAACCACTATAGTGGTCCCCGGACCACTGATGAAAACCACTGACATTACCTTTCGTTGGGGTGGGCAGGATGCACATTTGGGTGGGTTCTGCCCACCCCTGTGCGCCCTCTAGATCCGGCCCTGACAACCAGCCATGCAAATGATGAGCCCTGCATGCGGACGTAATCATTAACCAAAACCGCCGGTGGCCTGGCTGCAATTATCTCAACTGTGGGTTCCTGTGAAGCAGAAGGGTCAAGCCGTGGTTAATCATGACTCCTATGTGGGATGCTTGCAGGCTGAGGTCATTCAGAATGGATGTACTATTATATTTAACATCATCGATTATTTGTGGGGCAGAACGTTTTACGGGATAAAAGGCTATAGCGCTGTCCACCTCAACATTTGATACTGTCTAGTTTTGGAGCCCAAAGGTCACAGTTAAATACGGTATGAAACCCTTCGTTTTTGTCATGTAACTTCGCTGGTGCGGTTAAGTTAGTATATTGAGAGCCGTGATGTCATCAATATTAGTATATGGATATGTGTCAGATGTTACATATGTTTTGTCTGCAGAACTTCAAATGTACAAAACCTCAAACCTCCTTAGACCACATCATATGTGGTCTAGGAAGGTTTATTTGAATGGAAATGATGATGGTAATGGTAGACATTATGGTAGGCGGGGACAGTTCTATGTACATTTACTTGAATATTGTACTACTACTTAGATACAATATTTTTTTCTTTCGAGCCAAGCTTTTCTCTCTGCTATACTGTATACACACGCGTGCGCGCGTGCCCACACACACACACACACACACACACACACACACACACACACACACACACACACACACACACACACACACACACACACACACAATAAAAAATATCTGTATTGTGTACCTTGAAATACATGAGTAATTTACTCGGGCATATATATGGCCTACTTTGCCCATGCACCACATAGCATGCCAAGTGCCATGTGCTGCACTGTAAGCCCTCCTTGACAGTAAGGACCCCCAGGGACCTATCAGTAACAGGCTGTTAAGAAGCTTTACCCCCCCCCCCCCCCCCCTCCCCCACCCACCCCCCCCCAGCACAAAGCGCTGTCTGTTAGCCAGGAGGAAGGCATATCCCAGGAGTCAGCCCTGGACAGGTGGCTATCCCCACAGGGAATGTATGTGGGGGGTTGGGGGAGGTTGACTGCTACGGTAATCAGAGCCAAGCCCTGGGACAAAAGCATGGTGTTGTTTGTCCCCGGTGTGGGTTTCCAACCGCTTCCAACTGTTGGTCTGAAAGGAGTGTACAGTCGGTGTACAGTAGCTGTACCAGGGCTGCCACATAAGGCATAAGAACTAGCTGTAGTCTCAGTTTGTGTTCAGGTGATTCATATGAAATTAATTGGGTTGTATGTCTGGTGTGGCCAAGGCTTTTGTCATTCAGGAAGTCTTTTATACTGAGAACAATGTGACATGACTCTGTTTACATAGTGTAAACTGTATATACTTTGCCCATTTTCAACTGTATTTATTGTATTTGTGACACTTGGTTTGGCAATTAGTTATGTCCCAATACTGTATTGGTATCGGGAAAGTATTGGATCGGCCCTTTTTTGTCCCTTTTTCGTCATATCGGTATCAGCAAATACTCTATGGGAAAATAATCAGTATCAGCCCTTATTTGTCATTATCGGGCCATATATTGGCAAATACGATTTGCCTGTCTATACAGATCCAACACAAGGGTAATGGTTTGACACTATGGCCATTAAATAGAATGTTGATTCATGTGATCTTTGCTTTGTAGTTGGCCAGGGGCACATTTGAGCGAGGAGTCTGCTATTCCCGGTTAATGGACTTCATATAAGGTTTTTTTTTTCTTTTTTATATTTTATATATTCTTCTCTGGTATCGGTAGCAGTATTTGGTATCGGAATCAGATTGGAAATGAAAGAAGTGACATTGGGACTTCCCTATTGGTAATGTAAACATTTGTTTTCTCATGCCAATAAAGTTCATTCAATTTAATTGAGAAGTTGGCAAGCGACTGGCAAATGACAGCTATAGCTGGTTGTGCTGCGAGCAAGAGATCAAACTCAAATCTAATGTTCAATATGGTGTTAAAGACATATATCTCTAGATCAGGGGTTTTCAACAGGTGGTCCGGGGACCACCAGTGGTCCCTGAGAGGTTTCCAGGTGGTCCCCAGGCTAAATGATGGAAAGTTGGTTAACCAGATGTAACTCCTGAGAATGTAAAAATGAAACCAAATGGACCCTTGCGGGTCCATTTGGTTTCATTTTCGCACTCTCAAGAGTTAAAAATATTCATCACTATTTAATTAATTAAGTCTACAATGTTTTGTTTCCCAAATCCAGCCTGGAATTGTGAACAAAACCAAAATAATTCTTTAGGTTTTAGGTCTTTGGGGCTAAAATGTCGTCAAATGGTGGTCCGTGGCTCAAATCCTGAATAAATGGTGGTCCCTGGTGTCAAAAAGGTTGAAAACCCCTGCTCTAGATTACTGCCCTCCTTTATGACTCCATTGGCTCTAAATCTATCTCGTTCTCTTTTCGGAATGTGAAGCCTCAGGTATAGGTGTCCTGGCGGAAATTCAAGCCCTTCCAAATTACACTGGTAGGTGTGGACGTCCTCCAAATCCCATCCGCGTTGAAACGATCTTGTGTTTTCAATGAAGCTCTGGACATGAACAAAGTGGTTGCCAAGGGATACCTAGCAGTTCTGTATTCTAAATAATCCCTGCCGGATATTAGAGGTCCTTGAACCAACATTGGTCAATTCTTTTGAGGGGTGCTAGCTCCTCTTATGCCCAGTGTTGTATGCAGTGTTGGGAATATTACTTTACCTTGTTAATACATTACTTATTAATTATTACCTTCATTTCAAAGCAATATATTGTATTACAATATTACTGTCTGAGCAAGTGTAATATATTAATATTACTATTACATATTACTTTGGAAAAACTTTTTACAAAATATATAATTACATATTTAGTGTCACTATTAATCAAATATTGCGTAGGCCAGTGGCATACCTACAATAAAGCAAGCGCACTTGGCTGTCTGGCCAAATCCATATGAAATCAACTTGAAAAAATGTCACTCCTGAATGAATAATTTGATGACAACTGATAAAAAATAAGTAATTATTTAACTTCTGCAGTTGTCAAGATAATTTCACAAGAACATTTTCAACGAGACAGATTGACAGAAAGTAATATTGAAAGTAATGCAGTAATGCAGAAAGAAAAGTATAATATATTAGATTGTTTTTGTTAAGTAATATATTTATATTACAAGTCATTTTGGTAATATATTATGTAATATATTAAGTTACGTAGTGCACATGTCCCAACACTGGTTGTATGTATGTGTGCGTAGCATGGAATGTGATGGATTTGCTTGCACCTTGATGTATAATGATAAGAGCACCAGTCACTCAATAGCTGTGCACTGTGTGGATTGCGGAAGGCTTCTTGTTTTAATCTCCGTGCCCTATACCTGGCAAAACAAGGGGATTTCATTGCAGTGCGGCTCCATATTAGAATTGATGAGTGAATCCTTATTTCTGGCACATTTCTGCCGTGTCAGAGCTCAAAGGGATGGACAAGAACGGCTTTGTTGTCTCCCTTTGGGAAGAGTCGGATCATCACACCGGGGGCTTGATCAGACGGAAGCATCTAGGGAAAAAAAAAGGTCTGAGGAATAAGGGAGAATACACTGATCCAGGGGGGATTAACCTGTCATATAGAGGAAACCGGGTGACAGCTATAAACCAGGCTCTTTAGAGGCCTGCGCAGGATTGTGAAGACAATCCCCTGTGCGATTATGCGTTTTACAACAGATATATAACAAGCATGATTGAGCTTATGTGATATAATCAGGAACGCAGCAAGAATAACAATTCAGGCTCAGGCTTTAATCTCTTGTTTTTGGGATGCCGTGAATAATTATAATAATAACACCCAACCTCAAAATGAAGTGGTTTTGAATACATAAACAACTCCATTCCTCGCTTAGCGGGGCATAAAATGCAAATATGTCACTGCAGGCGGAATGGCGGGAGTGGGGGATTCCGCCAGAAGTTTTGGATCGATACTGGGAAGCCATGGGCATACCTTTTTTATTTATTCATGAAATAGGCCTACTTTTAAATTCAGCATGCTATGGCAGTGGTTTTCAACCAGTTATCCAGGGACCACCAGTGGTCCCTGAGAGGATTCCAGGTAGTCCCCAGCTAAATGATGGACAGTTGGTAACCAAATGGACCCTTTTAGATCTGTAACTCTTGATATCGTAAAATGATCCCAAATGGACCCTGGCGGTATCATTTGGTATCATTTTACGCTCTCAAGAGTTAAATTATATTTAAATAGCTGAATTTCTTAATTTTCAAGTATGTAAACAATAGGAAAATGTAGAAGAATTGTTATTTCGACCAATGTCTTGCTAGTTATCTCTTAAATTGTGGACCGAAACTTGAAAATCCTCAGTTTTGGGTCAGAGAGACTGAACTCAACATCAAATGGTCATCCGTGGCTCAAATTCTGAATAATAGTGGGCCCTGGCATCAAAAGGGTTGAAAACCACTGGGCTAAACAACTCCATTCCTCGCTAGTGGGGTATAAAATGTCATTGGAGTGGGCGATTCCCCAGAAGAAATACCATTTTATTTATTTATTCATGAAATACTTTTAAATTCAACGTGCTATGGGCAATATTAACACTGCTATGCTGTTAGAGAAACTGTAGTTTTGCAGGGGTTTACTAGACATGATGACACTGTCATCCTCAGAGTCCTGCCGGAGCTAAAAACAACAATAACATATTCCCTGCCAGAAAGCGCTGCGAGGGGATCAAAGCAGGGTCTCAGAGAGACTGACACTGGAAGGGGAGCGCGCTGCAACTCTTTCCCAAGAGGATCACGTCTCGGGGCAGGCGCTGTCGTAGCGTTCTCCCCCTTAGAAAGATGACGCCTTGCAGGGGCGGATGTAACATGTCCCATTTGGGGGGGCAAGAGAACATGTTGGTGGGGCAAGAGAAAATGGTATGGGTGCGGCTTCATCGCCGCACCCATACCATTTCGGTTACAGGACTTTTATTAGTCAAGTAAGGCATCAATAACATCAGTTGTTGTTGAAGTTGCAACAGACACGCAGCATGCATAAAGCTAAAGGTCTGACTCAGAGAGTTTTCTGTTTTCAAAGATGAAATGCTGTTGGTTTAGTGGTGACACAGCTGTAGTTAGTTAGTAGCAGTAGTAGTGTTTCAAATCATTTTAAATATTGTATAAGCACTTTAATTTGAAATATCTTGGGTTGTTTTGCATGGCATCGTGTTTGGGGGGGCAGACTGGGTATTTAGGGGGGCATTGCCCCCCCATGCCCATGCCTAGATCCGCCCCTGACGCCTTGTGAGGCAGTGCAGACAGGCCTGGTGTTGTTGTTGGGGAGATGCAGGGTTGGTTCCCTTTGTGGCAAGGCAAGGCCGGCGTGTCAGCCTCCAGGACCAGATTAGGACCAAATCGGTTGTGTCATGAACTGACAACTATACAAAAGACAAAGGTTTGAAGACCATAGTATTTTGGCTGCCTGGGATTTCTGCTGCTTGAGGCAACAGTGACTTCATGTTAGGTATTGCATTCTAGGTTGCTCAGAATTTTGGAAAATGCCAAAATAATTCGCATTTTGCTGTATTTTGTTTGTATGCTGTGTCCTTAGAATGCATGCACATGGAAAAGATGGAGTGTTGCACAACATTTCTTGGACAGATATATTTTTGTAAGCCTGCATGTCCGAAATAAATACGCTTAGGCAGGTGTTTGGACCTGTTTGGATCTACCTGTTGTTCTTTTGTGCTGACACTGATCTGCTCTCATTTTGGATTATTATTTCCTCATATCATATCGAACAAGTAATGCATCAGGTGACAGTAGAATACAGTAGAATACAGTAGAATCATTCTGTTACTGCAGTCTAAATTACAGCGTCTACTTTTGATCCGAAAGAGCTGGCGCTGGATTGTCCGCTGGCCAAGTGGTCTGGGTGCATGTCATATACAGGCTTTGGCCTGGCAGCGTGTTGCATGTTCGAATCCCACTGGCGATGATAACGCTTGTCTCTCCCCTTTCCTCTCTCTTTCCTGAATATCTTCACTTGAAACTATCAATTTCAAGTGAAGATTTATTTCTGGCATAAAGCCAGAAATAAATCTTGAAAAGAAAACGAAAGTGCTGACGAGCATCACACTTCACGCACACTGCACATGCATGTGCACACATGCACACATGCACACGCACACACACACACACACACACACAAACACACACACACACACACACACGGGATGACACGATGACACCAAAGACACATTCTGGGTTGGAATCATTCTTCTGTACTAGAAGCTGCTTTGATTTCCTAATATAGCCAAGGAATGGCTTCCGGGCCTTGATAGAAAGAGAGTGGAAGAGTTGGGATGGGGAGGGGGATCAAATGGGATAGAGTGTGTTTGTTTTCTCTCTCTATTTCTCTCCCTCTCTTCCAGGGGTAGCATTTCCGAATTGGGGGGGCAGGAGAAAATGGTATGGGGGCAGCTGCACCCATACCATTTTCAGTTACAGGACTTTTATTAGGCAATTAAGCATCAAGTAATGACATCAGTTGTTGTTGAAGTTTTAGTGGTGCCACAGTTGTAGTTAGTTAGTCGCAGTAGTAGTGTTTCAAATACTTTTAAATATAAGCACTGAAATATCTTGGATTGTTTTGCATGCCATCATGTTTGGTGGGGCAGTCTGGGCATTCCCATGCCCATGCCTAGATCTGCCCCTGCTCTCCTCTCCTCTCCTCTCCTCTCCTCTCCTCTCCTCTCCTCTCCTCTCCTCTCCTCTCCTCTCCTCTCCTCTCCTCTCCTCTCTTCTCTTCTCTTCTCTTCTCTTCTCTTCTCTTCTCTTCTCTCTCTCCTCTCCTCTCCTCTCCTCTCCTCTCCTCTCCTCTCCTCTCCTCTCCTCTCCTCTCCTCTCCTCTCCTCTCCTCTCCTCTCCTCTCCTCTCCTCTCCTCTCCTCTCCTCTCCTCTCCTCTCCTCTCCTCTCCTCTCCTCTCCTCTCCTCTCCTCTTCTCTTTGAGTTTGGCCAACGCAGCCTGCTGTTTAATCTCGAAACGGCTCAGTGCGGATATCGATCGATTGCATATGGAGAGCTTTAGTGGTGGAGGCACTCCCAGGCACACGCCAACCCCACGGAGACCCCGCCGACATCAAGGTGAAAGCAGGGCAGGGGAGAGGTGGCTGGATGATAGAGAGGTGATAAGAGGGGTGTGAGGGGCAGTCGAAGGGAGCGTTTCATAAAGCAAGAGTGAGTTATGAAAAAAGATGCTTAATATGTTAGAATCCACTGAATATAGACCGCAGTCTTTCCAGAATGTGCCCCATTATGTGTTATACAGAGAGAGACGCTGTGCTCTGCAGACTGAAACCTATAAATCCATTTATTGGGGTCATTTGATACTTGTTATTGGACTTGTACCCCAACATGCCCTGGAGAATTCCAACATGATTCACTATAACCACTGCAACCAGCTAATGTGGTCTAGTCTGCACTGGTTTTAAAGGTATTATTATATAGGCAACTTTAGTATGTACAAACACTCTAACAGTGTGTACAACACTAACTCCACTTCCTCACCTCCGCTCTATTGGCTCATTATGAAACTGCTGGGGACTGCCGTGCTGTGATTGGCTAAAACGCTGCCTCACCCCAAACAACCCCCCGCCTTCCCCCTCACATTGGCTCTGCCTTGTCCTGAGCCCGACGAATGTTTTGTTTTCATGAGTTGTTGACGGCGACAACAACAAAGTTCTGGACCATCTGTAGGACGAAGCAAGTGTCTGTCTGCAGGGAAACAGCTGCAGCATCAAAGTATAAAAATGGAAAAAATATATAGATTTTTGGCTAAAAAGGTGCCTATATTGCCTTTAAAATGTGAGGTCCGGGAGCCACTAGACATAATGTTCCAAAATGACCCCTTACGGGTCTAAGGGTTCACTCGGACCCCTGGTGGTCCCCAGCTAATAACAAGCGACGTTGATGAACAGTCGACAAAAACGAAGACGTCCAAGTAGCCATAGATAGCCACTACAACTCCTTTGTTGCAGGACACCCAGAGAGCGTGTCTATGGAAATACATGGTAGCAGCTGAGTAATGTTCACTGCATGGTCATACTGTAGCTGTTACAGTATACTGGTTCCACCTGTTATAAGCTGAAAGGTCAAAAGTGTTCTTTTGTTGCCTGTTCGTGCTCATAAGCAGCCTTTGTTTTGGTAGCGGTGCGTTGCTATAGCGATAGGGAACATCATTAAAAGTTGTACATTCTTTAATGAGCTTCATCAAATAACGTGACACTTATAAAAAAGACTTGCACCTAAGGTGAAGTATGCTACTGTTTATTTGACTTAATAGCTTCTAAAACAAACTTGTGGTAATCATATTTGTGGAAGGCTTGTATGTGCTTGTGGTTTTGGCAACATCACAGTACTTTCCATTGCCTTTTTGCTCCTGTAAAATAAATGTCTCATAATGAACGGCCATAGCTGGCTTTTAATGAGCCAGTGTGTGGCTATTATGTGCAAGTTATTAATACTTATGGGTTATGTTTAACATGACATTATCTTGGATTTCATCAGAGAGGCGGGGGGAAATGGTCCACAATATGGTGGAATAATTTGTAAAGTCAACATGTTAACCTTTAGTGTACTGAACGCGTTTTGGTGTTCTCAGCATTATGGTTTAACTATTGAAAAATAGCAGATCTACAAGCTCATAGCGCGCCACCGAGTGGCGCGCTATGAGCTTGTATCTCTGCTATTTTTGAAAAATCGTGAAAATGCGGTGCAAATCTTTGAATATTGTTATTCAGAAACTAGACAGGACACAAGGGTTAAATGCCACAGACTGTCTCCATCTGATAGATGTAAACAATGCCTTCCTCCATCATTTGGCTCTTGGCTGTATATAGTGACTGTGGACGAGGAAATGACTGGAATCTCTGAACGGAATGTAACGTGACCGGTGCGCGCCGTAACAGCTTCCCTGACCTTGTGTTTGTGTTTGGGTTTCCCATGCTTTCCACTGTGCCGTCTGGCTGACAGGAACGCAGAGTTGGGCCTTTTATTTTACATTTTTCAGCAGTCTGTTTGCAGTTGCTGTGGCAAAGAAAGCAACGCCGTATTTGGTTAAACTGGGTCCCCTGGACCCATATAGTGTCATGGGACTACTTAAGTATGGTGGTGGTATGCCTACAAGCTTACAGTCTAGAGAGGACTCATAACTCATTAAATGGGATGTTTTCCTGATGTCGGAGAGGAGAGGAGAGGAGGTAGACATACCGCAGCGTTCCCCCCGCTCCGTTATGTAATGGACGTAATTGTTGGAATGAGGTATTCGGTGTGGCTTGAAGTTGAACAGTATCGTTGCATCAGTGGTGCAGAAAATCTCCAGAGGGGCCACGCCATTAAAAGTGCGGTCAACCTTTGAAATCATTAAGCATTTTTTTCCCTGGACGAAACGAGATACTCATGGCAAGGGACGAGCCTTATTACGTTTTCCACAGGTCCATAAATCTCCCCCCACCCCCTGCTGTTCTGAGAATGCAAACGCCGGGCCTGGAAGACTGCATGCAATGTGTGCTGCGTTTATCATGACAGCAAAGGCATTAGTCAAAGCTATCACGGGCCCTGCGTAACAGGCTTGCTCCGGGCTGGGACTAATATGAGTCATGCCACAAACATTCAGCCATAAAGCCCAAAATGATACGATGCACACAAATGCAGCCTCATAGCGTCTCATTGAGGATCTTTATATAGTTCTTCTCTGTGTATGAAAAGTTTGTTGGACAACAATTAACGCATTGGATTATGGCGGCGGTGGGAATTCCAGTGGCCAAACCACTTCCCACCGCAGGGTAGACTCAATTAAACCGGTCTAAATGAACTTGACAATCATGGCTATTTGCTTGGTTATCAGTGACTTCCTCTCTCTGTATGTATGGGGCTTTTGATTCCTCTCCATCTCCTCCAATAACACACATCCTGTATCTGGTGTCCAGTGCGTCGCATGGTGACCGTATCCCAGGCACCCACAGACCGTATTGGTTTCCATTCATCTGATGTGATGGCTCAGTCCCAACCCACCCCCGGTCCGCTCTAATTTGCTAATGGCGCCCTGGTGGGAGCCCCTCTCTCTTAAAATGCACGGTCACAGTGTAATTATTTGTGTTGAAGAGGAGTATTATGGGGGCCTAAAGCTTCTTTGGATGAATAAATCATTGTTTTGCACCCTGCACTCGAGCACACGCCTCCGGAAGACGGACTGCAGTAGAAGTCCTTGTTTCCTTGTTTGTTTGATCCCTGCTTTCACAAATGTATGTTTCACAAATGTATGTTTTCAAAAGATGCATCTTGCCTCGACACGAGCATCTCTAGCCAGAGATAGCTGAAGTTATGTAAAGCTAGATGATGTACCTTCATAGCCTAAAGCCGTATAAGGTATATGAATGAAACTATACTATACGAGAAAATTATACTTATTATCAGACTGCAGTCACTTATTTTCTGTTCCCCGTGTCTTCTACCTCAACAATCCATTACAATGTTCAGTTAAACTATTAAAATGACAGGGTAGATTGTGCTTAAATAAAAACATGACAGGGCAGGTATTCGGTGAAGTGTTACTGTGCTACGGTTTATCCAGGCAATTAAATTCAGCTTAAGAAGGCAAGATCTTTCCCCCCTTTTCCCCCCTGTCTAGAGAAAAGGTGAACTCTGAAACAGTAAACCTCAGGGTGTCATGCTTGGCAGGAGCTGCACAGGTAACGAGTCAAGTCACACTCTGCAAAATGTGTGTCAGTCGTGTTTGCAGAAGGCACAGTGAAGCATTGTAACAGAGAAAGAACAGTTAAGTCCAACTGACAAACGGGCGAAGACAGATGTTTACGAGGAGAACCATACTTGCAGAAGACCCAGATGGATGGATGATAGCAAGACCCACACGACAAGATCCTTTAGAGTAATCCCCTCTGTGTAGTGTAGCGTGCAGCTTTAAGGAATTTTGACTCGGAGCACTGTTACAGTACTGCAACTCGTACAACCAGTTCTGTACGTCCAATTACTACGGAGGCCCACTGGATCTAGTCTTAACAAAACGCCCTGTCCTGAAGGGACGGAAAGCAAGTCAGTGATTATGGTTGTATTTGTTAAGACTAAGAAATGGTTGAGGAACGGAGGAGAGGACGCAACATTTTTATGTTTTCAACTGAAAACATGGTGGCACAGAGGTCATGAAACCTCTCAGAATCCTCTGTGGTTTTAGTGCCTATAGCTTTGGTTTAGGTTTTGTCCTTGCAAGGAGCTTAAGTGTGCGAAAGGCCTTATCAAGGAGAGTTAAGGAAAAGGCATGAACCGAATAAAGCTGCTTTTTTTAACCCACCAAGCGAGACAAAAGTCAGCTTAAGGTTTCTGTATAAATAGAGTGGTGGTATCTGTGCGGAGATTATGAATAATGGAAACTCCAAACACACTCCATTCTGAAGTGTGGACTAACTCTCCATTATGTAATGATGCACACACACACACACACACACACACACACACACACACACACACACACACACACACACACACACACACACACACACACACACACACACACACACACACACACAGACACACACTTCTTACAAAAGCCTCCACAAATTCCTACATTTACGCACTGTCTGGTATAGTGGCTAATTAGACGGATGCTCCAGGGTTTATAATGATAATGAAGGCTGCCAGGAAATGCAACATTTCCTTGTTGAATCCAAAGTTCAAAACCTTTCCCTTTTTGTGAGAAAAGCTTCACAGAAGCATCTCGGAACGTAACTCATGACTATTCAAATAACCCACGTTACCATGGCTCTAACTTAGGTCTTCTGTCAGGCTAAATAAAGACGGTGTCATCCCAGTCTGGGAACGGGTGAAGTTCGCCCCATGGCGACTCGTTTATTTGCCGGCCGTGGAGAGACCAGAAGTTTCAACTTTCCGATAATGACTTTCCCTGTATACGGTCCGTCTGGAACGGCAATTATCCCCGCATGGCTGGAAACAGCTCAGTGAGATTAGCTTAAATATGTAAAGAAATACACCACATGGCCGGCGTACCGTTCCTATTCAGTTTCAAGGACGGTTACGGTTTGTTTCAATTGACCGGTTTGGATTATGCAGCGTATTATGGATGTTAAAAAGTAAAGTCGTATTTTTGTTGTAATATGATTCTCCAAGTGTTAGAAGCCGTCAGCCATCCGTGGCCTTCCTCTGGAAATGGTTTTGAGGAATTTTGAAGGCAGAATGAAACGTCATTTCCAGAATTTGGAACTTTTATAATCTCCATTCTTGTTTTGTTTATTCCAAATTAAGTGAGGGGACATGGATGCTAATTGAGGTGCAATCTTCCATGCTACAGTACACAACAAACTATAATTTGCAGTCCCATTATAGAATACTGGTGCAATTAAGATGTGTTTTGTCATAAACTGACAATTATTTATTCAGAATGTCTTGTAGGTAAGGGCACATAGTGACTGTGTGTTTGACAGACAGAAGGGGGATACAGGCACAGGCGTCAAACAAGACATTTTCAATATATTATATCTAATTTCTGTATTTTCAAATACAACTTCAGCCACGCTCGGGGGAAACAATAATTTATAAAGGTAAAAAGTAGGCAAGGCATAAAACAAACACAGATTGTATACAAATCAACATACCAAACAAAGATACAATCATTGATTTGGGTATGTAAATGAATGGCTTTCATTAAAACTTCAATCTATTCTGACAGAATGTGACTTGTTAAAAAAAGGGTGCCCACTATTAAAATAAAATGTGTGAACTAAAACTATTCACGAGTGTCGCTGCAGTGTTGGTTCTCTGGACGTAGCTTTTGACTTTTAACTAGTACTGTCGTAAGAAAACAAAAAAAACTCTTGACAATATTGACATGGGAAGAGCAGTCATGAATGCTCATTCGGTGGTGAAACACACACACCACAAATAGCAGATCTCTAAGATCGACACAATGTGATCTATTGGTGTTCTGAGCTTGTAAACCTGGTATTTTGGTGCACACAAAGGCCATGCATGTATAACCCACAGAGAGTCCTGGTAAGGATTTGGCCTGGCGGCAAATTGCACTTGAAGTTACAGTTTCCTATAAACTGATGTGTTGCCACATTTAGGAAGTTGCCTCGTCTGCTTAATTCGGAAGGAATCTTTTCAATAGTAAATTTGCAAAATGGCTGTTAATGTAAATCCTAATCTGGATTTATGGTTAGATTGATTTGCATTCTTCTGTAACCACCGATAAGGGTTTATTTCCAGTAAAATTTGCTTTCACTGTGGTGTTATACCACTGGTGTCAACCTGGCGTCCCTATTTTGGACTTGTCATGATAGGCAACAAAACATCTGTAGCTTTACAGCATATTGCAAATCAACACGTGTAATGGCAGGTCTACTAAGAAGTGACCTTAGCCATATTTCACAAAATTGCACCTTCGATAACAAATGTTTTGAGCCTGTAAACGGAAAAATAACAAAACGTTTTGAGGTACTGACGTACAGTAAGATGTCCCTTGCAATAAATATGCAATAAATATAGCTTTAATGCATAATAGAGCATATTTGTTCATCAGCATTTTGTGTTTTTTTTTACTTTATCTCGCAGTGTAAGAAGTGGCAAAGGATCGGTGAGATCACGTGCTACATCCATAACATAAAGTATGTCGTATATTCAAGACACAAACTCGTGAGTCAGTCAGGAAATTTCACCAACAACCTCAGGTATCGACGTCAGGTGATGTTGGAACGTTTTGGAGCCTGGAGCGGCAAAGTCAAACATAAAAACGAAACAAAAAATGCTCAAAAGGTGTGCATTTCTCAACCCGAGAGATCAGCCTTTTATTATTCTCCTTCTTCATTGAATTATCCCTCTAGTCTCTACACGGCGCCAGCCCATCCGTCTCTCTAATCATCCAAAACAGTAGTATTCGTCCGACTCCACCCTGAGTTTCGACGGCGGCTTGGTGAAAGCGTCGCCGCCGTCGCCGATGACGCCGCTCTTGTCCACCACGAAGCGGTCCAGGAGGTCCGAGGAGGGCGACGGCGACGGGTGGTCGGGGAAGTCCAGCGTGTCCAGGTAGCTGCCCACCGAGATGCCGTCCATCCCGTCGCTGCAGTGCCCTCCGTCGTTCAGGCTGGTGTAGCTGCCCCGCAGCGAGGCGCCGTCGTCCTGGCTGTCCGACAGGCTGTACAGGCTGCCCGTCAGGCTGCCCTCCTGGCTGGCCGGCCCGCCTTTCTCCTCCTCCATCACCCAGCGGATGGACTCGATCCCCTCGTTGATGGACATCAGCTGCTTCATCAGCTTGACGTCGATGGCTCGCAGATGGGCCTGCGTGGCAGGGGGGGAGAAAAGAGAGGGGGAAAACATTTGCGTCAAGATGAGCTGGTGGTACTACTATGATGATGAAGAGCCTGGCACTTGGGACGCAGCTGCTAATGGCCGCCCCGCTGAAATAGTAAGGCGTTTAATCATTTCGACTTGACGAGGGAACGGGTGAAAGAGCCGCCACATTATTCTGATTGCCAGCGCCAACACACAGTGAACACCAATCATGATAAATATATACAGTACAATACAGCCACTTCCCAGAAATAATCTGTCATTTTAGATTTTAGGATGAAGAAAATAGAACAACTACTATTATACGGCTTGTATGTTACTGTCAGTGTCCCTATTATTATAGGGGTGGACAATCAGTGACAATAGCAAATCTACAAGCTCACATGCAGTATACATTTCAGAATGCAACATGTTGCACGCTTGGGAGGTGTTATATTTTTCCATCAAACAGATTTGGCATAGAGCAGTTGTTTTCAACCATTTTGATACCAGGGCCCACTATTTATTCAGCATTTGAGCCATGGACGACCATTTGATGACATTTTCACCCCAAAGACCTCAAACTAAAGATTTCTTTTGCTTTTGTCCACAATTCCAGGCTGGATTTCACAAACAAAACAGACAGTGACCATTCGTCTACATTCTCTAATTGTGTAGCCTGGGATAATTCAGATCATGAATATTTTAACTCTTGAGAGTGTTAAGCATCTCACAACTCAAATTCATTTAGCTGAGGACCACCTGGAACTTTCTCAAGGACCTGGAACCACTGGTTGAAAACCACAAGCACAGAGGAGAACAATGTGCAGCCCTAAGGGCTGTACAAAAGTTTTGTTTTCATTAAAATACCCAAGTGCCGAGTTGCCAACAACATTACCAAATATAGCCTGCCGTGCGAGGTAAAATGGGAATCAAAATAGCCTTTCTTTGACCCCTTCAGGATGAGAATTAGATAGGGAGCGGGTGCAAATTCTGACAGGCGGTGCTGCTGTCAAAATATGACCCCCAGTCAGAAATGAAACAGACACTTGGGCTTTCTATGGTGGGATTTAGGGCGCCATGGTGTGATTTTGGGCCCCTAAGGGATGAATACAAGATGAATATCAACATTCTAATACTGTCCAATTATCAGGAGGTGTTGCAAATTATGACAAGCAGTTCATGCTGTCAAGATGTGACCCTGTGTCAAAAAACACATTGTTTGAATTTGAAATAGACACTCACTGAATAAACGAATCCTGACAAGTTATACTCTGGGGAATGCCCAGGTGAATAAAAAAACTGAAATGTAAAAATAAATATCCCTTACTTGGTGCTGGGCGAGCTGTGTGTAACACAATAGACCTTTCAGTAAACCCTGCCCTCTATCCAGTATCCACCCAAGGCTAGGACACTTTCTAGCCTAGGCTCATTTACTCCAATGTAAATATCATGGACATTATACACATTAAATACTGGTTCATTTTTGGAACCAGACCTTCAAAATCTCTTCCAAATCCATCAACAAGGCATGCCCTATGCAGTGGAAAAATGTGTGTGTGACATTTATTTTTTAAAACAATGTTTTATCATATAGGAAAGCTAATGGTGGAGAGGTTTGTCTACCACATGTTATGCTTAGCTGTGATTGGACCATAGCAGTTTGGGGAGCGACTTACTGAAAGGTCTATTCAGGTAATAAAGCTGCCAGTTAAAAAGAGAAAAATGCCAGCACTCAATAAATGTCCTTTCTGTGTATTTTTATTTACCTCGTCGTGCAGACTACAACAAACGCGTTTCGACAAAGACTGTCTTCCTCTGTTCAACAAAGCTGCCAGTAAAATGATCTTCCTTGGCCCGCTTTCGGCCCACATTCCATACTTTGGACACCCTTGCCTTAAGTAGTTAAATATTCACAGGAGATGATTGTTTTCATGGACAGCACGGGGCAAACCATGTGGCTTATTTGCTCATGTTGACCGAGCAAAGAGAGACATTATAATAATGTACCACCGCAATGAATGGACGTCATCTTATCTCACTTTATAATGGGTTAACCAACTCGGACTGTAAATGCTGCATGGGCAGGGAGTGGGACATCAATGATACTAACCACACAACAGTAACACCATTGATTTAACTCCATGACAACCACGCCACTGACTAGGAATGGTAGGGGTCAATGACTTGAGCCCATGGACTGACTGTCAATCTATATGCATGGTGTGACTCATGGGGTGGTGGTGGGGGTGGGATGGGCCGGATCTAGAGAGGGGCAGGGGTGGGCAGAGCCCAACCAAACATGCATCCTGCCCCCCACCCAATGAAAGGTAATATCATTGGTTTTCAACCTGTGGTCCGGGAGGGGACAGAGCAGCGGTCCTTCCTTGAGAGAGTTCCAGGTGGTCCCCAGGCTAAATGGTGGAAAGTTGCTTAACGAGATGTAACTCTTTCATGTTTACGAGTTAAAATATTCATCATCTAAATTAGCCCCAAGTCTACACATGGAGAATGTTAGAAATTTAATGGTCATTTTGATCTGTATGTTTGACTGTTTTGTTTTCTATGAAACCCTGCCTGGTATTGTGGACAAAAGCAAAATAAATCTTTTGTTTTTTGGGGTCTGTCTGTGGGGCTAAAATGTCCTCAAATGGTGGTCTGTACATGGCTCAAATGCTGAATAAATAGTCGTGCCCTGGTGTCGAAAAGGTTGAAAACCACTGCTTCATATGAAAAACTTTGTGGAGTTGCCCACGCACACCCTAGTAGGGCTGGCTAAATCCGGCCCTTGTTTGCCTGCTGCTAGCTAGTGACAAATGGCCGTCCGGATCCACAAATGGGACAGTGGCAGTGGAGTCAACCACCAGTCAAAACACAGTAAGCCGGATGGGAGATGACACGGCCTGATACAGTTCCAGAACAGCTGACTTGATAAAAACTGAGCCTTTTCTTAGGACTGGATTCACAACCGGACCCATTTAGTGGCTCATAATGCAGCCAGTGTGTTTGCTTTGTTGTATGGGTACTGGCATGCCCCCCATCCACTCACCCACCCCTAACCCTTCCCCCCAAACACACACACCCACACACAGACACACAACCACAAATGATGCGAAGCAAAGTGAAGACAGAAGACAGTCAGGGGCAGATGTAACATTTTCCAATTCGGGGGGCAGTTGAAAATGGTATGGGGGCGGCTTCAATGGTATGAAGTCGAACCCATACCATTTTCGGTGACAGGACTTTTATTAGTCAAGTAAAAGCATCAATAATAACATCAGTTGTTGTTGCAACAGACACGCAGCTTGCATAAAGCTAAAGGTCTGACTCAGAGAGTTTTCTGTTTTCAATGAGGAAATGCTGTTGGTTTAGTGGTGACACAGCTGTAGTTAGTTAGTAGCAGTAGTAGTGTTTAAAACTAAATATAAGCACTTTAATTTGAAATATCTTTGAAATTTGGGTTGTGTACATGCCATCATGGTTGGTGGGGCAGTCAGGGCATTTAGGGGGGGCCCATGCCTAGATCCGCCCCTGAAGACAGTACACAAAGCTCACTGGGTTGGAATGTTTTACTCACAGTGGGTATACCCCAAAGATGGGGTTTGTTTAACCAACATAATTAGAGCTGCACAAATGCTATGCAGTGATCTCCAACTCCTCTGCCCACATTGTTTGTTGAACTGAGGAGGAGTAAACATGGGGTGGGGGTTATAGAACTACAGGGGGAAACTACAGCGTCTTCTTTCAAACATGGCCCTGAACCTCTCTATACCCAGCAGGGGTTGACACTAAGGTCTCCGAGGCACTTGCCTATCGGGCAAGTGCAAGTCAGGTTCTACTTGCCCTCAGGTCATGGTCACTTAATTGCCCCCAAAAATATATTGTAAATTTGGCATTTAAGTTTACTTCCTACTTGGGTGCTTTAAACCAGCGGTTTTCAACAGGTGGTCCGGGGACCACCAGTGGTCCTTGAGAGGGTTCCAGGTGGTCCCCAGCTAAGTTGGTTAACCAGATGTAACTCTTGAGAACGTAAAAATGAAACCAAATGGACCCTTGCGGGTCCATTTGGTTTCATTTTTACACTCTCAAGAGTTAAAATTAATCATCTTAATTAGCCCATAGTGGTCACAGACCCAGTGGTCCCTGACCCCAGCAAAATGATAGTTTGGAACCAAATGAACCTGGGAGAGAGATAGGAAAGATAGCTAGAAAGCAGGGAAAGACACAGAGGCAGAGTGCAATGACTGCCTTCAAGACAAATTTATCTTGTGTTATGTTATTGCGCACTAAGTTGCACACTTGCCCGATCGGGCAACCAGGTAGCAGTCCTCACTTGCCCCACCTTTTTTTTTTACTTGCCCCGGGCAAGCGGGCAAGTGTTAGTGTCAAGCCCTGCCCAATTCACATGAATCCACATAAATTAACAGGCTGCCACACTTAAACACGCCTAAACACAGACGTGCTTATACTGTGTGACACGGGTGTGAATGGTGGGGTTGTAAAAACCCAACACCACAGAAGGGCCGTCTAATTGGATTACAGATTAGGCCTGAAGACAAGTGTAAGGTGTGGCGGCAGCACAAAAGCTTCAAGATTGCCCAATTTAGGTATTAACAGTACCAGTATAAACCCCATGAACCCGCATGAACTCTAGTGTCTGGGGTTAGCATTCAGTAGGAAATAGTTAACAAATCCACAAGGCAGGATCAGGCTCAAATTTGCACATTGTCTACTTTTGGCAAGTATATTTGCTGTCAACAGGGAAAAAGGAAGGGGTATAACGATTTACTTTTGGGTTACTGGGTAAGACATACATACGTAAGACACACACATGGGTAAGACACACACATGTATGTATGTACTAAAAATAAAATCTATACATGATTATTTTTTTGTTGAATTTACCCAAGTCATATAGACAATAGGCCTATTATTGTGTATCAATTTTGGAATAACTGCACTGACTAATCATGACAATATCACAAATGATTCAGCCTTGTCTCGCAGATGTGAGTCAGCACTGCAGCACATAACAAAAGTTGCCTAGTCAGTCAAGATGGCCAAAATAAATACCCATCCCAATATAGACTCACTGTGTAGGCCTACAACTCGGTCAACTTGGCCATCTGGCCAGGAATCCTAATGCTATTGGTGACCTTAAGTAAGACATGGAGAGAGAGGGAGCTTTGCTTTGGCTCTGTGTCAAAACAAGAGCTGGTGACCAACCAAGAGCACAGAATAATGGAGTAGTAAATGTCTCTTAGATTTAAAAGTTATGCGAGTTCATTTGGGTGAAATGAACTGTAAATAGACAGAATCCTTCCTAATGAATTAGCTCAGTATCGCGGGGGCAGAAGGTGATAATTAATGCTGTGCCTGACTGTTAACAAGTAATGTAAATGCCCTTTCACCAAAGGGACGGTTTCACCACTTGTGTTGAAAGGAGGAGACATGTCACTTCACTTCTCTCACACTCTCTGTTGTTGGCATTCAGCTGTAATGCGTGGGCCTGGCTGTTTTACAGTCTCCCTGCCATTCTCATTTAAATGTGTATTACAAAAGCCAATAGGCAACATGAACCTGAAGGTGTATGTATGGTTGAAACCAACCAAACAGACCCTTACTGGTCCACTTGGTTTCACTTAATGCTCTCAATAGTTGTTAAACGTCTGTATTACTTGGTGTTAAAGAATTTCCAACATTAGAAAATGGTGATCTGTGGCTAAAATCCAGACTAAATAGTGTGCTCTGGTATCAAAACAGTTGAAAACCACATGGCCTGCAATTACCCCAGCTGATTCCAAACTTCTGTGAGGTCAGGACATACTGTAACATTATGGGCAGTCATATAGAACCCTTTGCATGGAGCATGATGATGAGCTCA
This sequence comes from Benthosema pterotum, assembly GCA_039105355.1. Lineage (NCBI taxonomy): Eukaryota > Metazoa > Chordata > Actinopteri > Myctophiformes > Myctophidae > Benthosema > Benthosema pterotum. The sequence goes on from CM076986.1 coordinate 7,074,811, forward strand.
CTTTTATAATGCCAAAGGGGAGTCGAAATTACAGGTTTGTTAGCTTTTTATAGACTGAAAGGATGAAAAACACACGACATAAACATGACATGTGTACCCATTATTCGTGGGCTTTGCCCTGACATGTGTGGTGGTACTGTACTGTACTGTACAGTATAGTGTATTACACTGTAAGTACTTCTACCCTAGTACTTATACTGTCTGTCCCTGAGGAAAACATTCTACCTTCTCTCACTCCACTACAACTATTTGGAAACTTTAGCTAAAGGGGAATTCCACCCATTTTCTCCTTTTTTTCCCCCTGAGAGTGCAGTGTACAAATTGACCTGGTTCAATTTGTAAACTATCAGAAAGAAAGGGTCTATAAGAGAAATCATTAACATGGTGAAACACATCTTGAATCAAGATGTGTTTCACCATGTTAATGTTGTTGGGGTGATGTTGAAAAATGGCCGGAATTCTCATTTTACTGGTTACTTTCTAGATTTAGATTTGTACAAGTGTCAACACAGGCATTTCTGCTTCTTTGAAAAATAGCAGGACTACAAGATACTGAAAACTTGAAATGAAACAGGCTGCACAATGAGCAGGACTACCTTTTACTTAGTTAGTTCTGAGGCCAGTACGATTTGTACTTATACTTTACACTTATACTTACTTATACTTACTTATACTTATTTGTACTTCTACTTTACACAAGTAGGCCTTATTTCTACAGTGATATTGATACATTTATCCAAGTTTTTTTTTTTTTTTTTTTTTTTTATAGTAGCCTACTTTTCTTTACACCGGTGGTTTCCCACCTTTTTCATACCAGGGTCCACTAATTATTCAGCATTTGAGCCATGGACCACCATCTGAGGACATTTTAGCCCCACAGACCCACAACTAAAGATTTCCTTTGCTTAATGTCTAACCCTAACCCAATACCAGGCTGGATTTGGGAAACAAAACAGTCAAACATACAGATCAAAATAATGACCACAAATGTTCTACATTCTCTAGTTGTGTAGACTGGGGCTAATTCACATGATGAATAGTCTAACTCTTGAGAGCGTAAACATGAAACCAAATGGACCCGCAAGGGTCCATTTGGTTTCATGTTTACGCTCTCAAAGAGTTACATCTGGTTAACCAACTTTCCATTTAGCTGGGGACCACCTGGAATCATTTAAAGGGACCAGCAATCTACTTTTTTACTGCCAAACAACAACAACACTCACCATTTCTTGCTTCAGGAACAGCATCTTGCTCTCCAGCCGTTTCAGATCAGCTCCTCCATGCGCTCCACGGTGGCGACTGTTCCCGTTCAGATGGGACGTCCCGGCCGGGCATGGTGCCTTGCTGCCGCCGCCGCTGCTGCTGCTGTTTCCACCCACCAGAGAGCGGATCAAACTGTCCGGGACTTTGCGACCCAACTTGGTCTCGATATCCCTGAAGTCAGACGACAAGCCGCCGCTCAAGCTGCTCAAGCCGTCCTCGTCCATGATGGCAGAAAGAAAGTTAAGGGGAAAAACGACCCAGATAAAACTGTATAACCCTGGATCTGTCGCGACTCCTGCGACCCGATCACGGATATGCGGCCGGTTGGAGATGGATGGTTGTATGGAGAGACTGAAAAAAAACACTTCCAGCAAATCCAAAGCAGTTTTTCCCAGACAAAACTAAGTTAGACTCAGGCACCACCACGCTCTAGTCCCCCAGTTTGCAGCAGCATGCCTGTGCGCCAACGTACAGCACTTTTACGCACGTTACGCGGCCATGCATGCAGTCTTGTTATGTCTGGTTCCAGATGTATGGCTTTTAGCAGCAGCTAAAGCGATCGTCCCGTACGTTGAAAGTACGACTGGCTGTCTGGTCTGGGTAGCGATCCTTTGAAGGGCTCGTCTGACTTGGAGACTGACTGACTGACTGTGTGAAATGTGAATGAGTGATGGTGACTGAGGGCCAGCCCTTCAGGGCAACATGCTGTTCTACTAGCCCCGCCCCCACCCCGCCCCAAAGTGGGCGGCACCAGCTCAGGAGGACAGGTGTGACCGGTCACGTCCCACACGGGTAGTGTCTGTACTGGGTGTAGTAATAAGGCTTTATTACAGTAGCCTGCACAGTCAATCAGTCAGACACCTACTGTATCTGTGGTCAGATAGTACAGTGTGTACAGTAATAAAGTAGCCTACCGTAATAAACTGCTGTAACACCAGTGGTTTTCAAAGTTGGGTAGTGTGCACTACGTAACTTAATATATTACATAATATATTACCAAAATGCAGTAACTTGTAATATAAATATATTACTTAACAAAATCAATCTAATATATTATACAATTTCTCTCTGCATTACTTTCAATATTACTTTCTGTCAATCTGTCTCATTGAAAATGTTCTCGTGAAATTATCTTGACAACTGCAGAAGTTAAATCATTACTTTTTAAATTAATTTTCTATAATTTGTCATCAAATTATTTATTCAGGGATGACGTTTTTTCAAGCTGATTTCATATGGATTTGGTCAGATAGCCAAGTGTGCTTGCTGTATGCCACTGACCTACGTAATATTTGACACTATATATTTATTAAATTATATATTTTGTAGTTAAGTTTTAAGTTGTACGTTTTTTTTTAAGTAATATGTAATAGTAATATTAATATATTACTCTTGCTCGGACAGTAATATTGTAATATAATATATTGCTTTAAAATGAAGGTAATAACTAATAAGTAATATATTAACAAGGTAAAGTAATATTCCCAACACTGGTCTGGGGACCCTCTGTGGGGTTAGCGGCATGTATGGTTCCTTCCAGTTCTTCTCCAGGGATCCCCATGTTAAATTATAGTTTGGAAACAAATTGACCCTTATACCTTTGTAATTGTAACTCAATCAAATGATTCCTTACTGTACAGTGGAGCCTGGACACCCCGGGGGCCCACAGCCACAAATGACTTGTGGAGGATCCGATATACAATATTTAAATAAATATATAATAAAAAGCATATTCTTCTTATTATTAGGCCTCTTATTTGGCCTAGTAGTGGTAGTTTATTCAGCTCAGAAGTGTGTGCTGTAATTTCACAGGTGAAATCTGTGTCAAAGGTTGCACTATTGCACCCTCTTGTGGCCATAAGAACTAAGTTTTGCTACTCAGAGTTGAAATGTAAATCCCTTTCCATGATGTGAAATTGTGAATACATGTTTTATTCCATCAGCAATATTAGTATAAAACATTAAATACATGTCCTGAAGGGTTCTTAAATTATAGATATTTATTTAATAATACATTCCAATTTGTTTTACAGAAAAATAACCAATAACTCCTTTCTGTATACTACTGTAAATATTGTATTTCATATAAAGGCACTCAAAGATATGTAACAACACAGCAGCAAACATTAACCTAAGAAAAGCACATTATACACATATTATGACATATTACAGTACTGAGCTTAATGCAATATCAGTGATGCTGAAAACTCAAAATGTCAAACAGTTTCTTTAATTTCATATTCATTTAAGGAACTGCACTAAGTGATGTCAAAGTATGACTAGAACAAAGTGAATACAATAACAAGGTAAAGGCAGCATTTATATAATGCTTTCATCCAAAGCACTTAGATTCATGAACAGCAGATGAAGGAAACCATGCAAGGCACCGACCTGCACATCTGGAGCAATTTGGAGTTCAGAGTCTTGCTCAAGGACACTTCGACATTAACTCTGAGCCTGGGGGGAGTCAGGGATCGAACCGGGAACCTCGCGGTTCCCATCCACTGGCCACTCCATCCCTGAACCACTGTTGCTCCCATAGAAAATATTTATAATATGACTAATGATCAAATTAATAAAGAGAGAAACTTTTTGCAGTTATGTACATATTATCATCATATACTCAATACAACCCAAAACTTAAAACAATTCATAGCTGCATTTACAGTTGTGGAAGAGTAACTGCAAATGCAAGTGCATTTGCTCAAGTTGTGTATAATTTTGAGGTACTTTAAATTTACTTGAGCAGAACAGTACATACATGTACAGTATATACCGTAGTTTATTATCTACTCTACTACATCTGAGGCAAATACTGTAGCCTATGTTTTACTACAGACAGCTTTAGTTTACCTTGAAATTACTCTCCACGTCTATGATGTATTATTAGAAAACACATATAACCAATTAAGCTCTAGTTTAATCACCACACATTCAAGAATAGCTGATCTGCAGTGTCAGGACATGTTGCGGCATGTTGTAGACTGGCTATGTTAATTCAGACAGCAGATTGAAACCTTGAATTCAAGGAGATCCAATGCATTGTGGGGTATGTAAGAAAATAAGCACCTTTTTAGGTGAACTATACTCTTGGTTTATTATTTCAATATCTGTGTACTTTTCAAATAGAACATTTCAACATATTCTGTGAACTTCTTTCACCACTGTGCATTTCTGTACAAAAATATAAGAAAAAGGAGGAAGACTGATTCCTACATGTACTACTCAGGGCTGGATCTAGAGGGCAGGGTACGGTTGGGTGTGCATCCTGCCCAACCAATGAAAGGTAATGTCAGTGGTTTTCATCAGTGGTCCGGGGACCACCAGTGATTGAGACTGAGAGGGTTCCAGGAGGTCCCCAGCTAAATGGTGGAAAGTTGGTTAACCAGCTGTAAGTCTTTGAGAGCGTAAAAATGAAACCAAATGGACCCTTGCGGCTCCATTTGGTTTCATTTTCACGCTCTCAAGAGTTAAAATATTCATGTGAATCAGCCCAAGTATACACAACTAGAGATGTAGAAGATTAATGGTCATTTTGATCTGTATGTTTGTCTGTTTTGTTTCCTAAATCCAGCCTGGTATTGTGGACAAAAGCAAAAGAAATCTTTAGTTTTGGGGTCTGTGGTTCGTGGCTCAAATGCCGAATAAATAGCGGGCCCTGGTGTCAAAAAGATTGAAAACCACTGCTTCATATGAAAAACTTTGAAGTTGCTCACCCTGTCATTATTGTTTCCAGCCCACCCTAATAGGGCTGGCTAAATCCGGCCCTGGCACTACTGGACATTGACGTTAGACTACAGACAACAACAAATTGAAAGTGTCATATCTTTTGATGGTTGGAATAAATAAGTGTGCACATGTCTGCACAATAAAAATATTTACATTTATTTTGTATATAATGGCATGGTTGTGGATGAATAATATTTAAACATTACACACCTTGAAGGATGAAAAAAAGGATTTAACAATAACAAATACACTAACATGCTTCTTTATTTGTTTTATATGTTTACAATAAAATAGTTTTTAGAGAGCAGACTACATTTGTATGCCAAACTCAGCTGAACCAATCATCAGTATGAGCCAGTTCCATGTTGTTCAAGTGATAGCAAGCTTATTTTCCTGAGTTGTTGCTTTTTCTGTGAAGCACCCAGAGAGGTTATTTGATCTGGAAAAGGGGTTATTAATATTTGGTTATGTGTGGCTTTCTGGAAAACAATAAATGTTTAGGCACTGCTGCAATCGTCACATTTTCTGTTACAAACCCTGACCCTGACCCTGGCCTCCCCAAGGGAAACATGATGTGGCCCTCACTGGAAAAAGGTTTAGGGACCCCTGCACTAAATGAGACGAGCAAACATGACAGCTGAGCAACAAGTATGATGATGACTGCCGTCTACTAGTAGAATATACAATATATGTAGTCACCAAGTCATTGTGTGATGATTATGCTGACCTGTCTGGCAAGCATGGGATCTCTCCATCCACATGAGCTCTTAGCACTGCTCTTTCAGGCATCAACCTTCAGAGAAGAGCCTGGAGAATGGAGCAAGACACACAGAGGTTAAGTTGGTAAAGGTAGATCTGCACTGCTTTGATGATGGTTTCTTTTGGGTCATGCTCAAGACTTCCTAGTTGGAGCACTGGAGTTAAAACTGTGTTAACCTCTCGTCCAACCCTCAATCTGGATAGTTATTGGACTGTTCTTAGTCTGACTCCGACCCTTGTGCGCCATCTAACATGGTTGGACCAGCCAGGAACTCCAAGGGTCAGTGGAATCATACAAGCTCCTGCACCAGCGTCAAGGTGACAGTCCATCGCAGGAGTCCCAATTTAGAATAGCCAATTCCCAAAGATTGTCCCCAAGTGTCTTAGGGTCCGTGTTGCTGACACCTCCCCTCACAGGTGGCGGTATACTGTATATCAAGGTTATTATAGTTAAATATAAACAAGCAAAGTCACAACTACATCCATTTCATCTCTCAGCCCTGACAAATACACAACATTACAATAAAAAACTAATATATCACCAGCAGGGAAACCCAGGATTTCTGGGGGCATATGTTATTACTCAGACAGGAGCAAGCAGCAATACATCTATGCCTATGTCTACACTCTACACTACAGTCTTCCTCTTAGCTTCTCAGTATGGACTAGCAATGGAATATACCAGTAGAAAACAACAAGGCAACATTACACAGTCACCATGAAAAAAAAAAAAAAAAAAGACTTAAAAGACAACAACTAGTAAGTCCACTCTAAACTAATTAAAGTAAACTGAGTCAACAAGGGCTATCCAGTCAGCATTCAAAAATAAATACAGCAAACCAACTTTAATAACCACTTGGAACTAAAGGTCCACTCTAAAACTAATTAAGCTAAACCAAATCAACAAGGCAATGATATCCATTCAGCATTCAAAAATATATAGATCTAGCAAATCAACTTTAAAAACAAATTGGAGATAAAAATCCACTCTGAAACTAAACTAAAGCGAGTCAACAAGGCAGTGCTATACAGTCAGCATTCAAAAATAAATAGAAAGTTCTAGCAAACCAACGTTAAAAACAAACTGGAACTAAACTGAAGAGAAGTCAATACTAAATACAAACAGATTAAGTACTATAATAACCTTGACATACAGTGTAGCAAAACGGACATGATCACTTGATCCTCACCAGCTTCCCACCCGCAAACACAGCCAATTGTGTTTGTTACACCCGTTTACACTGGCAGCCAAATCCAGCCTGAATCAGATTGGTTCAAATGAGTCATTTAAACCAAATGGATTTCAATCTCGATGTGGCTCAGATCTGAATCAGGATAGATTTGTCTGCCTGTGTAAAAGAGGGCCATGGAGCGCCCAGCCAAGCTGGAAGCACCGCTGCTGCTACTACTGGCTACTGAGCCAGTATCAGCGGTGGTGTGGCAAGAGTTTTGCCTTACCACACCCAGACGCCCCATGTTTAGACTGTGTGTCTGTGACTGTGAACGCTGTACAGTCCACAAACACACAGACAACACACAATAATGGTACAGTACATTACATTTACTACTACTACTACTACTACTACTACTACTACTACTACTACTACTACTACTAGGCTGCTACTACTACTACTACTACTACTACTACTACTACTACTACTACTACTACTACTACTACTACAAATAACGTATGTATACTATAAAGCAAAGAATAAAGTAAATGTTCTTACCAAACCTTACAAACCTATCTGGAGGCGCGTCCACGCGCACCAGGAGAGATCGACTGACCCACTTCGACTGGGGGGGTCCGCCGCCTCCAGTCATGGGAAAACTCCACACAGTGGTCCAGGATAGACAGAGTTAGAAGTAAGAGTTAGAGTTAGATAGAAAGAAGGTAAATGTCCAAACCTTCTACGGGGGAAGACACAGGCACGGTGCGGGCGCGCCTCTCCTTCCTCCGCAGAAGACTAGGACACCTACCACCAGGACTCCTCCGACGACCAGACCCGCCAAGGGCGATCCGACCGCAAACAGGACGGCACAGGCCACCCCGAGGCCGAGCACCAGGCCGCCTCCCACAGAGCGCAGAAACTTCCTCAGCTTCTTTGCTCTGCTTCTCCTCCCTCGAGGACCGAGGAGGGGCGCTGGCACCACCGGGCCGCGGCCGAGAGGAGGCGCCGCGCAGAGGAAGGACTGGCCGCACGCGGCGCAGGTCGCAACCTCGCAGGGGACGCCGTCACCCCCGGTCACGGTTCGGAAACCCTCGGTGTGGAACCTGTGCTGACACTGGTCGACATCACCCATGACGGCTGGTGGTGGGTTCAGAGTGAGAGAGATAGACGGAGGCAGAGGCAGAGAGAGAAAGAGAGAGACCTGTGAAGAAGAGCTTAATCAGCGCTCAGAGCTTAATTAAACTACAACTAAACACAACAACTACACCCTGGATAGAAGTAAAACCAACTAAAAACGTTTGGAATTTTAAATACCCCGGTAACCCAAAACAGTGGTAGACAGATACGAGCAGAAAGGTTGGAAATCAACTACAAACGCAGCCGTTAACCAAAACAAACTCTGGCGTACCTCTGTCGGTTAACCTGAAGACGGTGGTGGAATTCAAAATAAGGGCGCTGGAAAATATCCCAAACTGGCAGAAAAATATCCAAAACTGGCAGGAATGACACGTTAAAACAACACTGTAGTGAAATAATAAGAAGAATAGAGAAATGAAGGCAAAATCTGTTGAAGGGTGGGTCTCTGGCGGAGCTGTGAAAAGCACGTCTGATCCTCAGTAGAGTCTGCAGAGCACTGACTACAGGTCACACACGTCTGATCCTCAGTAGAGTCTGCAGAGCACTGACTACAGGTCACACACGTCTGATCCTCAGTAGAGTCTGCAGAGCACTGACTACAGGTCACACACGTCTGATCCTCAGTAGAGTCTGCAGAGCACTGACTACAGGTCACACGCGTCTGATCCTCAGTAGAGTCTGCAGAGCACTGACTACAGGTCACACACGCGTGACCTGTTGGCGCTGCGCAGTGACGTCACCGCCCGGTTCCGGAAGTGTTCTCTCCATTCATTTTTCTCCATAGAGTAATAAAATGATTTTTCTCATAGACTTTTCGAAAATAAGTTTATTTATTTAGTATTTTTTCTCATAGACTTTTCGAAAATAAGTTTCAGTGGTGAGAAACTGTTCAGTTTATGATTGTACAGTAACTTTAGTCATTATGTTTGACTGCATTTGTTGTTTACATTATGTGAGGACTGTGTTTATACACATGTACGTGGGGAAATCAGTCTAGTTAGTTATTTTTAGATAATGCTTTTATTGTTTTTACTGCAGGGATTCTTCATCTCTGTCATTAAAACGTATAACTGATGTTGAGGAATGTATTTCTTCACTGAATGTGTCTGTCTGCCTGTCACACACATATATTTGGGCAACGGGCAATTTGGGCATCCTTTTAGCTTGACCCAGAAGAACTCCACAAGCTGGTAACAGACTCGGTATCTGGGCATCCCTGACGGCTGACGCCCAGATAATGGATTCTTCTTCTAATTGTTGTTTGCAGATTTCTACTGTATGGGCCCTTTTAGTCGCTGTGGTGAAGTCAATAGGAGTTAAAGATGGAGCCAGAGGGGAAACTGCTACTGTACAGGAGAGGACCTGTCCTGCCTCCTCTCTCTCTGCTCCCCAACACAGGAGCCACTTCTCACATCTTCTCACGTCCCCCCACTTCTCACATCTAGAATATTTTGTGGCAAAAAGTAGGCCTGTGTTTTTTGTCTTGTCATTTACTTTTATGGATACAATTAGGCATTGTAAACAATCTTTCTCAATATGCTATACTTGTTTTAATAGCATGTCTATGTGTGTTGCACAGGTGCACGCAAGTGTGCATGCATGTGTCGTAAAGGGGAATTCCACTCATTTAATATTTTATTATGTCATTAATATACCTTAGAGATGTTGTGTGGACATGATAAAAAGTTCTCCCCATTCTGTGTTTCCTAGAAATGGAGGTCTGAAAAAAAAATCATTAGTATGGTGAAATACATCTTGATGACATCATCAAGATGTGTTTCACCATGTTAATGAGTTTCCTTTTTTCTGAGAGTGTACAAATGGAACCAAATGGACCCGCTAGGGTCCATTTGGTTCACATTTGTCAAAAAAATGAAAATGGGTGGAATTCCCCTTTAAGATGCGTCCCCCCACTTCTAAAAGTCCCACTACAACACTGCTGTAGCCCAATATTAATCCTGTACAATTCATTGTGATAGTGTTGGTCTACTACATGGAATCTGAGTGTGCAATCCACCCGTCTCAATGTTACAACTAGATTGTGGGGTCAGAATGAAACAAATTCGAAGACATTTCACTTATAAACAAAATGTACACAGAAACTCAATATTTGAGTTTATTTTACTTTTTTTACCAACAGTTTCACCTACAATAATGCCACGTATAGTGGTGGGAGTGGCTGCATATTCAGCCAAAGCCAGTGTCACCCTAGCCCTGTTTGTCACCTCTCATCTACGCTGGCTATGCTGGCAATAGCTCCAACCAACAGGGCTAGCGTCATCCAGAAAGTCAAATGACACGGTAGTTCAAGGGCTCTAGTGTCAGTTTTATCAATGCAATCCTTTAGAAGAGATAGTCATGATACCAATTCAATTTGTTTCAATTTGCAGTCCTAAAGAAAACTGTTGCTCCAGAGGAACTGCAGCAGCTAGTAGGACCAGGAAGAAGATGCTAAGATGTAAGTACCCACAAACTCTGAGCAATTCATCAAGCTCTGATAAGAGATTATCTAGAACCCCCACCAGGATTACACAGAGACAGACTTTCAGCTGGTCTTATCGACATACAAATCTTCATTGCCATGTGTTTTTGCACAGATTGGAGGTTAGGCTTGGGGGTCTGTCGTACGAGGGACTGGACCAATGTCACGTCCAGGCTGCAGTGCTACGAGAACCTGCGGCTGTCGCTGGGATGAAGGTAGGAATCATGGAAAATTGTGTTAATGTTGTTACGTTGTACTTTTTTAGTAGCCATTATTCCCAAAAGGCCCTGCTTTGTAATTGTATAGCTGCAGTAGGACTTTAAAACGGGTGGCTTGGTCAAATATCAATCTGTCTCTCCCACATACCTCCCTTACCTGCAGTAATAATGAAGTCAGAATTATCTTAGAAATTAATTACAATATCAAAAGATTTAATAGTGTTTTGCAGGGGGTCACCGGGGCCACGCAGTAAAAGTAAATGGATCCACAAAAATAATGTAGTTTGTATTGTTGAATTATTTCTAAAATGTTTGACCCCCCTATCACATGGAACTATTGTCCCGAATATAAGATGACCCTGCTTATAAGACGACCCCCATTTTTCAAAACTCATTTGTGTAAAAAGAACATTGTAGAATAATATAGGGATGCTTATGACCTTGCAAAGTCCAAATAGGCTCTCTACATTTGTTGTGGTGTTTTCCAGTCTACATATTTTGAATGCAAATGATTCCCAATCCCATATAAATAACGTTCCACTGTCTTCACACAATGAAGTAGGAGGCTATGCACCGACAGTAAAAATCTGTCAGGATCCGTAGTCATTAGAGTTCTTAACAGGCCTTAAAATTGAGGCCCGGCCCTATCCGGGCCCTAACTATCAGGCCCAAAGTCTGGCCGGCTGGACTAATTATCATAGATTTTAGGCCCGACCCGGCCCTAAAATTTCGGGTTGGGCCTTTTTGGGTTTGGCAAAGTAAAAGTGAAATACCAGTCACCACCATCTTTATAATAGATAAATACACAGAGAGGTAGAACAGAACTGTTATTTTTATCATAATACAATAATTCCATATACGGTATATTTTATTTTTTCATAGAGCCCTAGGCCCGACCCAGCCCTAAAATGTCAGGTCGGGTCTGGCTAGTTGGGTTTGGGCAGAGTTTCGGAATTCTAGTGGTTGAATACAGTGTATTCAACCACTGTATAATGGTAGTGTATTCAATACACTACTATACTTGACTACCAACACAGTATCACAGGAAAAAGTCAAATAGTGACTTTTTTCCAGACCCCACATAAAGTCACTATTTGACTTTCCAAAGTCAAATAGTGACTTTCTGAAGAGGGCGTGGCTTTCCTTTTGTCTTGCAAAAAAAATAAAAAATGCATCAAAACAGTAGCGGCACTGATTCGAACCGCCAACCTACTGACTACTGGCCAACCTGCTTTACCTCCTGAACCACCGCGCCCCCTGCTGATTTCAGCATAGTTTTACTGACATTAGGGTTAGGCATAGTTTTACTGAGGTTAGCGATAGTTTTACTGAGGTTAAGTTTAGGCATAGTTTTACTAAGGTTATGGTTAAGTTTAGGCATAGTTTTACTGAGGTTAGGTTTAGGGTTAGAGTTAGGGTTAGGCATAGTTTTACTACGCCTAACCCTAATATCAGTAAAACTATGCCCAAATCAGCAGGGGACGCGGTGGTTCAGGAGGTAAAGCAGGTTGGCCAGTAGTCAGTAGGTTGGCGGTTCGAATCAGTGCCGCTACTGTTTTGATGCATTTTTTATTTTTTTTGCAAGACAAAAGGAAAGCCACGCCCTCTTCAGAAAGTCACTATTTGACTTTGGAAAGTCAAATAGTGACTTTATGTGGGGTCTGGAAAAAAGTCACTATTTGACTTTTGACATGTGATACTGGGTTTACTTGACTACCCAGCCAGGGTGCCTGGGCTGCTGAGACACAGCCCAACTCCATAGCTCTATGATTCTGGCTTGCAGTGGAGCTATGTGGAAAAACGTAATTTCTTAGATGGAACTCTGACCAGCCACTCTTCCTTCCATGGCTAGTGTTATTAGAAAGCCTATTTTCCTTAGTGGAAACACTCAGAGCTATAAAATGCACTTTTTGATTGATCCTCACCAGAAAAACAACCAGTTTCTACCAATATTGGCATGAGAACATTTTGACTCAATCACACTCTGGCCAAAAAGTCCATTTTATCCATGTGGTGGGGGAGTGTTTTCACTAAAAAAAGTAAACTTTGCAATTACACAAGCCGTGTTTGTTTGAGTAGGGTTTTATAATTCCACTAAAGAAGAGAGGCTGGTCGAGATTGTTGGCTTAAACATATCTCCATTGCAAGGTGGAATTATAAAATCAGTGGAGCTATGGACCAGTAACTATGCAGCTGCTATTATGTATTTAGGGATGCAAATCAAAATAATTGAGTAAAAAATATATACTAACTTGGGTGTAAGCTCATGCTGTTGATTGATGCAAAGTTTGAAACCAGCTGATCCTTTCACTTCCTTCTCCACTCCTGTCATCCTCTTCCTGCTCAGAGCTCACCGGTCAGTGTATTGTGTCGACATTATGGGGACCTGCCTCCACTAACCCTGGAGACGATCAAGGAGCGGGTGATGTACGTCCTGAAGCTATATGACAAGATCAACCCGGAGAAGGTAAGAAAGAACTAGCCCTGTCCCTTTCACCTTAAACAGGGAACAGGACACTCCAAGTGCAGGAGGTCTGATGGTAAAAAAAAATGGTTTCATTTTGTTAAATCAGAAATCCAGACCAAAACACATCCATGAGTCAGCCTAAAATAATCTCCCATCATATTTCACCTTGGGGTGACCGCTATTATTATACATTGTCTATGTCTTTCAATGTATCAAGTAATCCATCACTGCAGGCCTGGGGAGGTGTACGAGTCACCACTGCTGTACTGTATTGTCCTGTAATATCTTACATGTTTGCAAGTCTGTATGTCCAAGACAAAATAAAGTAACCTTGAACCACTTTGTGTAGCAGTCCAAAGTACCTCCAATGCATCAATGACTCAAACTACCATTGGTACATGCAAATAAAACATGTAGACAAGGTTTCTATTATTCACCTATGACAGGGCTACTCAATTTAAGATGGCTCAGGGAACACTGCAATATACTATTATACTATATACTTAGTACTATATATAAATACTATATACTATTGCTATTATGGATGTGAAATGCTGCTGGTTAACCAGATGTAACTCTTTGAGAGCATAAAAATGGACCCTTGCGGGTCCATTTGGTTTCATTTTTACACTCTCAAGAGTTAAAATTCATCATCTTAATTAGCCCAGGTCTACACAACTAGAGAATGTAGAACATTAATGGTCATTTTGATGTGTATGTTAATTTGCCTGTTTTGTTTCCCAAATCCTGCGTGGAATTGTGGATAGCTAGAAAGCAGGGAAAGACACAGAGGTCTTGCCCGATCGGGCAACCAGGTAGCAGTCTTCACTTGCCCCACCATTTTTTTTTACTTGCCCCGGGCAAGCGGGCAAGTGTTAGTGTCAAGCCCTGACCTGTCCTGCACCTCCCAAGGCCTCCTCTCTCTCTGCTCCCCAACACAGGAGCCATGCTGCAGAGGCTGTATGACAGCAGACAACCAGCTCCCTCCAGTGTCTCCTACAGTCACATGCAGTCCAACAGGACAGGACCCACACTTCACTTCACTACTGTGTGAACCAAACCAGGCTCCAACCAGGTAATAAGGAGAACTTCCACATTAGAGCCCATTTTCTCACAACACATATAACACACAATATACTGTAGCCCAGGGGTGTAGTGGAGGGGGGACGCGGGGGGACGCCGTCCCCCCACTTCTCACATCTAGAATATTTTGTGGCAAAAAGTAGGCCTGTGTTTTTTGTCTTGTCATTTACTTTTATGGATACAATTAGGCATTGTAAACAATCTTTCTCAATATGCTATACTTGTTTTAATAGCATGTCTATGTGTGTTGCACAGGTGCACGCAAGTGTGCATGCATGTGTCGTAAACGGGAATTCCACTCATTTAATATTTTATTAAGTCATTAATATACCTTAGAGATGTTGTGTGGACATGATAAAAAATTCTCCCCATTCTGTGTTTCCTAGAAATGGAGGTCTGAAAAAAAATCATTAGTATGGTGAAATACATCTTGATGACATCATCAAGATGTGTTTCACCATGTTAATGAGTTTCCTTTTTTCTGAGAGTGTACAAATGGAACCAAATGGACCCGCTAGGGTCCATTTGGTTCACATTTGTACACTCTCAGAAAAAAAAATGAAAATGGGTGGAATTCCCCTTTAAGATGCGTCCCCCCACTTCTAAAAGTCCCACTACAACACTGCTGTAGCCCAATATTAATCCTGTACAATTCATTGTGATAGTGTTGGTCTACTACATGGAATCTGAGTGTGCAATCCACCCGTCTCAATGTTACAACTAGATTTTGGGGTCAGAATGAAACAAATTCGAAGACATTTCACTTATAAACAAAATGTACACAGAAACTCCATATTTGAGTTTATTTTACTTAGCCAACAGTTTCACCTACAATAATGCCACGTATAGTGGTGGGAGTGGCTGCATATTCAGCCAAAGCCAGTGTCACCCTAGCCCTGTTTGTCACCTCTCATCTACGCTGGCTATGCTGGCAATAGCTCCAACCAACAGGGCTAGCGTCATCCAGAAAGTCAAATGACACGGTAGTTCAAGGGCTCTAGTGTCAGTTTTATCAATGCAATCCTTTAGAAGAGATAGTCATGATACCAATTCAATTTGTTTCAATTTGCAGTCCTAAAGAAAACTGTTGCTCCAGAGGAACTGCAGCAGCTAGTAGGACCAGGAAGAAGATGCTAAGATGTAAGTACCCACAAACTCTGAGCAATTCATCAAGCTCTGATAAGAGATTATCTAGAACCCCCACCAGGATTACACAGAGACAGACTTTCAGCTGGTCTTATCGACATACAAATCTTCATTGTCATGTGTTTTTGCACAGATTGGAGGTTAGGCTTGGGGGTCTGTCGTACGAGGGACTGGACCAATGTCACGTCCAGGCTGCAGTGCTACGAGAACCTGCGGCTGTCGCTGGGATGAAGGTAGGAATCATGGAAAATTGTGTTAATGTTGTTACGTTGTACTTTTTTAGTAGCCATTATTCCCAAAAGGCCCTGCTTTGTAATTGTATAGCTGCAGTAGGACTTTAAAACGGGTGGCTGGGTCAAATATCAATCTGTCTCTCCCACATACCTCCCTTACCTGCAGTAATAATGAAGTCAGAATTATCTTAGAAATTAATTACAATATCAAAAGATTTAATAGTGTTTTGCAGGGGGTCACCGGGGCCACGCTGTAAAAGTAAATGGATCCACAAAAATAATGTAGTTTGTATTGTTGAATTATTTCTAAAATGTTTGACCCCCCTATCACATGGAACTATTGTCCCGAATATAAGATGACCCTGCTTATAAGACGACCCCCATTTTTCAAAACTCATTTGTGTAAAAAGAACATTGTAGAATAATATAGGGATGCTTATGACCTTGCAAAGTCCAAATGTAGGCTCTCTACATTTGTTGTGGTGTTTTCCAGTCTACATATTTTGAATGCAAATGATTCCCAATCCCATATAAATAACGTTCCACTGTCTTCACACAATGAAGTAGGAGGCTATGCACCGACAGTAAAAATCTGTCAGGATCCGTAGTCATTAGAGTTCTTAACAGGCCTTAAAATTGAGGCCCGGCCCAATCCGGGCCCTAACTATCAGGCCCAAAGTCTGGCCGACTGGACTAATTATCATAGATTTTAGGCCCGACCCGGCCCTAAAATTTAGGGTTGGGCCTTTTTGGGTTTGGCAAAGTAAAAGTGAAATACCAGTCACCACCATCTTTATAATAGATAGAGAGGTAGAACAGAACTGTTATTTTTATCATAATACAATAATTCCATATATATTTTATTTTTTCATAGAGCCAGTTGGGTTTGGGCAGAGTTTCGGAATTCTAGTGGTTGAATACACTACCATCCTTGACTACCCAGCCAGGGTGCCTGGGCTGCTGAGACACAGCCCAAAAAGACGGATACCATCCTGTGACCTGTGATGAGACGTGTTATGAGCACGTCGATCTGGTGGTCCTCGAAAGGCGGACTGCGGTCCACGACCGGACCAGGGGTTGACACTAAGGTTGCCCATCGGGCAAGTGCAAGTCAGATTCTACTTGCCCTCAGCTCATGGTCACTTGCCCCCCAAAAATATATTGTAAATTTTGCAGATGCAACTCTTGAGAACATAAAAATGAAACCAAATGGACCCGCCATGGTCCATTTGGTTTCATTTTTACACTCAAATAGTTACAAGACCACTGGCTGAAAACCACTGGTATGTATATAGAAATGCACATTCTACCACAGGTTGAGGCGCTAAGCTGTCCTGATTGGTTGAAATGGGTCATGTGCGGTTACTACAGCTAATCAATACAAAGATTTCAGCTTGTGACAAGTTGCTGCATAAATCAAAACCCACCTGCTGTCTAATTTTATAAGCTGATTTGCCCCTGAAAATGTAGTGGTGAAGCTCCCTGCTTCTGTCACCTGGCTACAGGTGTCTGCATAATCATAACTTGAACATATATTACCTAAGAAGCAGCTACTGCAATAAAACCTAATATTGCAATATACAATTTGTAGTCTGCTCAATCATCCACATTCAATACTTCTATTTTCATCTAAATATTGTTAGAACTTCAATAGACCTTTCGGTAAGCCTCACCCTCTTGTCCACCCTAGGACTCTTTCCAGCCGGGCTCATTCATTCCAATGTAAATATCATGGACTTTACACAATAAATACTGGTTCATTTTTGGAACCAGACCTTCACAATCTCTTCCAAATCCATCAACAAGGCATGCCCTATGCAGTGGAAAAATATGTGTGTGACATTTATTTTTTTGAAACAATGTTTTATCATATAGGAAAGCTATTGGCAGAGAGGTTTGTCTATCAATTGTTAGCTGTGATTGGACCATAGCAGTTTGGGGAGGGGCTTACCTAAAGGACTATTACAACAGCAGCACATTTTATTACAGTTAAGCTTGCAAAGTTGCTAAGTGTTTTGGGAAACAGTACCCAAAACACTTTTCGATAGGAAACATGTTTAGAACAGGCTTTTAAGGCTGAAATTCAGGGAATGGCCTACGTGACAAATATGCCAGTCATAAATGGATATCAAATTTAAGATTTGTTTTAATGTTAATACTCCTGTTAATCTTGTCTGTATTAGCGGTATCAACGTATAGTCCATATTCAAACCAAAGGTTGAATATTAAAAATGAATAAGGAAGGAAGGATAAGACATTTTGGCCGATATCGATTGAGCCTATTTATTCCAAAACCAGGGATGTACAGTTATTTGTTGAACAACTTGATATTGACAAGATGCTGATATTGCATTTTAAGGCCAATATCGTCTGACCCAATACTGATGTGATGACCGATGAATTGCCCAAGTAATCCATATCCATGCTGATGTATTTCTTTCTGTGTATGTGTGTGCGGCAGGTTTCAAAATACCTGACGCGGAAGAAGAGAAGCTCATGAGTCCAGGAGAGAGAGTGCAATATATTGCAGACAAAAAAGATGTTTATGAGTAATGTACAGTCGCACTTAAAAGGCAAGTCACCTTGAACAAATAGCCACATCACTGGGTTGGGGAGCTATGCTACATGTCGTATATCATCTCTTCATATCCCTCTAATCCATGGTTTGGACATAGACTGGCATCTGCGTCGATGATACAAATGTAGAGGTTTGAACTTTGGAGTCCCCCAGATTCTTTCTCGGCTTAAAAAGTGTCACAATCAACCTGCAGGGTCCCCCATACTCACTGCAAAGTGTTTGTTAGAGTGCCTGGTCAAGCTACCAGTAGATATCACATTTATCTATTGTATATTGAATTGATTAATTTGTTATATACCTTAACATTTGCTGAATTCTTCCCATAAGCCCTATACCTGGTCATGTGCGAGCCGTAGACCTCCGGGTGCCTCTTCCATTACATCACAGCAGTTTGTTTGTTTGTTTGTCATGTTTTTTCTTGAATATGCAATAAATACATATAAAAACGATTTTTTGCAATTTATGCTTAAAAATACAACAATAAATTAAAATATAACCAAGGAAAACAACAATAAAAACTGTCCTAGGATAGCATATCCGAAAACGAGTGAGAAGTCAGAATTTAAGTTAACCTGGACATTGTAACACCTGTAGGAAAACATGTTATTCTTCTCAGTTCCGACCAACCTCTGGGTCACCAGTAGAGTGATGGAGATGTCACTCCCAGCCACCCAGATGCCTTGCATGTATGTTTACCACCCAGATGCCTTGCTTGTATGTGTTTTGTGTGGGTGACATAGAGGTGAAATACTGGCCCACACACCCACCACAGACCCACAGTTTAAATGCCTGCATCTCAAACAAACATGATTTCAGTGTATTTGAGGGACCTCTATTGGTTGGCCTATGGTCACTGCGCTTTTTCAGCTGTGAAAAATCTGGGGGACATTGCAAAACCTCTACATGCATTTCTCTGGCCTGTTGTATCAGTGGAATAGATGCACATGGCGAACAGTGGATTGTCACACTTTGACTCATTGTGACCAATGGTTGGTACACACAATACTGGGCAGAATCAACTTCTCATCTCGTGACTATAAGGATAATCTAACATTACAATTATTGGACAATAGAAAATCAACTTTCAAGATATTTCACTGCCCAGTCAAGTCAAAATGAACCCTTTGACCTGTACAAAGAGGAAACATTATTGTTTTTCATGTTTTCCTCCCCCAGATTGAGGTTGACCCCAGCGCAACCTCACAGGAAGTAGTTGTGAATCCAACTCCTTGTCGAGCTTTATTTTTGTTTTGTTCCTGCGACACTGGTGGCGTCCATTGCCTTGTGTTGTTTCACTGTATATGTATGAATCAATAAACACCAATGTTGTATAGTTCCACATCACTGTTCTGTTTAAATTACACCTCAAAGAACACAAACAAATTGACCCTTATACCTTTGTAATTGTAACTCAATCAAATGATTCCTTACTGTACAGTGGTTCCCAACCTTTGAGCCTGGACACCCCGGGGGCCCACAGCCACAAATGACTTGTGGAGGATCCGATATACAATATTTAAATATATAATAAAAAGCATATTCTTCTTATTATTTGGCCTCTTATTTGGCCTAGTAGTGGTAGTTTATTCAGCTCAGTCAGAAGTGTGTGCTGTAATTTCACAGGTGAATCTGTGTCAAAGGTTGCACTATTGCACCCTCTTGTGGCCATAAGAACTAAGTTTTGCTACTCAGAGTTGAAATGTAAATCCCTTTCCATGATGTGAAATTGTGAATACATGTTTTATTCCATCAGCAATATTAGTATAAAACATTAAATACATGTCCTGAAGGGTTCTTAAATTATAGATATTTATTTAATAATACATTCCAATTTGTTTTACAGAAAAATAACCAATAACTCCTTTCTGTATACTACTGTAAATATTGTATTTCATATAAAGGCACTCAAAGATATGTAACAACACAGCAGCAAACATTAACCTAAGAAAAGCACATTATACACATATTATGACATATTACAGTACTGAGCTTAATGCAATATCAGTGATGCTGAAAACTCAAAATGTCAAACAGTTTCTTTAATTTCATATTCATTTAAGGAACTGCACTAAGTGATGTCAAAGTATGACTAGAACAAAGTGAATACAATAAAGGCAGCATTTATATAATGCTTTCATCCAAAGCACTTAGATTCACCCATTCACATACATTCATACACAGACAGCAGATGAAGGAAACCATGCAAGGCACCGACCTGCACATCTGGAGCAATTTGGAGTTCAGAGTCTTGCTCAAGGACACTTCGACATTAACTCTGAGCCTGGGGGGAGTCAGGGATCGAACCGGGAACCTCGTGGTTCCCAATGAGGCCACTCTACTGGCCACTCCACCCCTGATCCACTGTCGCTCCCATAGGAAAATATTTATAATAATATGAATATTGAATAGAAATTAACAAAGAGAGAAACTTGTTGCAGTTATGTACATATTCTCATCCATACTCTATACAATCCAAAACGTAAAACAATTCATAGCTGCATTTACAGTGGTGGAAAGTAACTGCCAAGTGTATTTGCTCAAGTTGTGTATAATTTTGAGGTACTTTTAATTTACTTGAGCAGTTAAAAATGTATAATGTACCATAGTTTATTATCTACTCTACTACATCTCTGAGGCAAATATTGTACCTTATATTTTATTACAGACAGCTTTAGTTTACCTTGAAGTTACTTTCTACATGTATTATTAATTATTATGACAGAACATACTGTATATAACCAATTAAGTTCTAGTTAAACACCACACATATTCAAGCATAGCAGTGTCTGCAGTGTCAGGACATGTTGTAACATGCCGTGGCATGTTAGGCTGGCTATGTTAATTCAGGCTATGTTAAATCAGATTGAGTTTTCATCTCTTACTACTGAAGCATTGAATTCAAAGAGATCCAATGCATTGTGGGGTGTGTAAGGGATTGAAAATAAGTACCCAAGTTTTAGGTGAACTATATTCCTGGTTTGTTATTTCAATATCTGCGTACTTTTCAAATAGAACATCTCCACATATTCTGTGCACTTCTTTCACCACTGTGCATTTCAGTCCAAAAATATAAGAAAAGGAGGAAGACTGATTCCTACTGTACATGTACTACTCAGGGCCGGATACATTTGGCATCCTGCCCACCCAATTAAAAGGTAATATCAGTTGTTTTCATAATTCGTCCGGGGACCACCAGTGATTGAGACTGAGAGAGGTCCAGGTGGTCCCCAGCTAAATGGTGGAAAGTTGGTTAACCAGCTGTAACTCTTTGAGAGCGTAAAAATTAAACCAAATGGACCCTTGCGGCTCCATTTGGTTTCATTTTCACACTCTCAAGAGTTGAGTGAATTAACCCAAGTCTACACAACTAGAGATGTAGAAGATTAATGGTCATTTTGATCTGTATGTTTGTCTGTTTTGTTTCCCAAAATCCAGCCTGGTATTGTGGACAAAAGCAAAAGAAATCTTTAGTTTTGGGGTCTGTGGTTCGTGGCTCAAATGCCGAATAAATAGTGGGCCCTGGTGTCAAAAATAAAATGAAAACCACTGCTTCATATGAAAAACTTTGAAGTTGCTCACCCTGTCATTCTTGTTTCCAGCCCACCCTAATAGGGCTGGCTAAATCTGGCCCTGGCACTACTGGACATTGACGTTAGACTACAGATTGTCCCTTGTCATCGTCATAGCGCTGGTACTGGTCTCCGAGGAGAGGCTGGCGTCCCTCCATCCTGTTCTTGGATCGCACGGCGCATGTACTGACGGCGAAAATGACAGCGACAAGCATAAGGGCAGCGACGATCCCTATGGTGATCATCTCTGTCACGGTGAAAGGCTGACCTATAAAACAAGACAAGTTACAATGATTAAAACCAATGGTGCAAAACTTAACCATTACTTACTTTGACACACTTGAGAGATACTTAATTATTTTAAAAGGTTTTGTGACATTCATTTTGATTTATTGTATTTTTTTTTGTTTTTCTTCAGGGATTTATGAGCTCAATTACAACCCAGAAAACCTGAACTGAACGTCCAGGGGATTTTCTGTGGGGTTTTAAAGGCAATGAAAACAGGCAAATCCCATTGACATAGAGTATAAAATGTGACATTTATCTCATTCAGCAGGAGGATGGGAGCCAGAAAATCCCAGGCACGAGTCCTGTGCACATTGGGAGCGAGTCAGCTTGAGAAACAAGTCTTCTTCTCTGTCACGTCTTTTTGACAGGTCGTGAACGGGACCTCGCTTTTTGTGCATGGGGCAAGCGACTTACCTCAAGCTGGCCCTTGCGCAAAATGCAAGCTGGTGTGAAGCCAGCCGCTTCTACCTCTATCCATCGATGGAATAGAGCATAATCAATTCCAGGGGTGCCCACACTTTTTTGACTCGAGAGCTACTTTCAAAATGACCGTCTCAACAAGGTATAGCCTACACATAAAAAAATGTGATTGTTCTTTCTTTTTGTCCACAATTGCAAAAGAGAACTGGCAGAACGTTGGTCAAAATAACAATTATTGTCCATTTTCTAATTGTGTGGACTCTTGAAAATTACGTAATTCAGATGTTTAAATATAATCTAACTCTTGGGAGCGTAAAATGAAACCAAATGGACCCGTAAGGGTCCATTTGGTTTCATTTTACGCTCCCAAGAGTTACAGATCTATAAGGGTCCAAGTGCTGGGGGGACTGTCATGTGATCTACCTGCATGGCCTGTGTGATCTACTGGTAGATCACCATCTACCTTTTGGGCACCCCTGCTCTATTACATCGATGGATAGAGGACGAAGCGTGTGGTGAAGCTGCGCACAAGCTTGAAGTCCCATTGACTTGACAGTCCCTGACAGAGCGAGTCAACTTGTTTCTCACTCCCACGGGTGAGCACTTCCACCACTGATGGAGTGGTGGAAACTGACACTATGCCATACTGGATATAAATGTTTAAGTACGTTAATACAACATTTATGACTTACTTGGCCACTGAGCTTCATATGAGTATCCAAGGTTCTCTGGAGCGGTCAGAAACATCTCAGCGTTTGTTACCGGGGGCCAGAATGGTACCATGTTGTAGGCCCTGTTGTGACCAATGGGGGCATCTTGCACAGGGTACACGGCTTCTGCAAGACACCACAGGACAACACAGAGTTAACACATGCCAGTGCCATGATGTAGCTGCCATCCATAACAACATTAGCCAATTAAACCCAGTATATCATTGACCAGCGTCCAACAGCGGTCTATTAGGTCCACTACTCCCCCTCCCACATAAGCACTCGAAAGTCACAGATCAAGAAACTCTCACAGCATGTATTGCAATGCAACGTCCTGTCTACTATTTTGACTGAACGTGAACCAAAGAATGGGGAAGCTAGCAAAATAAAAACAAAGTTATTGTGGCTTAACAATGACTAATGAAACAGTTTATAAAATGTATAAAAAGGAGGGACTACAAGTGAAGAACTTCCAGGAGAACTAAGATGATCCATTATGAATTTAATTCAATGGTATAGAAAGCAAGGTCAAGTTATTCTATCATGTAAAATGGTTTGGTTATGTTAATACAGTGCAAGATAAAGAAATCACCTCTGACCTGTAGGCCTAAAGTAAAATGTGGTGTTTATTGGAGAAACAGCACCCACTTTTGGTAGATAAACATAGCGAAAGATGTACAGTACAGGTAGGTGGACATAGGGACAAAGCCAGGCCTCCAAAAAACACACCATCCCCTGTAGGACCTCTAAACATAGGAACATAAGGACAAAGCCAGGCCTTGGTGTGGTTGCACCACTCACAAATTGTTGAACCAAGTTGTGACCAATATGAAATAATAAAAGATGACCCACATAGGTTGAAGTGAATGAAGTGAAGCCTATGGGGTAGGCCTACCATAATGTTTAATTTTCAGAAGAAATATAACCCAAACACTCATACCGGTATGCACCAATGAATGAAATAATGAATGAATGAATGAATGAATGAATGAATGAATGAATGAATGAATGAATGAATGAATGTAGGATACATGTCATGAATCAATAGGCTAGATTATTTTGTCGTACTTATTTCACTTGAACTATTGATTATTGAATATTGATAATTCTCTACTAATTGTAATTAAGCAACCTCTCGAAAACGAGATAGTGTATCTCAAGGGGTATTCCTGAATAAAGAAATTATTAATAGGCCTAAATATTTATTTTATTAAAAAAATAAATAAAAATAAATATTGTTTCATCATTATTCTACATCTAAAGTGTAGTTGTTTAACATCTGGGGACAACATCCAAGGGACATTATCATGAAATAATATGTTTAATACAAATAAAAGAATGGAATTGTCCCTATAAAGTATAAACAACAAACATGAAGACGGGTCATTGATAGACGCTCCCTAAGCATGCTTCAGAGCCTTAGAAATAGACAGAGTTGCGACATTGAGGGGACAGAAAATAGTCTGGTCACGTGGTTCATGTACTCGCGCGAGCCCATAGGCTTCAATGCATTCAGTAACTTCCGGTTGTCACTATTCATTGTCACTATCCAACAGAAGTTTATGTAGATGGGCTGGCCCCATGAAGTGAACGGAGTTGGCGTAACTCTGTCTATTTCCAAGGCTATGGCATGCTTCAAGTACAGGGCAGGTTGCCCCGCCCCCTTTTCCCGCCGCAAAAAAATCTCCCCCACAGCAGCCTACACAGACATGTCCAGAGTAGACAGGTGCCATTATTTAATGTGAATCTTTGGAGATATTTTATCAAGGCACGTTTTCTGCCATTACTTTCAAATAGTTATTAGCAGTGTTGCCAACTTGGCGCATTTGTCTTTTCCAGACCCCCCACTAGCGCCAAAATTAATGAAAAACTCCTGGCGGTCAGCTATGCTAATCAAATGGCTGGTTCTAGCCCATGCCATGGACCAGGGGTTTTCAACCTTTTTGATGCCAGGGCCCACCATTTATTCAGAATTTGAGCCACGGCCCACCACTTGAGGACATTTTAACCCCACAGACCCCAAAACTAAAGATTTCTTTTGCTTTTGTCTGTCTTCTAGTTGTGTAGACTTGGGATAATTCAGATGATGAATATTTTAACTCTTGAGAGTGTAAAAATGAAACCAAATGGACCCGCAAGGGTCCATTTGGTTTCATTTTTACGTTCTCAAGAGTTACATCTGGTTAACCAGCTTAGCTGGGGACCACCTGAAACCCTCTCAAGGACCACTGGTGGTCCCCGGACCACCTGTTGAAAACCCCTGCCATGGACCACCATGGTTTGCACTTGCAGCCCTGTGCACCTGGGGAGGAATAGTAGCCTACTGACCATGTATGAAGAATCAACATGATTGGAGAAACTTAGCCTACTGGACGAACTAGAACTATTCATGTTCGACCCTGTCCCTGGTCATCACTTACACAACTGATGTCAACATTGAAGACTGCTCAAGGTAGGCCTGCGAAATGTTGCCCTTCTTTCCTAGGTGCTGCTTGTGTGTGTGTGTGTGTGTGTGTGTGTGTGTGGCCATGCAATGCAAAGCAACTCTAGACCTGGGGAAAATGAAAACATGTTTTGTTTTGTGATGTTTTGTGGCTCAATTGAATGCAGTGTGGTAGTCTGCATGTTGTGTTATTTAAGCTAGTGAGTTGGGTCACTTCCGTCCCATCACCCATGTGTGAGCTTTCTTTCTTTCTTTCTTTCTTTCTTCTTTCTTTCTTTCTTTCTTTCTTTCTTTCTTTCTTTTTCTTTTCTTTCTTTTTCTTTCTTTCTTTCTTTCTTTCTTTCTGTGCAATAAATGTAGTCTTTCAGAGCTGTCATGGTCATCTGTGGACAGCTGTGTAGTGTAGGCCTTGGCTATTGTGATGTCACCAATAGAAGTGTTTGTCAGATTTGGCAGTTTGTTTGTTAGTACTTTACGTATTTTTGTGAAAATGTTGTGTACATCATGAACATGTGATGTACATGTTACAAAAGGTTAGTTGTATTCAGTCCCATGCATAATTTGAATATCCAAAATGTGAAAATATCTGAAGACTATTGACTGAAATTCAAATACATTTCTAGTCTTTCAATTTCAAGACTGCAGAATTTCCGCACATATTTCCTAGATTGTATCTATTTTTTTTTCCTCAACTTGGTGTAAACTAGTCTAGACTGTCTAAAACTATCAAGGTTGGAAATGACACAAATGTGATTTGAACTAATAGACATTTTTGTCAAAAAGTCTGGCCACCAAATTAACACTGGTCCAGAGGGACCCTCCCTCCAAATAGCCACAATTCATATCTTATTTTTACCTGGACTGTGTCTTCTGAGCCACTCGTCAAAGATGGCGTCGGTGAAGGTGTGGAGCAGGACAAAGATGGGGTCGTTGGGGGACAGGTGCGTCTGTCCTCCTGTCCCGTTAAGGAACAGGTGGGCGAGGTTGTGAAGACTCCTGACCACTGGGTCGTAGTTACCCTGGGGCGCGCTGTAGCCTGTAAACATAACGCAACAAAAAGTGTGTGGACACATATACATGTTTTATTTTTTATAAACATGTAGTATTTTTACATAAGTATTAAACGCAATTCTAAAACTGCTGCTCCCAATATTTAATTCTGATTGGTTGGTCACAGTCATGTGACAGTTGAAAAACCCACCAATAACCCACTGCTGACGCATAACATTTGGTAGTATCACTCCGCCACCAGGAACTGGCTTTGTTGTTGTTGTTGTTATGGAATCTTGTGGCAGGTGTGTTGTTTACTTTCTTTCAGCTGGTAACTACTTTCTTTAGCTGTGAAACTTACGACATCATTGTGCTGCTGTTGATTATTTTTAGATGGTACTTTTCATGTTGCCGCAATTGTAACGGTTTTAGAAAAACAATAAGCCACTCCAGGTTGCAGGTTACTGGTGGATTTTATCCTGGGGAAGGTAGAAGACACTCTTCGCCTTCGGTGCCGGTTCTGCCTACGCCTCCCCTGGATGAAATCCACCAGTAACCTTGCTCCCTCTCGTGGGTAGTATGAGCAGAGCCAAGAGACCAAGACGGTCGTACCCAAGAGGCCAATGACCAAGAGGGTCGTAATTACGTTGCTTCCTGACTCTAGAAGAATGGGGCGGGTACAATATTAGGAGACCGCAAGTAGGGATGTGAAAAAAAGTCGGAAACCGACACGATTGTCGACACGTGCTGACGTCGACACAAAAAAGTACGAGTCGAAAATCGCCTCTTTTTTCTTTTTTTATATTAATGATTTTTATTTTGTATTCTTTGCAATTTCTTGTTCAAAAACGTCACAACGTTACTGTTTTCAAGGGAAGAGAATTGCTTATTTCGGGTATTAGGCTACTATCAGTCACTGTAGTGAGACCATGTCTGTGCTGCGCGCGTCTGTGCCGCCGCGCCGTCCTCCTCCTCCTCGGCCCGGCTTTCCCCCGAGTAGGAGAAGGAGGCGGCGGCAGCGGCCCTCGTCTGCACCCGCCAAAATGCGTCTTCCCCCTGCGTTCTGTCCCGGCGAGTCGGGCTCCTGCCTGCACCCGCCGCAATGATTGACTTTTATTTTGCCGAGCAGGCGCCTCTGTCGAGGCCGAAATGGAGCGTTACGTATGGGAGAAAGCTATCTCTCCTGCACAAGACCGAGGTCTCACATGGGGGGAGAGAGAGAGAGAGAGAGAGAGAGAGAGAGAGAGAGAGAGAGAGAGAGAGAGAGAGAGAGAGAGAGAGAGAGAGAGAGAGAGAGAGAGAGAGAGAGAGAGAGAGACGCGTGCTGCTGGTGGTTAATACAACAAGCCTATATTATTTGTACTTATCTTGTCCAGTGTTCTGTTTCACGTTGTTTGGCCATGTCTAACAGCAGACTCAGGGGAAAGCAAAGATGCAGGGAATCCGTCGCAAGGAAAGAGGAAAACTCCTCTATCAAGTCGATTAGGCTACTAATGAATGTGGAATGCCAGGTGCGGGTGCGTGTCTGTTGTCTGTTGCGTGGTGCGCTCTGCGCACTGGCACTGCTCTGCCATGCGCTTTGCTTTGAGAACATGCCTGATCATTGTGGAGCGCAGTATGGAATGTTCTCCTCAGATATGAATATTTTGGTATTATATATTGCTCGATTTCGCGGTCCCGCTTATTTTATCTTGCACCTCTCCCTTCTGCTGGCATTTTCATGCCGCCCGCGCTGCAACATTTTGCGTTGGGTCCCGCCGGCGCCGCGGGCTAAAAAAAATAAATAAAAAAATCGATTGATTTTCGACAATGGGCCGCGACACGTCGACATTCCAAATATGTGTCGATTAACATCCCTAATTGGAAGTATGTTGGAGTCTATTCATTTCCAATGGTAGAATGAACGTGAACACAACTTATGATCCATTCCTTAACTCCATGGATACTGAACTAAATACTGGACCCGATCATCAAAAGGCATATAATATTTACAGCATATTCATAGTAAAATGGCTTCTATTAGCTAAACAGAACAGAAGAAATTTCACTTTGTTATAAATTATTCTTTATACCACCGCCCAACTCTCGCAAGATTTGTTAGGAGTCAGGAAGAGTCTCTTTGTAATCTGCAGTTTCACATACGACAGATAGGGGGCTCTGATCTAAACCATTACTACTTAGGAGACCATTTGTAGGCTTTGTAGTCCATGTCATTTATATAGTGGCGCCAATGGGAGTATGGCCATCTTTATAAATAGAGTATCTTTGAGCAGAGTATGAGAGTATGAGCAACGCTAACCTTCCACTGTGTTTCTGAAGCTCTCTGAGGAGGTGGAGTAGTAGGGAGGCGTGTCGAAGGCGTTGACCTGCAGACAGTCGTTGACGTCCTGGGGTTCGGGCAGACGCTGGACCATGGGTCTGTTGACGTTTCCGCCAGGGTTCCTCCTGATTGCCGATGTCTCAGTACCTTTTGAGGACATTTCAAAACATTATCAACATTATTTTTATTGATACTTCATTTTGACAGATCCACCTCCTTCACACTATAGCAGTGGTTTTCAACCTTTTTCATACCAGGGCCCACCATTTATTCAGCATTTGAGCCACGGACCACCATTTGATGACATTTTAGCCCCACAGACCCCAAAACTAAAGATTTCTGTTGCTTTTGTCCACAATACCAGGCTGGATTTGGGAAACAAAGCAGGCAAAACATACAGATGATGAACATTTTAACTCTTGAGAGTGTAAAAATGAAACCAAATGGACCCGCAAGGGTCCATTTGGCTAGCAATATTTGAATGTACCTTTGCCTCTCTCTCTTTGTTTATCTATGGATTGTCAAATCTGTTCATTTATACTATATCATCTCAGATCAGGCTGAGATCTTGAATCACATGGTTGTGGCTCCAGTTCGGATATTTTTGAATAGTATGCCTGAATAGTTTCTATTCTTCTGTACAGTAGTTGAACATGCTGGTTCTTTTTCACGTCTACACTATCTACACACTCAGTTAGCAGAGCCGATTCTGACTCTATATGAGATTGTTGCCCCTGGAACGTAGTAGTACCGGTAGTTTTACACGCTTCCCGACCCCAAAGACCCCTGTGGGTTTACGCGGGCCTGCACGTTCAGAACTAAAGATCTCAACGGGCCTGAAAATGAAGGCCCGGCCCTAACAGTTCAGGCCCTAGGCCCTACCCGGCCCTACTAAATGGAATAGATTTTAGGCCCTACCCGGCCCTAAACTGTCGGGGTTGGGCAAAATTTGAGAATTCGCCACAGATTAAAATTGAAATGGCAATCAGCACCTTCTTCATAATAGGTAAATACAGAAAATAACTATTATTCTTACTATATTAAAATAATCCAATATATATTATTTTTTCATGGGGCCCGAGGCCCTACCCGGCCCTATTGATTAGGATAGATTTTCGGCCCTACCCGGCCCTAAATGTCGGGTCGGGCCTGTTCGGGTTCGGTTCTGGTCGGGTTCGGGCAGAGTTTGAGAACTCTATTCAGAACCACTAGTTCAGCATATCTTACTGTTGCAGATGGTCCCCAGGGTGTCGTAGTCGTCCACCCCCTCGCAGACCACCCTCCACTGGGCGAACAGAGAGTTGGTGCTCAGAGCGCTGGGGTCGAAGCTGCTCCTCGCCCCCATCAGGTCGTCGGTGCAGATGTCACACGTAGAGCCGCCGATGGCAAAGTTCCAGTAGGGCAGGGCGAACGTAGGGTCTTGTAACATGTCCTGTGGCCGCCGAACAGGGACAGTAAGATGTACATCTACTTAGCTCATGATCAGATGCATTTGAGATCTTGCAGATCAGGTATTTTTCCAAATACATATATCTTTACATTTTATACATTACAAAATGTGATCAGGGACATTCTGTGTAGCGAGTACTTGGTACTTTTTTTCCTCCCCCTGCATTTTTGTACAAAGTACAATCCTCTGTGTCTGTAAAAAAGTCGCAGAGCCTGCGAGTTAAATTTAGTTTAAATTGTGAATCTTGGTGTTATAAAGTGTCATTTTGGTTTCACTTGTACACTTCCCATTTGTATACTCTATGAATCATGAATGACAAGGATTTTATAGTTTAATAAGTCGATGTAACATCAACTCATCTCCATGATATAGAACAGCAACTTTAAGTTGAGATCACAATACGAGTTTCATTCTTCAGTAATGAACTCCATCTTAGGCTAAATACGGGCACGAGACCAATAGTGGACAAGTTCCGGGAGAGGGAAGTGGAAAAGAAATCCAGCGAAGCGTTAGTTCATTGAGGCCGGAGGGCAGAAGGTTTATTTAATTCCCCTTATTTTCAATCAGTAATTCATTCTGTTCCTTTAAATCTGCAGTCTCTCCATGTCAACTCCCCTCACTCTCTTTGGCTGTCACCATGTCAACTCCCCTCACCGTCATTGGCTGTCAGCTAGTCAGTCACACCCACATTCAATCATGTGCTCTATATAAGCAGTCTCTTCTCTCTCCCTCTCCTCTCTGTCTCTTCCTGCTAAGCTGACTCTGTCCTGTTGATCAGATATGTGTTCAAATTTCCTCCACCTCCCCGGCCTCCTCCCTGTGGCACCAGTTCCGAGTACATGAGTCTCTGATTAATCATGATTTAAGGTTGTAACTATTGTGGTATCTAGTTCTGTTATGGTATCCGTGTTTACTGTGGACTATGATTTTTTTTTTCTGTATCCATGTAGTTCGTGCATCTTGGATAATGTTGTAATGTCTCATGTCAGTCTGCACTGGATATGATGCTCATGTGTTAATGTCTTGTATTTTACTGTACCTTGGCTCTGCTCAGGGGGGGTTGTTGATATCAGAGCTGTACCTCAGGTGTGCAGGTAATCGGAGATATCAAATGTGATATCAGACCTATGACTCAGTTCATAGATCGTCTGATATCACATGAGCAAGAGCCATGCCGCCATATAAACATGCAAAAGCTTTGCAATAAATGGTCTATGGTCAATCTTATTCTGAGCCGAAGTGCGTCAATGAACTTTAACTTTAATTTAATTCAACAGGGCATGAAACCGCATTACACATTATGACAAATGATGTAGGCAAACAAAGGCCTGACTGAATTTGTACCCATGTTAATCTGAGTTACCAGAAGTTGCTCACAAGCTTGCACACACACAAGAGCGGAGTCTCTATCTTTCTTTTCTAGTTTAGTAGATCAACATCAACTAATATCCATAATATAGAAAAGCAGTTTTGGGGCTTATGTACTTTGTCTTGTGTTTTGGGCATCTGCAGGCTGCCTAATAAACAGGCACGGGGACTAGGAGATGGAAGGGTTGCAGAGAGATGCCTAGAGACCAGATAGCCATTCAAATAGCCGGTACAAAACCCATCCCTAGGGTCTATTCTCGCGTCAATTCTTGTTTTCCTACCTGCATATCGCGCTCCAGCTGCAGCAGGTGGTAGCGATGCCACGTGACGAACCCAGGGCCCTCGTGGGAGAAGTCCACCCCTCCGAAACTGGGCTGCCCCGCGCCCAGGAAGGTCTTGCTCACGGAGTAGTAGTGCGTCCACACAAAGTAGTTGTAGATGGTGATGTTCTCGAACTGCATGGTGTTCCCGTCCGGACCGAAGATGTCGGTGAAGTGTCGCGTGGCCACCACCAGGTCTGGGTGCACGGTGCGCTTGGCGCGGTCCAGAGCGTTGATGAACGCCCTCTTCTCCTCCGCGCTGAGCAGCATCACGTTTCTCCTGACTGGGACCAGAAATGTCATGGGATTAAACTCACTGTAAGATCTGAGGCCCATTCTAAACTCTCAATCTTTATTCGTAAACCAGGGACCGGCAAATTGATTTGTATTTGGCCACAGGCCCTAATTTTTTTTGGAAATGTTGCCAATCTATTGGCACGTTGTGAGCTTGTAGACTGGCCATTTTAACTATTGATTTTTTTATAGTTTAAAAAGGCAAAAAAAAGTTGAGGGATAAGGGGTTTTAGCGGTGCCGAAAATCTAGGTCTATGTGTTTTTTGTGTCCATATCACTACACCTAGGTCCTCATATTTTAGAAATAATTCAACAATAGAAAATTACATTTGTTTTGTGGATTAATGTACTTTTACTGTGTGGCCCCAAGGACCCCAACAAAATCGCCAGAACTACTTAATATTGAATAAAACCACAGCAGAACTCCCATCACAGGATGGCTAAAATCTGTTCCTAAAATCTGAGCTATCCTTTTAAACGAGACAGAGCTTTTTCTAGTTATAATGGATTAACCCAGCTATTCAGCTGTTAACAAGGGCAGTGATTCTCAAAGCTGGGCCTGGGGAACAGGGGGGGCCACTGGCAAGTTTTAATATTATCAGAATCAGTTGATGCCACTTTAATCCTATTAGTGGAGGAGGTTTAGGGAGCGATGAAGGGCGATTTTGTGCTAATTAGTCTAAAAACACTACATCTTGCACAGATGTAGCTCAGGGCATGCTCTGCTAATCATTTAGCTAGAGCGTCCAAGCCAGCCACCTTCTGGGTTACCACAGTGAACTACATCCATATGGCCTGAAATAAAGTAGTCTGTGAACCACTGCTAATGAAGACATTTGATTATGTTTGCAAATGACGTTTTCCCGTATTTCTGTACACCTAAATTGACCAGGTTCCAGTGGTGGAAAGCACTTTACTGAAGTATAATCTGGGGTTATTTGCATTTCCAGCTTCCAATACTTTTACTTCTACTAATACTTCTATTTGACTTCTACTTCTATTTGACCCACATATTTTAACTACAGATCACACATCGTGAGCTTGTAGGTGTAAACCTTTATTTAAGATTGATATACATTTGAAAACGTTATTTAAAAATGGTAAATGGTCAAACAAACAAAACACAAAAACATTTAGTGCATCTCCACATTTCTAAAGTGACAATTTAAGGAATTAAAGGAATGAAAATGAACATTACACTATACTACAGTAACATTTCAAACTTTGGCTAAAATGTTGGCTGAATATTATTCTGCCTAAAATTGAAATGGAAAATGCTTGTCAGGTTGGTGATCTTCAGTTCAAATTTGATTTTATTTAATACACCTATTTATTTGGTCCAACAGGAGAAAATCTGATTTCAGATTCTCCCAGCTGATTATTGCTCAACCAGATTGCTCGCTTCAAAACACAGTTATATCAGGCATAAATCCAGTACATTGGTCTCTGCCTGGTATTCTGTCCTATTCTATTCTAGGTTCCCCTTCACATGCAGTAGATCCTGTGTTTTATTTTTGTGTGGCCAGAGGCCATTTCCTGGGGTCTACAAGAACTAGTAGTAGATAATTAGATAATTCAAAATTATTTAAAGACCCCGTAAACCAAAATCAGCCTTTTTCTTGTAGACATGAAAATCATGTACAAAAGTCATTTTTATACCCTGGACAAAAAACTAAAACTTTATTTTACAGCATTGTAGAATAAGACCACTTTATGTGTTTTGGTTAATCTCATGGGTAGGTTTTGTCTCATTAGCATATTCGGCTTGATGACGTAGTCAAGCCGAATTATATGCTAATGAGCCTACTGTACTACTGTATATAAATCATATTCCATATAGTCAGTTAGAAGCCGAAGCCCCGCCCCCTCTTCTTCACAGCGGAGCGGAGCTGGTGGTGGTGGTGTTGGTTGATAGCTAGCTAGTAGCTACTAGCTACCATAGACATATATAAGAAAGTGTAGTTACTACAGTGTGTTTTGCCTGTAGGCTGACAAGCACTGACATTTGTTTGCTCTCGATGCGTGATTTTGTGGATGACAGCTGAAAACTACTCTGTTTTTAGTAACTGTCGATGATGGAGAGGTTGGCGACGTTTTCACATTCAAGGACTATCTAACGGCTGCTGCTGCCTGCCAGCAGTATTGCCAACTGCCAAAATCCAAAGTGCACTAGTGGCACTTCCAAAATGCACTCGAATGCGCTAGAGCATTGGGTTTTCAACTATTTTCATACCTAAAAAGCACTTGGATTTTCCGCCAGGAGTTTTTTCCATTAATTTCGGCGGTAGGGGGGTCTCGAAAAAAAATCTAAATATAGTGACAAATGCGCGAAGTTGGCAACACTGCCTGCCAGCCCTGCTGCGTACCATCAGAGCTATCTAGTAGATGAGTTGCGACATCGAGGGGTCACAAACTGAGCGCTCCAGCGCTGTTCATGCAGCCCGAATAGGGACAAAGTGGAGATGGAAATGCATTGTTTTCAATGAGGGCAGAAAATAAAAGAGCCGCCATTGGACTAACCCCATGAAGTGGACGGAGTTGTCGTAACTCCTGGCTGTCCCATAGCCTGTAGGGACCGACCGTGGCCGTCCAGGCTATGGGACCATGATGATGGGACCGCTGTAGTCAGTCAGTCTCTTTTCTCAGATCCGCATGTCGTACACACACACACACACACACACACACACACACACACACACACACACACACACACACACACACACACACACACACACACACACACACACACACGACGCTAGTAAAGTTAGCGCGCTGTAGTACTGGCTTGTTGTTGACAAACAGTTAGGCTGTATGGTTTGGACGGCGAGATATGCTAATTAGCATACTGCTCATGAATATGCTAATGAGCTTACAGTACTGGCCACGCCCCTACAGTCCTGGAGAATCAGGCCAGATTTTTTTCCATTGTATTTCACACATGTTTAAACATCATTTCTGAAACATAGCAACTTTTTTAATCATAAATATTTGGTCTGTGGGGCTATAATACATTACTCTGTGGTGTGACAAACTGGGAATACATTTTGTATCATATATTTTTTTGCTTTACGGGGTCTTTAATATTTATAACAACAAAACATTCTTATCCCCACGTAAGAAATGCCTTCAAAATGCCCTCGCTCCATGCCAAAAACAGCTAACGTATCTAAAACTAAAGAAAACAAAAGCAGCAAATCGGGGTTTAACACTCATCGTTTACTTTTGCTTTAAAGATTAAGTGGTCAGATGTGGTCATATGTGGTCAGTGCAGAGGTTAAGATCTCCCCATGTGACCTCAGACCCTCAGCTGGGGTCACCCACAAATCTAATCCTTCACTGGCTTAAACCTGAACAATATGCATAGTTGTGTTCTAGAATATCTGTGGCACTAAACCATAGCAACTGGAGTATTACCGTAAATCCACACTTTTGTTTTAAGGGGATGGTTCAGATTTTTTTTAAGTTAAGCCATTAATATAGTGGACAGGTGTCAATATTAATTGATGTCCAAAATCCTGTGGTGAGAGTTCTGCTCTGGTTTTGGTGAAATATGAAGTAGGTACGGTCATTTTTGTATTGTTGACCTATTTCTAAAATATTAGCACATCCTTTGTTCAATTTTGGCCCCTCTATCAAAGGAAATGTGTTTTATGTCCATATTACTGCACCCAAAAAGTAGTTCCATGTGATCAAAATGAGCGATTGTTGAAATAATTCAACAATACAAATTACATTAGATTTGTGGATTAATTTACTTTGACTGTGTGGCCCCAGTGACCTCCACAAAATCACCGGAACTACTTAATATTGACCAAAACCAGAGCAGAACTCCCACCATGGGACTCTGGCAATCGATTAATACAGTTGACACCCACTGTATTATTGGACAGTATTTCATACAACTTAAAGGGGAATTCCACCCATTTTCAAAATTTTCCTGAGAGGGTACAAATGTGAACCAAATGGACCCTAGCAGGTCCATTTGGTTCCATTTGTACCCTCTCAGGAAAAATGGGTCTGAAAGAAAAATCATTAACATGGTGACAATACATCTTGATGATGTCATCAGGTGTATTTCACCATGTTAATGATTTTTTTCAGACCTCCATTTTTAGGAAATACAGAATTGGGGGAACTTTTTTTATCATGTCCACACAACATCTCTAAGGCCTTTAAGTTACAACGTAATTTCCCAAAAAATCTGAATTATCCCTTTAATTAAATACTACAAATTGCAGCTCTACATACTCACCTACAGCCACCGGTTGGTCACAGTTGACCCCCGTCCAGCCGTGTCTGCAGCGGCCGCAGTCGAACCCGCTGAAGTTCCCGTTGCACTGACACGTCCGGTTGAAGAACCGGACGGGCCAGCGCTCGCGGTCGTCCCGCCCGTCGTGGGGGTACTGTGGGCCGTGGGGCTGGGCGTCCACCGCCACCGACACGCACTGTCCACGGCCGGAACTAGATCCACACGGGTCGTCCGCTAGGCCCGAAGGCGACGGGCAGCACTGTCCGCTCCTAAGTCCCTCCGGCGTGACGCATTCCCGGGGAAACTGGGCGCTCACCCTCACCGACGCCGCTCCCAAAAGCACCAGCACCAGAGCACGATCCCACATAGTATCCAACCAAGATGTAAACTCGTACACAGTCGAAACGACGGCCAACGATGCAAGTCTACCAGCTCCTCTCAATGCCTGTCTGATGTCTGCTCCCAAGCGCACACTTCAGATCATAATAGACTTATTTGTGTGTGTTTTTTTTCCTTTCTTCTTGTTCTTTCTAGTCAGCAGACACAAGAGCCTCCTTTCCCATCCAGACAGGCTTTAGTTTTAATTGCCCCATGCGGGGTTGGACCTCCCGACCTTAAATACCAGATTAGCGCATGACTATAATGACTTATAAGGATTTTCTGTCATCCGCGTGATCACGTCACATTTCCTACAGGCTAGAGAGAGGAGAAAAGAGGGCTGGGACGTGTGGTTAACTCATGCATTGTGTTATTTAGGCTATTCCTCACGACCTCAAGGCTGGGCAAAGGAATGCATACAAACGGGGGCGGATTGGCGCATATTTTCCCATTTTTGCCTTTGCCAGGGGCAATTTTGCCCCTCCAGACAGTGGAGAGGCTGCAGGAAATAGTGATGGGCCATTTAGCCATCCTGTTGTTTTAGGGACCATCCACACCTCCAGTCTCCAGGACCAGTTAAACAGGTTTTGAGCCATTTGATAACAAAAGGCTGAATTAATGAAGTCTAACACCTTTGAAACATGCAATTGTAATGTATACTGTAGTTCCCCGAATCCCCGAAGCATAGAAATGCTGCACTGGTACTTACTACTCTGGCTGGAAATGGCCTGCCCTGGCCTTTTCTCAAATTAAATAAATATACAATAGTATTAATAAATCAAATAATAAATAAATAAAATTGCCCTGGCCTGGTTGGTGTAGGACACCTTTTCTTTTTTGAAGGATAGAAACACTAGATAAAATAAAATACCCTGTCCAGGCCACTAGGTGGCGCAGGGCGTACTCCCTGTACTCCAGATGGCCAATCCGCCCCTGCATACAAAGTAGAAAGTATCATAAATAGGCTAATATATCCGCCTGAAATATTAGGCCCTGTAGTATATCACATTATGGCTTTGATAGTAACATAGGAGATGCATGTATGGTAAAAGACCAGAGACACATAGTTTACATGGCAGAAGCTGATAATGTGATTATTATTTGCCTGGTTTATTCTCTTCTTTTGCCTTTTTATGCCTGAGGTGAACATTAATAAACTTTAATTTGTGTCACATTTTGCTTTCGATTACATGGATTATCAGATTCCACATGCCTGATCATTGTGTGAAAATCAATTTTCCATGTGGAAATAAAACAAATTGAAGAGGGATGCGGTACCGTTCCACTTAATATTCAAATTGATGCAATAGCTACAGCAGTGAAACGGTGTGGATGTTATTTATAATATTCATTATCGTCAGCCGGCTACCAACTTACCTCCGGTGTTTACTAATAATAAAAAGGCAAAACAACATTCTGTGTATTAAGTTAGATTCCGTTAGAACACTGGGTTGTTTGGTGCGGTGCTGCTGCTGCTGCTGCTGACTTTGGGAAATAAATAGAAAAGATAAAGGAAAAAAGACTGCATGCTCATAATATCCAGTGCAAACATTTATTTAAAAAGAGGAAACCAGCGTTTTTGCATCACTAAGCAATAATAACCCCCAAAAGACCTTGTTGTGCCAGAATGGGATTGATAACATTTTTCCCCCTATAAAGGGCTCAAGAGTTCATTAAAACGGTATGAACATCACGCAAGTCATTTGACTACTCAAGTATGCCCACGTTCTCCATCGCCTCATCTTCCCCCACAAAGTGTACTTTTGATAGCACCTAGCATGTGAGGCAGGGAAGCAAGATGAATGGTGGAGGAGGGGGATCTACAAAGGAACTTCTAAGAAAAGTGGAGCCGCCGGGATGTCTCGTCTTATGGCAGAACACTGCACTGTTTGGATTTGCTGTACTTGTTCTACTTTTCTGACGTGATTTTTTTTAGAGGCATACAAAAGTGAGAAGAAACCTGCATTGCCTTTGACATGACATGTTGAGTATGCTTGATGAGGATAAATATTAAGAGACAGTATTTGTTAATTTAGATAAAGTATTTTGTTGGCCATGGGCAAAAACTTGGTATGTTCTGTGCGAGTTCAAGCGGTGAGACGCCACAAATGCTCACTAGTGATGCACGGGTCAGGGTTTTTCGTGACCCACGGGTCCCGCATGTGATAATAATCTGACTCGGCCCAACCCGCCCCCCAGCATCACGTCCATTTTTACAACTTGACCTGGCCCGCAACCCGCCGACATTAAATACACGTCAAACATGGCTATGAATGTGGCTTGTATAGGGGCATTTATTGGTAAAACTGGAATATCATCCAGCACAGCCCCAACACACAACATACATCCAGTTTCGGAGATCTGGTGCTTCAAAATAAGGGTTTTCGACCGTGAAAGCTGCTGCATAGAATCCACCTACGTATTCATCATATACAGCGCGTTTAGTTAAATTCAAGTACATACGATGATATATAGTATTTGTAGGTATTGTAAAGGCAGAAGACGGTGGTTTGGGAATAGACTGCTTCGAGGCAAGCATGCACTTGTAGCTTCTACTACTGTGTTTGGAAGTGGAATTTTAATCCCTCTATTAATTACCTGAGGGTCAAGCCATCTCCCTGTGCACACTGCTGGCCAAAAGTTTGATTTGATTAGCAACAATGTGAATCAGAATCTACCCCTCTTGTTTCAGCAGTGGCTTAGACTAGAGACTTGAGTGCTATACGCATGGAGAGAATTTGGAATTCATCCTACGATACGATATGTGGTTGGGCTCCTGAGAGGAAGGCGGTGCTCCAGGTGGTCCCTCAAGTGCTTGAGAACAGTGCGGGTCGAGAATTAGCTGTGTATAATATATTATTGGACCAAGATCAGGGCTTGACACTAACACTTGCCCGCTTGCCTGGGGCAAGTTAAAAAAATGGTGGGGCAAGTGAAGACTGCTACCTGGTTGCCCGATCGGGCAAGTGTGCACCTCAGTGCACTATAACACAACACAAGATAAATTTGTCTTGAAGGCAGTCATTGCACTCTGCCTCTGTGTCTTTCCCTGCTTTCTAGCTATCCACAATTCCAGGCTGGATTTGGGAAACAAAACAGGCAAATTAACATACACATCAAAATGACCTAATCTTCTACATTCTCTAGTTGTGTAGACCTGGGCTAATTAAGATGATTAATTTTAACTCTTGAGAGTGTAAAAATGAAACCAAATGGACCCGCAAGGGTCCATTTGGTTTCATTTTTACGTTCTCAAGAGTTACATCTGGTTAACCAACTTAACTGGGGAGAACCTGGGGGGCAAGTGACAATGACCTGAGGGCAAGTAGAACCTGACTTGCACTTGCCCGATGGGCAAGTGCCTCGGAGACCTTGGTGTCAACCCCTGAAATTAGATGCATAGCACATAAGTTGTCGTCTCCTCTGAGATGACAAATAAAAGCATCAGCTGTTTTCATTTTTTTATACAGTTCATTATACAGTTTGGTTCCAGGATTTTACAGTCGTGGGAACAGAAAACATGTCAAGAAAGAAAGAAAGAGCGCTGTTCAGGAAACAATGAATGATTTAACAGTTGTTCATGACATGTAGTCTATCTAAAAGTAAAGCACTCATTCATTCAACCATAACATTCACACAGAGAAGCTAGCGCAGTGAGAGAGAAAACACCAGCCTTCTGTGTACTGAGGGAGCCTTTGAATTTCCTAGAAGGCTGTGTCTTTCGCAGTTCACACAGTTCACTGTTTGATGTAAGTGAGCCAAATTGCTATAACTACGTTTTTGGACATAGACTTATTTGTGTATCCCAAAAGTGTGATTTTTGGAGTATGAACAATTACCTCAAAAAGAGACACAATTGTTGTATGTATGTATGTACTAACACTTGTACAGTGTATGTCTATCTCAGTTTTTCACTTAAATGTTTTTTAGTGGCTTTGCAAGGCAGAATACGGGATGTAGGGTCTCATAGCTTGAGCAATGAGGATTACCTAAAGCTGTAGTAGGCCCTAATCTCATTCTCATGAAATCATATGAAAAACACAACATTCCTTTTAGGCTATGTGTGTATGTTCCCTGGACAATCCTCTTGGGGTGTAGTTAAACAGTTAAAGTGCTTTGACCATCCTATGGCACCATTTACGATACTTTGAGTGCGTAGGGTCCTGCTTGTGTTAAATACTGACGTAACACGCAATAGATAAGTTTCAGTCACTGTCTACGATTTATTTACAAGATTTGCACTATGGGGCAGCGTAGTTTGGAATATCATGTAGTTTGGAATTTCGTGTTGTGCAGTGATGGCAGTCTGAAAAGCATTTCTTTAAAGGGGAACAAATACCCAACAAATACAGAAGCAAACTGGTATAATGGATGTAGAAAAGTAATTTAGAAGATTGCCAGTCAGACAAAATTATATATTTCACAGACGCAATCTATTTATTTTTTACAAATGTACACAATTTATTTTCGCAAAACCAATGATTTAAAAACAAATTGTATTTTTCGGTATAACTGCTCTAGATTTTGTAAATATCTGTGAGCAGAAACATTTATTCATTTATTCGTAAAACAAATACAAATAATTGGCAGCTTTTAATGTGAGATAATCACAGGCTAATTAAAACATAGTAGAAGGAAATGCTGGGACTACGTACGGTACGATCCACAGGGCCTAGTCATGTCTACATCTCGTGATTAACCAACATGCTCGATCCCTCCCTTACAATGCACCCCGGTTACACTGTAAAATAGTGTTCATCTAACTCCGAGGGGCATAGAAACTTGTGTGCGTGTGTGCGCGGTGTGTGTGTGTGTGTGTGTGTGCGTGTGCGTGTGCACGTGGGTGTGTTTGCGTGCGCGCACGCAGTCATGTGAGAAGATGTGACTGGGGCTTAATGGTAATCCTTGCCTTCGGTCAAAATGGCAACAGTGGGAGCCATTAATAGGGAGCTGTTCATATGACCGTGTTCTCTCCCCTTACGCTCAGTGAAATCCTCAGCAATAATGAAAAAAAAGCAAACCAAGTGGACCCATAAGGTTGTAAACCCAACCGTTTTCGCTCCAGTATTCATTTCAGCCGGGCAGATTGTTGTCGCCCTGGGAGGCAAAACTGCAGGACGGAAAGTTCAAGGGAATATATTAGATCAGGGGTTTTCAAACAGTGGTCCCGGGGACCACGAGTGGTCCTTGAGAGGGCTCCATTTGGTCCCCAGGCGAAATTATGGACAGTTGGTTAACCAGATGTAACTCTTTGAGAGCGAAGACATGAAATCAAATGGACCCTTGCGGGTCCATCTGGTTTCTGAATGAATAGTGGGCCCTGGGGGTCAAAAAGGTTGAAAACCACTGCATTAGAACACATAATACTATAATACTACCAATACTATATCTACCATTTTTTTGACTTCA
Source organism: Benthosema pterotum (assembly GCA_039105355.1). Lineage (NCBI taxonomy): Eukaryota > Metazoa > Chordata > Actinopteri > Myctophiformes > Myctophidae > Benthosema > Benthosema pterotum. The sequence continues at coordinate 7,117,286 of CM076986.1, forward strand.
TCATGGCCTGTCATCATCTGGGTAATTACATTTCTCAGCAGTGAAACAGATCATGTTTCTATGTGAAAGGTTCAGCTTTGAAATGAGGGCTTATGCTCTAAATCCCCTAGCCTTGCTTCCAGCCTGATTCGCATCTGAAAAATCAGTCTGACCAGAGCACTGCTTGACTTGCATTTCCCTGACGTCATCTGTTAACATAGCCACTGTTGTTTCTGATTGAATGGTGTTCAATCGAACGCGATCTAGTGTATTTTTCATCAAACTAGAGTACTATAATTAGGGAGAGTAGCAGCAACACCTTTGATCTTGCGTCTCGCGCTTTACGCCTGCACTGGAGTCCTGTTGTCAATGCAAGTGAATGCTTTGTTTTGTTTGGAAGAGTGCTTTGTTTGGAACTGTTTTCGTTATGTATGTTAGTTTCAAACATGCGCTTTTCAGCCAATAGCCGTCTCTGTTCAGCCGTAGCATTGGGAGTCAACGGGAGTGTCTATTCCTATTTAAATAGGAAGAGGCAATAAGGAATACTCTTTCTATTTATAGTATTCTACATCAAACAAACCACAGACCGATCAAAATCCTCGACTGCATTTCAGCCTTCATATGCCCTGCCTACCCGTGGGAATAGGCCACTTCCTGGCCAGACTGATTTGTGACGTGACATTTCAGTTCAATCCAATCCAATCCAACTTTATTTATAAAGCACATTTAAAACAACGATGTTGGCCAAAGTGCTGTACAACAAACATAATAAAACAGTGTTAAAACAAGCATGGTGAGTTACAAAAATACAATATACAAATTAAAATAAATAAAACAAATAAAACAATAAAATCAAACACTGTTAAAAGCCAGGGAGTAAAAGTGCGTTTTTAGCTGTGTTTTAAAAACGGGCAGTGATTGGGCCATTCTGATGTGTTTGGGTAGTTGGTTCCACAGTTTAGGGCCAATGATTGAGAAGGCCCGGTGCCCTCTTCTCTCGCATCGAGCTCTAGGGACCACCAATAAAAATTCATTTTCGGACCGTAAGGATCTCCCTGGGGTGTAAATCTGTATGAGGTTTGATATATAGGTTGGGGCTGATCCATGTAATTTCATATGACTGCAACGGCACAAATCAGGCTGGGTCCCAGGCTACTAAATCCCTCTATAAGTTTCTGATTCAGATTTCACCAGGTTTAAGGGGGGTCATGTCTATGTTCCCTCAGCTCTATGTTCCCTCAGCTCTATGTTCCCTCAGCTCTATGTTCCCTCAGCTCTATGTTCCCTCAGCTCTAAGTTCCCTCAGCTCTATGTTCCCTCAGCTCTATGTTCCCTCAGCTCTATGTTCCCTCAGCTCTATGTTCCATCAGCTCTATGTTCCCTCATGCTTATGCACATGGAGGCTGTTAGTTAAGAATTATTCAAATTAATCACAGTTTCAAAATGAATAAATATGTAAATAATAATAATAATAATAATAATAATAATTAATTGATTAATCACCATTAATCAATTAATTATTCTAAATTATTCTATTCTAATTATTCTAAAATATGGATGTTTTCCTTTACAGGATTTGAACATTTAAAAAAGAAAAAGAATATTGAAAAAATATCTGTTTATTTCTTATTTGATAAATACGTATTCATCAGAATAGGTGATCTACAAGCCCCATCCTCCAGCTATACTCTATGGCTCTGGTTACAGGGAGACACACAGCTATGTCTCTGTAAAAACCGTGCTCTACTGATTCTTTTCAATGAGAAAATGGTCAGCCAATTGAGTCAGTGTGCAATTTTCTAATCAGATTAATCAAAATTAATTAACTAATTAACTTTTTATTTAACTATTTTCAACAGCCTATTTACGGTAACTACAAAAAAGTTGTCTTATTTCCACAATTCCATTAAAACTTTCATTAATTGTAGATTCAGTGCACACAATGTAAATGAAGTATTTATTTGTTTATTTTTACACAATTTTGGTTTCCAGCCCATAAAACCCACCAGGTTTCAAAAGTTAGAATGTTTTATGAGACAACTAAAAAGAAAAATGTTTTAAACAAGAAATATCGACTATCTGAAAAGTAAATTAATGTATGCAATCTATACTTGGTCTGGGCTACTTCTGAACATTATTTCATTAATGGGGCGTGACATGGAGGTGATCAACCTGTGGCACTGTAGAGGTGTTATGGAAGCCCATTTTTGGTTTGATACCGGCTGTAAATTAATTTGTATTGTTCAGTCTTATGTCTTGACAATACAACCCAGATTCTGTGTTCGGTTAAAGTCAGGACAGTTGGCTGGCTGGATAGTTAAGCGCAGTAATACCATGGTTAGTACAGCAGCTAGTAATTTTGGCTCTGTGAGCAGGTACCAAATCGAGCTGGAAAGGTAAATTAGCATCTCCATGAAGCTTGTCAACCGGCTGAACCACAGGGTCCACTAAAAAAAAACAACACCAGCCAATAACATGGCCTGAAGACTGGACCTGGCAAAACACATGATTTAGGCCATGTTATCGGCTGAAAACTTCAACACAGCCATCTTTTTTAGAGTACTTTGTGCTTCGATATGTTGACAAGCTTCATGGAGATGCTAATTTTCCTATCCAGCTCGATTGGTAGCTGCCCACAGAGCTAAAACTACTAGTAACTACTGTACTGACCATGGTATTACTGCGCTTAACTGAGCAGCCAACTGTCCTGAATTTAACCCAACAGAGAATCTGGGTTGTATGGCCAAGAGGAAGGTGTGAGACATAAGACTGAACAATATAGTGTATTTACATTCATTTATAAAAGCAAAACTGGTCTTTCATAACACAAAAGTACCCCAGACCAAGTATAGTGCATAGATACTTTTAAGATAGTCGACATTTCTTGTTTAAAACATAATTTTTAGTGGTCTAGTAAAATATTCTATTTTTTTGAAATCATGTTTTGATGGGTTTTATGTGCTGGAAGGCAAAATTCTGTAATAATAATAATAAAAAAAAAAAACATTTACAATGTGTGCACTGAATCTATAATTAATGGAAGTTCAAGGTTTTGAATGGAATTGTGGAAATAAACCAACTTTTCCATGATATCATTTTTTTAGAATGGTGCTGGTCCCTTTTCACTGGACTAGTTTCAGGCGTAGTCAACAGATCATGCTGGTGCATTCAACGATCTGACCGACCATTGTTTTGTTCAAAATTACTAGCCCTGTATCTAAATCTCAGAGATACTCTCAGGGATTTTGCACATGTTCCAACTAATGAGACTTAGGATCTATATATATATATATATATATATATATATATATATATATATATATATATATATATATATATATATATATATATATATATATATATATATATATATAAGCATTTATATGGTCAATTAAAGCAGGTTGGTAGTGTGTGAGTTTTTCTTAATCAAAACTGTGTCCACACTGCAACGTGTTATGTTGAGGGTGAGTTTTAGATATAGTGTTAATATTTTTTGACCAATGGGAGGACGGAACAGTGGAGGTTTGGATCAATGGCAGCCCTTATTGGTTACCCTGATTGGCTTCTTCTCCCATTGCGTGCACCGGTTCGGTGGTGTCCACCCAGTATTCCGACCTCCCATAATTCTGAAAAAAGCCAAAAAATAAGAACTCCCATATAGGTCCGACATCCAGTTTTTCCGACCATCATAAGAACTGGATTTTAGGATTATGGGGGGTCGGAATAATCACATGGTCGGTATACCCTGAAATCCGTCCAGAGGAAAAGTTTCTGGTGCAAAATATGTTTGTGATTAAAAAGAGTTAATTGTTTTATTGTGTTATTGGTTCTGTGATTAATTCATCTCAATTAATCAGTTATAGTCCCAGCACTATATCCATGTTGTATTACATACTACTATTAAACTTGGTTGAGGGAACATAGAGCTGAGGGAACATAGAGCTGAGGGAACTTAGAGCTGAGGGAACTTAGAGCTGAGGGAACATAGAGCTGAGGGAACATAGAGCTGAGGGAACATAGAGCTGAAGGAACTTAGAGCTGAGGGAACATAGAGCTGAGGGAACATAGAGCTGAGGGAACATAGACACGGTCCCATTTTTACGCATCACACGCACGCATGCATGTTTGGCAACCCTATCAGGGTGATAAGAAAGTCCAGGCAAAACTGCAGCAATGTGCTGCTTGTTATAACAACAGAGGCACTGTAACAATACTACAATGAATTCTCACAAAGTCTTCCAGTCATATGCATTAATAGTCATGAGTTTAATCCATTCTGCACTGTATTTAAGTATTTAGCTATTGAAAAATATCAGATCTACAAGCTCATAGCGCGCCACCGAGTGGCGCGCTGTTATAACAACAGAGGCACTGTAACAATACTACAATGAATTCTCACAAAGTCTTCCAGTCATATGCATTAATAGTCATGAGTTTAATCCATTCTGCACTGTATTTAAGTATTTAGCTATTGAAAAATATCAGATCTACAAGCTCATAGCGCGCCACCGAGTGGCGCGCTATGAGCTTGTAGGTCTGATATTTAAAAGTCGGCAGGCAAACACTTTCAACTCAATTCTTAGCTTCTGGGGATCTAGCCTAGAATGTTTTCAGATGCGGGTCTGCAGCCAAATAGCCAATAGATAATCTGTTGGTCCTTGGCATGAAATATGCTGAGTATCACTGACACAGAAACTTAGATGTTTCAGAAAAAACTAGAATCTAGTGTCAGTACTAGAATCTTGAGCCAGGAACTAGTATAATGTCAGAAACTAGAATATAGTGTCAGAAACTAGAATCTGGGCCAGGAACTAGAATATAGTGTCAGAAACTAGAATATAGTGTCAGAAACTACATCTATATAGTGTCATAAATTAGAATATAGTGTCAGAAACTAAATCTGGTCAGAAACTAGAATCTAATGTCTGAACAAAATGTTTAATAGGCAAGCAATAACCCATCCCTCAGGGTTATCTTGTGGGTTGGCATGGTATTTGGCACAAACCTCAGTATCCCCGCCGGGAACCAGTGAGTGGGCCAAATAGTCCAAACTTGAATTCAATTAAAAAACATTGGGCCCCAATACAGTGTAGCCCGGGGCACTTCCCATTAGGCATCGGCTCACAGCCCTTGCCTGTATTGCAACGATTGATATAAGTGCTTGACAGGTAGCTGGAAGAGAGTGATTGCACCTGCTGCCAGCCAGCCAGGCTGGCTGGCTGGGCTGTGGAAACTGGATGGACAGTGTCTCCTCTCAGATGCAGTACAACGTGTTCGCCAGCAGAGGGTGCTAATAGCACATGTAAAGACACTGTACATAGCAGCCCGCTGGAAGTGCTACCATACATACTGGTACATAAATACTGGAAACTGAAGGATGGACTGAGATTAGTTGATTGATTGATTTTAAATGTTGTAGATGTTTGTAGAACAGCTTGTAGATTGACAGTACAATTCAAGCACAACTCAATAATACAAGACTGATGAGAGGACAAGCCAGTAAAGCTTACTTGTTTACAATGCCAGGGACATGTCATGAGGGATGTACTGTATAATATTGATTGAATTCAAAGGTTGTATTCAATTTACCCTGATATGCTTTGACATGTTTGATTGGTTCATTCATGGTAAACACTGGGCTAACTACAGATGCAGTCATTCGTGGTGTCGTTCTTCAGGGTCCACCAATCACCAATGCTTATGAGATGGTGCCATTTGTACTCCCTTGTGTCTCAGTAGTTTCCTGTGGATAATATAAACGGTGGCTTACTGTATATTTCAATGTATGCACGTTTTCCAGGAATAGGAATACTGTTGTTTTTATTGAGAGACAGCAAGATCCATTAACGAATAGCGACTAGTAGGTTTCAATAGGTCACAACTAGATTCTGGTCGACGAGTTTCTTGCAACCAAGTTGCGATCTGGTTGTGACCTGGTTGTTGGTTACTACTAGAGCTTGAAGTCGTTTGTATACTGGTTTCTGAACTGTCCACAGCCCACCTCTCAGCGAGGAGACAGAAATGGTACCGACTGACAGATGTCACTCACCAAGCGCCTTATTGTATGCTCAGTCCTGTTCTAGACTGCAGTCCTATTGGGTGGGAATATTTCAGTCACTGTCAATCACTGCCCCTTTTTCTTCTTTCTAAGCCTTGGTTCCAGGCTTGCAGCGTATTTAAAGGGGAACTCCACCCATTTTAAATATTTTACTATGTCATTGATGTACCTTCAAGGTGTTGTGTGGACTTGATAAAAAAAAAAGTTCCCCCATTCTGTGTTCCCAAGAAATGGAGGTCTGAAGAAAGCCACTAACATGCATGGTGAAACATCTTGATGACATCATCAAAATATATTTTCACCATGTTAATGGATTTCTTTAGACGTTTCTTTTTTTATGAGAGCGTAAAAATGGAACCAAATGAACCCGTTAGGGTTCATTTTATTGCATTTGTACACTCTCAGAAAAAATGTTGAAAATGGGCGGAATTCCCCTTTAAATAAATACTTTATGAAACATCTCTGAAACAGAAAAAAAAAACTGAATGGGGAAATTATCTTCTTGACCGTTTGTCGGGGGGAGGGGACTGCGCCGCTCTCTTAACGTTCCTTTAAAGTTCATATCATCCCCATTAAAACTGTCAAAGGACATGAAATTGAACCACCATGTAGTCCACTCATATTTTATATATAGTCGTTAAATGACCATGTTGGAGTAGAGGGGTTAACATACTGCAGATAAAAACGATAAGGTAAAAGTGTTCCCTCCATAAACCTTTGATAACTTTGAGAACTGACTATACCTCACAGAAATTCGGCATAAGCGTTTTAGAGGGGAGAGGAGGGGACGACGTCTCACAGGGACGATCTAGCCAGCCCTACTAGGGTGGGCTGGAAGAATGGCAGGGTGGGCAACTTCTACACCAGGGCCCACTATTTATTCGGCATTTGAGCCACGGACCACCAAGGACATTTTGGCCCCACAGAACCCAAAACTAAAGATTTTCCTTTGCTTTTGTCCACTAGGCTGGATTTGGGGAAAAGAAACAGTCAAACGTACAGATCAAAATGACCATTAATCTTCTACATTCTCTAGTTGTGTAGACTTGGGCTAATTCAGATGAAGATTTTAACTCTTGAGAGCGTAAAAATGAAACGGGTCCATTTGGTTTCATTTTTTTTACGCTCTCAAAGAGTTACATCTGGTTAACCAACTTTCCACCATTTAGCTGGGGACCACCTGGAACTCTATCAAGGACCACTGGTGTGTCCCCAGAACACTGGTTGAAAAACCACTGATATCACCTTTCATTGGGTGGGCATACAGGATACAGGTTTGGGTGGGCTCTGCCCCCCCGCCCCCCTCTAGATCCGGCCCTGACGTGTCAGGATGTAGTGCCAGCTCTGAGCTCACTGACACGCTGATGAATAGTAGGGGTTAGAACCCTCAACCCAACGTGCCCCTGCCCCACCACCACCACCCCGCTGGAATATTGGGATACTGTCTACTTAGCACATGCGCCGGCACCTTAAATCTGCTGCTTTCCAATACCAAAGCACTTCAGGTGATTTACATTGCAATAATTTAAACAAGCGGCAGTACCTTGACCCAGCGTTAGCAATAAAGTATGGAGATCTACAGCGCCCACCTGCCGCTATACCCCTTGATTGCTTTTTAACAGTCGTTAGTCTTGAGGGGCTTGTGGGGAGGGGGTGAGGGGATGAGGGGGGGTATGGGCATCAGGATGAAAGGGCATCCGTATACCTTGGTTATGAAGATGATACACTCTCATCTCGGCGAGCGAGGATATCGCAAAGTGAGGAAAAAAACTAACTGGCATTGGGAGAAAGAAGAGGCGGGAGGAGAGCCAGGTCTGTCTCATTATGGAACAGATCATGGCAGTCTGTATACTGATAATTAGAGGGGAAAGCTATACCGTCGCTGCAGGACGTATATTTAGCTAGAAGGTGGCTTCGGCCGTGGCCAATTAAAATGCAGAGATAAGGTGGGAGGACTCACTTACGGATGCACATACCCTACGGGGGTCTATAGCTATCAGAGGAGAGAGGGGTTTAACTAGATACTAAGCTAGATACACACACACACACCAATAAAGTGAGTAACGGTTTAGTGTCTCACTCTCACAACTCTCAAGAGTCTGGCCAATACTTAGACAAACATCTATCTGAAATGCGCTTTTGAGCAAGTAACTAAACCTCAAGTGGCCTTGTACTGAATGCAGCCGTGTGTGTGTGTGTGTGTGTGTGTGTGTGTGTGTGTGTGTGTGTGTGTGTGTGTGTGTGTGTGTGTGTGTGTGTGTGTGTGTGTGTGTGTGTGTGTGTGTGTGTGTGTGTGTGTGTGTGTGTGTGTGTCAGTGAATACTGCTTCCATGGTCCTAAAGAAACAGCCATTTTGTCAAGTTTGAGTTGGGCTTAAAATCAGCAATAGATTCAAATTTGGGTTAGAAAATTAAGGATTAGGTATTTAGAGGTTAGGTGTATGGATTAGCATTAGGAGTTATGGCTGATTTCTACTAAAGGCTCTAGGGCAGGTGTGCCCACACATGACCTGCAAGGCTACTGCGCTCAAACGAGTGAAATCTTATGATGAACTTTGGATCATAGTCATACATCCATCTATTCTACAGCTATTCTCACTGCTATGTGCTTTACCAACGACCCCTAGGAAACGAACCAGCTCAGTGGCCTTGTGATTAGAGTGTCCGCCCAGAGTTTGGGAGGTCGGGGTTCGATTGCCGGTCGGGTCATAGCAAAGACCCTAAAAATGTGACCCAATGCCTCCCTGTTTGGCACTCAGCCTCCAAGGGTTGGATTGCGACAGACTAGGGTCATGTCCAGGGGGTTTACTTGTACATCAAGCTGCCTCATGCTACAGAAACAGGAGATAGGCTCCTGACCTATATGGGCCTCTATGGCTCAGCTGGGCCTCATGACATCATGGCCTGGCAAGGCTACTTACTTCATAGGAAACATAGTTGACCAAGTTTAGTTGATTCATTTAAAATAAATGAATGTGGGGACGTGGCACTATACTTTAATCTACACCAAGGTGCTGTTCACTAGAAAAACAGCTGTGAGAGCTTGCATTAACAACCATGTGCATTGTTCCCATAACGCCTTACACTGATGTGGATAAACAGGTTTATTCACTTCCATTGCATAGTTTTATTCGTCCTCACCTACTGTCTGCATGCCTGATATCCTTTCTTCATTTTCAGATATTTTCCAAAGAACTCATATTTGCAGCTTATAATACTGTTGCACAAAAATCGATGGCATGTTTTTATAGGCCTTATTGCAGTAATTTTCTTCTCCTCGGTGTTCTCATTGATCCCTAATCAAATAAATCCAGCCTTTTGGTTCGGTAGCAGCAGCCTCTGAGAGTAGCCACTGTATTAACCACACAAACCCTTGCATTATCCCTAATCTGGGCATGTCAAAATAGGCAAACATTCTGCAAATATTGTCAAACATTTTTTTCTTGAAAAATCACAGATCTACAAGGTCTCACAACATGGTCGTTATGCACAGCGGTCGCGGCAGACACCGCTGAAAACGACAACGCTGTTGTGCTCTGCCTTATTGTATACGCCACGGCTCGGCCGCAGCGTTCGGTAAAAACCCTTATTTTGAAGCGCTAGATCTCCAAAACAGGATGTGTGATGAGGTCATGGTGTTTCTGGTTTCTTGAAAAGTTCTGGGTTGAAACTCAGGAAGTGTTTAGCCCTAGTTGTATTACCCGTGCACAAACGACATTGCTGGGCCAAATCTGAGAGAATGCCATTTGAATGTATTGGATAGAATGGCAGCGGATGCCATTAAAGAATGAAATCTTCGATTTGTCGTGTTTTGCCCTACCGCATGAATGGTGAGTTAACTTGCGTCCGCTCACGCAAGTATTAATAAATCTGTCGCAGCAGGTATAAAACTGTCGCAACTGTTTTGCTACCTGCGACAGATTTATACCTGCCGCGACGGATTTAATACCTGCCACGACGCCTGCCGCGGTCGCAAATTTAATCTCACCCCCTCCTGCACCCAAGCATTACATTGAACAGAGTAAACGGTACCGTCCTGGACCTGATGTTGAACCAGTGGACGTATTGACCAGTAGGTCCGCCTATAGCCTTACACAGCTGATCCCACTGATACCCTTATTAGGTGTCCCCTCACACAGAGCTTCCCGAAGGCAGAGAGACGAGCCCCAAAGCCACAGATGCTGTGAACAAAGGGATTGGGAAGAAAGATACCCCAAGATCAAAGGCGTTATGGGCAGGGCTTTGTGAATTCCCTCGATCCGGATTCTAGTGAGCAAACACTGGGCCAGATGGTGGCTGTGTGCTGTGTGTGTGGACCGTGGTGCTGGTGGGCAAATACTGTATGCACAGTAGGGAGGACAAAAGTTCACATTCTCCTTTTTTTCTCCTCCTTTTCCTTCTTGCCACAAATGAGATTCTTCTAATTCTTTTTTTGAGGGGCGCTAGCACCTCCAACGTCTGGCCTTGGGACAGGGGCGGATCTAGGCATGGGCATGAGGGGGGCAATGTCCCCCTAAATGCCCAGACTGCCCCACCAAACACGATGGCCTGAAAAACAACCCAAGATATTTCAGTGCTTATATTTAATAGTATTCGATACGCTACTACTGCTACTAACTAACTACAGCTGTGTCACCACTAAACCAACAGCATTTCTTCGTTGAAAACAGAAGACTCTCTGAGTCAGACCTTTAGCTTTATGCATGCTGCGTGTCTGTTGCAACTTCAACAACAACTGATGTTATTATTGATGCTTACAGCATACTTGCCTAATGAAAGTCCTGTAACTGAAAATGGTGCGCCCCCATACCATTTTCTCCTCCTCCACCCCCCCCCCCCCCCCCCCAATTGGGAAATGTTAGATCCGCCCCTGCTTTGGGACATTATGTCACGTTGAAAGCAAGTCTATTTCCTTGTTATGAGCTTAGACGCAGAGGGTGAGAAGCAACAGAGAAACAACAGACCTTCTTAATACAGTACATTTAAGAAGCAGGAGTTGAATTATTAATCTAGTGTCCGTGTCCAGTGATGTCAGATCAATGTAGAGTTGCTGGCTGGCTACCACATCTAGGTGGTGATCCTGTCTTCCCCATGACCCTCGCTATGTACGGAATATGTATTATGGAATATGCAATGACAGAACAGGTCAGCTTCATACTGTACTGTGAATGAGATGAGTACCATGGTGCACTCAAACTACTAGGGCTAGGGCCCACTATGTAGCACTATGTAGTTCAGCATTTGAGCCACAGACCACCATTTTATGACATTTTCATCCCAAATAGCCAAAACTAAAGATTTCTTATGTTCTTGTCCACAATACCATGCAGCTGTGAATCATGAACAGTGGGGACCCGGCAACCGTATCCAGAAATCAATCAAATCAAACACACTCAGTCCGCCTCAGACTGTGAATCCCCCATTAGAGCTGTTCTGCTTCAAACCATAGTGTGACCTACCAGGTTCCATACCGAGTGTGAATTCAGCTCAGTCACTGCTAAACTTTCTGGGAAAAAAGATATTATATAATATAAATAAATATATAAATATTATATACTGTATATACCAGCGTTGTCAGACTGCATGTCCACAATGCAACTTCATGCAGGCCTGTGACCTAAGCAGAGTTTGATAAGCATGTTATCTCTCTGATAGACACATGTGAAACAACCCACATTTCAACAATATTTCAAATTAAAGTGCTTATATTTAAAATGATTTGAAACACTACTACTGCTACTAACTAACTACAGTTGTGGCACCACTAAACCAACAGCATTTCATCATTGAAAACAGAAAACTCTCTTAGTCAGACCTTTAGCTTTATGCATGCTGCGTGTCTGTTGCAACTTCAACAACAACTGATGTTATTATTGATGATTACTTGCCTAATAAAAGGCCTAAAATGGTGTGGGGGCGACTTCCTCAGCCTGAAGCCACCCCATACCATTTTCGCCTGCTCCCCCCAATTGGGGAAAAGTTACATCCAGGCCTGTTGTGTAGCAAATGCAATTTTCATGACTCTTACCAGTTATTCCCTGAAACTGTTTAACTGCATGGCAAATTTGTCCCCTGCATACACGTTCCTCTCACATCAAGCATGCACTGGCATACGGTTAATCAAACGTTGGTGATCTGAAAATGCAGATCAACAAGCTCATGTTCGCCACCGATCCGACTGATGTGTTCTGCTAGAAAGTGACTGCAATCTCTGAATACATTTTTTGGAAGCAAACATTTTATCTCACGCGGGAACCACGAACATTCAGATGCGTCTGCATGAATAACAAATGTTCGCTTCACTGACACGGGAACATAGATTTTTCAAGAATCTCAAAACTAAACAAGTAGTCACTCGATTCTAGCATAGATATTCTAGTGTCACCTAGCATCAGAAAATCATTTCGCAATAACAAGAATCTAGTAACTCTGTAGATCTAGCGTCAAGCTAGAATGTTGCTGCAGCATGCAGATACTGTATAATCAGAAACTCGAATAGAGGTCAGATACCATCAGATCGAAGATTCATCAGTCATCGAAACCGACAGGGATCTGTGGATCTCGTCTTTCACATGTTGGGAAAACATTTTCCACACAAATAGATGACACCGACCGTAGTTGTAGACCTATTTTCCTGCAAAAAAAAAAACATATTAGTCAGGATGGAAGCGAGCATACAGATCGTATTCATGAAAGCAAAGTTTCAAAGACGATAGAGATCAGTCAGCCAAGAAGACTTGCTTGGGTAAGGGAACCAAATAGTGTGCGGTAAACAAATGCATAAACTTCAGAGGACACAAAACGCTTATCTTTTTTTCCGGAGCCAAAGCCCAGGCAAGGGCAAAAACATTGTCAATCAAGCTTGGCATATTGCTTCAGCGACAGTGGGGAACAGGGGCGGATCTAGGCATGGGCATGGGGGGGGGCAATGCCCCCCTAAATGCCCAGTCTGCCCCACCAAACACGATGGCATGCAAAACAACCCAAGATATTTCAAATTAAAGTGCTTATATTTAAAATGATTTGCAACACTACTACTGCTACTAACTAACTACAGCTGTGTCACCACTAAACCAACAGCATTTCATCATTGAAAACAGAAAACTCTCTGAGTCAGACCTTTAGCTTTATGCATGCTGCGTGTCTGTTGCAACTTCAGCAACAACTGATGTTGTTATTGATGCTTAAAGGGGACGTCCACCCATTTTCAACATTCTAATATGTCATTAATATACCTTAGAGATCTTGAGTGGACATGATAAAAAAGTTCCCCCAATTCCTAAAAATGGAGGTCTGAAAAAAAACATTCACATGGTGAAATACAACTGATGACATCATCAAGATGTATTTCACCATGTTAATAATATTTCTTTCACACCCCTTTTTCTGAGAGGGTACAAATGGAACCAAATGGATCACTTTTGTACCCTCTCAGGAATTTTTGAAAATGGGTGGAATTCCCCTTTAATTGCCTAATAAAAGTCCCGTAACCGAAAATGGTATGGGGCGACTTCATCACCCGTGGCGCGAAGCGACATATCCATACCATTTTCTCCTGCCCCCCCCCACCCAAATGGGAAATGTTACATCCGCCCCTGGTGGGGAAGCTGAGGTGGCTCCGCTAATCTCTGAGGAAACACGCAAAGCTCATCATTCAATAAACGCCTCAAACATTTGCCGAGCCAAGAAAAGTCTCTCATGGCAACATCCTAACTGTAGAAAATCCACACGAAAAGGTTTTACTTTTTTTTTCTCCCCGCAAAATTTCGCAAATCTGCCTTCCTGCACATTTTGTGCCCAATACGGCAGTGGTTTTCAACCGGTGGTCCTGGGAACCACTAGTGGTCCTTGAGAGGGTTCCAGGTGGTCCCCAGGTAAATTATGTGAAGTTGATTAACCAGATGTACCCTTGCGGGTTCATTTGGTTTCATATTTACACTCTCAAGAGTTAAAATATTCATCATCTGAACTATCCCAAGTCTACACAACTAGAGAATGTAGAAGATTATTGGTCATTTTGGTCTTTATGTTTTGTCTGTTTTGTTTCCCAAATCCAGCCTGGAATTGTGCACAACCCTCATGAAAAAAACACTATCGTATCAATACTCATTCAATATTGTTTTTGTAGACAATATGTCAACACAAAAACTACCATTTCACTACTCAATTGCTATTGTGATGAGTAGTGATTTATGTAGTGATTTCAATAGTAAAATGTAGTACTTAATCACTACACGATTCCTATTCAAATCACTACCTGGCTGCTACTTAATTACTTCAGCCTCACTATGTTTTTTTTGGAAAGAACTATACAATCACTATGCATTTATTGTTCAATTACTACACAATGCGTGCTTACACATTTACTGCTGTATCTATACACAATCCCTATAGAAAATATTAACGTAGTGTTTTCACTACTGAAGCACTAATGAATTGCTTTTTGTTTCTACACTGACACTGTTGAATCATCATGACTCACTCAAGAGGGGAAAAGCAAAATAAATCGTTAGTTTTGGTGGCTCAAATTCTGAATAAATAGTGGGTCCCTGAGAAGGTTGAAAACCAGTGCTTCGCGGGTACGTGACGGCGAGGCAAAATACACGATTCACCTTTCCCTGGGGCGACGGCGCTCTTTAAGGTGGTGACTCATTTGTTTGCGCTCCATTATGTCGGCTCGTCAAATGCATTCCATTTGTTACGCGTGCAGGGGTGACCACGTTGGGAATGTTCCCGCTAATTTAATGCCTATTGAGACAGAAAATTGGATCTTCTCCAGGGAGCCGTGATGAGTGTTTTCGCGGTGCCCGAGCTGCCAATTTCTGCCCAGCATTAATTAACCCATTCTGTACTCGTGGATCCTGACTAGGCACCTAAATGCTCTGTTTTCTTCCTAAAACTGGTCTTTGGAACTCCATTTATATTGTGAAATAATGTCCCTGCTTCAATAGTTCGGAACTATAATGTCCGAAGTAATAGGTCCCTGGAACTAAAACATAGCCTTGGAACTAAATTAATGTCCCTGGAACTAAAATGGAACTGTTTCCTGAACTAAAATATAGGTCTATAGGTCCCTGGAACTTATAGGTCTCTTGAACTTAATCCCTGAACTAAAATTGTAATGCCTATATTGTCCTGTAGAAAATGTGGTCAAACAGAAAATATGGATTTATGCTCCTGGACTCTGTAACAAGTGTTGTCCAGGTTGTGCTCGTTGAATGAGTTCCTGGAATTAACATTTTCCCTGCACGATGTCAGACCCACAAGCTCATAGCACTCGCCGCTAATGAGCTTGTTCTGACCACCTAAAGGCAGTACCCGTTCAGAATTGTTAAAATGAAATTTTCATGGGACCCGTGTCAGTCGCCCATCTCTCGCACATATTTCTTCATAATTGGAATGGCAGACTTGTCTCCTGAGAAGAGAAGAGCAGAGAGAGGTTCTGGGATGTTTCTGGAAGCCTCCGGAGGGATGTCCTAAGGTGTGAATGAGGGACAAATTGCATTACAGTTTAGAGCACATTATTAGGAAGATCCTATCGTATAATGTAATGGTACACATCATCAACATGACTTTATTCTTCCATGTGACTTCCTATACCACCTCATTTATAACCCTTCGGCTACTGTAAAAGAGTCATCTTTAAATTGCTGTCTGGGGACCGCCCCCTACACCCACCCGCCCCATGAATCCTCGAGGGGATTTCAGCAAAATTAGTTTAACCTCATTAACACTATTTGAAAATAGATTTTAGCCAAACTAAATGCTCACAATGTGTAGATGGTAGATAAGCTATTTTAAGGGAAACATTGTGAAATTCAACTTTTGTGTGTGTGTGTGTGCGTGTGCGTGTGCGTGTGCGTGTGCGTGTGTGTGTGTGTGTGTGTGTGTTGTTGCTCCCATGTGGCTTTCATATCATACAGGAGCTTTAATGGAAATTGCTATTAGGTACAGCTTGTTTGATTTTGGACTCACTCTGCATTTTATAATTCCTCCTCCCCTTCATTCTTCAGTTACAAATTTGCATTTTCACTTTGTTTGCAACATTTGAGCTACATCAACATCAACACTAACTCTGGGGAAGTCTAGTGCATGCCCATGTGGGCATACACTACTGTATATGGATGTAAAAGCAACAAGGAGAAATCTCCAAATACTGAGATCACCATATAATAAGTATGGGCATAAAAGGAGCTCAGGTAAACAGATCTCTCCATAGTTGTGTTTTATTCAAAACAGTGAATGTGTAACAGTGAATGACATTTTGCAGGGAGCATTCAAACGACTTAAATGTTACCTCGAAAAACCTTATGCCTGTGTGTGTGCGCGTGTGTGTGTGTGTGTGCGCGCGCGCGCGTGTGTGTGTGTGTGTGTGTGTGTGTGTGTGTGTGTGTGTGTGTGTGTGTGTGTGTGTGTGTGTGTGTGTGTGTGTGTGTGTGTGTGTGTGTGTGTGTGTGTGTGTGTGTGTGTGTGTGTGTGTGTGTGTGTGTGTGTGTGTGTGTGTATACAGAATATGGCCTGAATATGTAATTCCCTGTGCATGCTTTGCATAATCCTTAAGTCAAAAGTTCAAACCGTTTTTCTACCTTTCTAGCAGGCAGGAGCTTAAGTGCTGTCACTGAATGGATTTGGGGCAGGCCTGTGTTGTTTGAATGCACCCTGTCTGGTAGTGCTGGTGTTTCCAATACAGCCAACAGCAAGATTAAAAGAGACGAGTTGTCTAGCTGAAATTGAAGTGCTTATATTTCATATTTTAGCGTCTATTCTAATTAATAGACATTCCCTTTAGTGAAGTTGAAGAAGTACTGGAACTGATCATGAATGCATGCTTGCACAAATACAGTAACCCCCCCAACAACCCGGACCCACGCCAAATTAAATTTGAAGTGCAGTATATTGGCATAACATAAAAGAGAAAAAATAGGCAAATAGATGCAAAGACTGTTCTTTAATTGCATAAAGTGATCAAAGCGATTCAAAAGTTTAAAAAAAGGAAAACATTTGAAGTCCTCAGACCACTATCGGCTACTCAAAGCGAATCCATACGCTTGGGGAAATGGTCTGTTAATTAAGCATTTCTTTATTAAGCGTCTTAGAGAAGACTGGCGATGTAGCTCTCGCTGTTTCACCTACATATAGCAACCCCGATTCTCACTGATATTCCTTTAAAACTAAAATTTTGCACCATGAAAAAAGAAAGAACAGGTCTTATTCATGAGCTTAAATTTGTGGAAATGTATTGTTTCAGTAGTGTTTTCACTACTGAATTACTTAATTACTTGAATTAATTACTAATGAATTACAAAAAGTGATTCATTAGTGATCCAGTAGTGAAAACACTATAAATATTTTCTATAGGGATTGTGTAGAGATATAACAGTAAATGTGTAAGCATTGTGTAGTATTTCAACAATACATGTATAGTGATTTTATAGTTCTTTCCAAAAAGCCAATATAGGCTGAAGTAATTGGGTAGCAGCCAGGTAGTGATTTGAATAGAAAATATGAAGTAATTACCAGTAGTGGTTAAGTACTGAAACGGGACATTTTACTATTGAAATCACTACATAATCACTACTCATCACAATAGCAATTGAGTAGTGAAATGGTAGTTTTTGTGTAGACATTTTGTAGTAGTGATGATGAGTAGTGATCCAATAGTGTTTCGGTTTCATGAGTAGCGCTAGACCAGGGGTCGGCAACCCAAGATGTTGAAAGAGCCATTTTCGAGCCAAAATTAAATTCAAAATCTGTCTGGAGCCGCATTTTTTTTTTTTTTTCCTGAGTGTGTGCAAATGTGAACCAAATGGACCCTGGCGGGTCCATTTGGTTCCATTTGCACACTCTCAGAAAAAAAGGTCCTCAAAGAAAAAATATTAACTCATTCAGCGCGATCGGATTTTCTTTGTTTCCTCTCCATTGCCGCGGCTCAAACCAGTTCGATCGGTAAAAAAGCCCTTATTTTGAAGCTCAGATCTCCTAAACAGGATGTGCTGTTTCTGTTATGCTGTGTCTGTTGTCTTGCCTAATCGATCATCTGGCGATCTGCCCATATACATCCGGGTCACAAGTCAGGAAGAGCCGTGTAGCGCTAGTTGATTCACCAGTGCGACAACCCCATTCAGAGCGAAAACACAGGAGAGCCGTTTGAATGCATTGGATTGAATGGGAGTGAATGGGACAAAAAAAAGAGAGTTGTCGCTCAATTCTGTTCCAAATGAAAGCGAGCAACGGGATCATCATCAGACGATGCGCTGGGACTAATAGTTGGATTAAAGAATGAAATCTACATCTCGTCGTGATACGAGCCGTCCGCGTGACTGGCGGAGGGGACTCCACGGGAGGTCCACGAGCAGCTCGAGAACGGCGCTTTAAGAATTAACATGGTAAAACACATCCTTTCTTCAGAAATGGAGTTTCTAAAGTTTTACAGAACTCCATTTCTAGTCCACACAACATCTCTAAGGTATATTAATGACATAGTAAACTGAGTAAACCTTTGAAAATGGGTGGTTCAGATTGAAAGCTCTACCTCTGATAACTGCTGGGCTTTTTTGACATGGCCAAGTGCTACTTTAACTGGCAACTGTCAGACAGCGCAAACCGATTTGGGTGACTGAAATGTTTATATTATTTTGGTGCGGATCACCCCAGTGTGTGTATGTAATAATGCTACAGCCAGGGAGCCACTAGGCTGTGTTCTGGAGCCGCATGCGGCTCCTGAGCCGCAGGTTGCTGACCCCTGCGCTAGACCAATATATAGGTCGTACCGATATATCGGATGGATGATATCGATACAGATATATCGGTATCCATGATATTCGTACCGATATATCGACCGATACATCGAAACACCGATATATGCCTGGAACAGAAAAAAAAAAAGACAGAAAATGGAATTATTTCATGAAAGTAAATGACGCCAATGTCATATTCTATTGTTTACTTGAAATAGAAAATAAATTTGGAGTTTAGAGGTTTTTCAAATGTATTTTTTATTATTATTTTAATTCATTATTAAACATCGGTCCAAAACATTGGTGACATCGGTGTAGTTTTTTCCAAAAATCGGCATCGGCCCCAAAAATATGGCATCGGTCAGGCTCTATTCATGAGGGTTGGGTAGTATAGGGGACTTTTACACAGATTCTAGGATGTTTGTCTCTGTCTGCATCAATATAGTGGCAGTGTTTGATCATGCCGCTGCCAGCGCTCCCACATTTTGTCTTAAACATCAAGACAAGAGTCATTGCCAGGGGCCTAACGGCACGCAGCACAATGGGGCTGTCCTCTGGGAGACTATGGCAACTCTATAGAGCAGGCTGGAGAGAGAAGTGTTTATTCTACACAGCTGTTTAATGTTGTCTGTACTGTAACACAGTTTGGTGTTTTAGCTATTGAAAAATAGCAGCTCTACAAGCTCATATCGCGCCACCGAGTGGCGCGATATGAGCTTGTAGTTCTGCTATTTTTAAAAATTGTGAAAATGTGGTGCAAATCTCTGAATACATTATTTCGGAAGCAAACATTCCCTAGAACATGTTTTCAAATGGGGGTCTGCAGCCAAATATAGATAATTCTGTTGGTCCTTGGCATGTTGAGCAACACTGACGCAGAAACATAGATTTTTCAGGAAAAACTAGAATCTAGTGTCAGAAATTAGATTCTATTGTCAAAAACTAGAATCTAGTGTCAGAAATTAGATTCTATTGTCTTAAACTAGATTTTAGTGTCGGAAACTAGAATCTATCAGCCGAAACTAGAATCCAGTGTCAATAACTACAATCTAGTGTCGGAAAGTAGAATCTAGCATCAAAAGCTTGAATCTTGCTACAAAAATTATAATCTGGTGTCAGGAACTATAATCAGAAACTCGAATCGAGGCTCAGGACAAAATGGGTTAAAGTTATCTGGAGGATTTGCAAGGACAAAATGTTGTGAATTAACGTTCATTGTAAGGCAGCAAAACCATAGAGTGCAACGCAATTTGCAAGTTGTTTGAAGTTGGTGGT
This sequence comes from Benthosema pterotum, assembly GCA_039105355.1. Taxonomy (NCBI): domain Eukaryota; kingdom Metazoa; phylum Chordata; class Actinopteri; order Myctophiformes; family Myctophidae; genus Benthosema; species Benthosema pterotum. The sequence continues at coordinate 7,137,334 of CM076986.1, forward strand.
GGTTTTTCAGAGCGAGGCCGAGGGAACTTTCACCCACGAGTCTCATTTTAATACATATTTGAGAAAACATCAACCTGAACCTCAGCGCCTGACCTAGAATGTTTTTCAAAGTCGAAATGCACTGGCACTGCCAAAGTCTAGACAGCAATTTGTCAAAACCTGCGAGAAAACTCTGGTTTGTATTTAGAGGAAAATATAACTCTGAGTCAGACTTGTACGTAACTCTTGACTCTTGGTGGCAGTAGATTTATTTTGGTAATGTGTTTCTGTTGACAAGCCAACAACCCTTCAACTCATGCACACCACTTAGCTCTTGGAATTTGTTTTAGTCATTTGGAAGCAAATGCAAAACATCTACAATCATTCCCATTTTTGATCTTCATATTTGCAATATATGCTTTGATGACTAACATCTATGATATAAGTATAATATATAATACATATAATAAGTAATAAGTAATAAGCACAATTAGCCCTTCACTTAGTCCCTCCCCAATCTGACCTTGTCCAATAGGGATGTTACTTGACCAGGAAAGCTTGACCTGCACAGCAACAGTTGCTAAACTACGTGGATTGTCATTGGACAGTGACTAAACCCAAAGGGTGGGGGTTTTGAGAAAGGCTAATTGCAAGTGGAACTGCACTCTGCACCATTGCACACAAGTATGTCATGGCCTACTTGTGTGCGAGCAGAGGGCAAGTACCCCCCCCCCCCGCCACCTCCAGGAAATGACTCATGACAAAAGATACCTTGATTACCATATCAACTAAACCAGCAAATCAGTGTTTTCAACTGACGTCGACGAACGAACCGTCTGACGACCGACCACAAGCCGATCGCAGTACTTGCGTTTGCAATGCTCACACAAGTAACCAGGGCCGGATCTAGAGTGGGGCCAGGGTGGGCAGTGCCCACGCAAATGGGCATCCTGCCCACCCAATGAAAGGTAATATCAGTGGTTTTCATCAGTGGTCCGGGGACCACCAGTGGTCCTTGAGAGAGTTGTGGAAAGTTGGTTAACCAGATGTAACTCTTTGAGAGCTCTCAAGAGTTAAAATATTCATCAACAGAATTAGTCTACACACAAGATTAATGGTCATTTTGATCTGTATGTTTTCCTGTTTTGTTTCTCAAATCTATGGTATTGTGGACAAAATCAAAATAAATGTTTAGTTTTGGGGTCTGTGGGGCTAAAATGTCATCAAATGATGGTCCTCCTCCGTGGCTCAAATGCCGAATGCCCGGTTGTCAAAAAGATTGAAAACCACTGCTACATATGAAAAACTTGGAGTTGCCCACCCTGCCATTCTTCGTGCCCACCCTAGTAGGGCTGGCTAAATCCGGCCCTGCAAGTAACAGTTGTAGAAACACAGAGAATGGCGAGGACTGGGGGACATTAATCCACAAGGCCCTGGGTTGCTGCTGTCCTAATGAAATATGGCTGTGATGGAAATAGTCTGGAGGTCTGTGCCTGATCCATTCATACTTTCTGCGGTGGTGAGGAGGGGGGGGGGGGGGCAGCCTTGATGTTGGAACAAGGTGACAGAAGAAAACAGAGTCTGGAAGAAGAACCACACTGTATTAGTAGAACACCTTGACGGGAGAGAGCACATTTTGGAAGAGTTTTCATTGATTTTGCTCCCTTTTGTACATCTCTCTTTCAGGGAGACACAAACATCCATACACATGTAAGAAAGACTGCATTAAGTCACAGAGGAGCACTAGTATACATGGGTTGACACTAAGGTCTCGGAGGCACTTGCCCGTCGGGCACTTGCCCGTCGGGCAAGTGCAAGTCAGGTTCTACTTGCCCTCAGCTCATAGTCACTTGCCGCCCAAAAATATATTCAAAATTTTGCAGATGTAACTCTTGAGAACGTAAAAATGAAACCAAATGGACCCTTGCGGGTCCATTTGGTTTCATTTTTACACTCTCAAGAGTTAAAATTCATCATCTTAATTAGCCCAGGTCTACACAACTAGAGAATGTAGAAGATTAGGTCATTTTGATGTGCATGTTAATTTGCCTGTTTTGTTTCTGAAATCCAGCCTGGAATTGTGGATAGCTAGAAAGCAGGGAAAGACACAGAGGCAGAGTACAATGACTGACTTCAAGACAAATATATCTTGTGTTGTGTTATAGTGCACCAAGTTGCACACTTGTCCGATCGGGCAACCAGGTAGCATTCTTCACTTGCCCGACCCTTTTTTTTTACTTGCCCCGGGCAAGCGGGCAAGTGTTAGTGTCAAGCCCTGGTATAACACCTCCACCATGATCTACTACTTGCCCTCTCTAACTAGAATTGAACATTTAAAACACTTAGTTCATAGTTCATTAGTTCATAGTAGTTCATATTTTTATCCTTTGGGTGGCACCATTTTACTGTGCCTGTCAGGCATGACGTCACAAGAGACAATTCCCTGTAGCCCCCCTTGCCTGGGGCTCCAAAATGCTTAGAAATGCCACTGCCCGTCGGCGGTATACATATCGCAACGCTGTCCACAAACGTGGCATGGTGTGATGTTGTGAACGGGTGTACCATGTGAAGTAGTCTCCTGTACATTGTAAAGTGTGTTTTGAGAGCGTCGGGAAGACTAGAACAAGCGCTATATATAACATGCGGCCCATTTGCGCGCACACACACACACACGCACATGCACACATTTTGGATGTGATGCGAGATAACAGGCCTGGGCTGTTCTTGGTGTTTGCGCGGCTTATGTAACCCCTACCATTGTGATTATATAATGGTGCTTGTTATACATTTTTCATAGGGTCTCTCTTTGAAGTGACTATAAATGGCCGTTTATATGTTTTGCGCTTTGGCTCTGAGGTATGAATGCACTTTGATTTTCAGTGGCAGACGAGCAAAACGAGACTCGTAGAGTAGATGGAAAGGCACGTTTCCCCTCATTTTCTGTGTGTCTGGAGGGTGCAGCGCCAAGAAAAAGTGTTTTTTTTCCGCCATGAAAATACTATGTTGCTTGCATGGCTCCCTCCCTTCCTAACCCTGATTCACTAGAAAATGTGTTGACTGCTCCAGCCCCTGTCTCAATAGAAAATAAGTCGCCTGGTTCCATCCACAGAATCAGGGGCGGATGTAATGTTTCCCAATTGGGGTGGCAGGAGAAAATGGTATGGGGGCGGCTTCATGAAGCCGCAACCATACCACCCCCCCCTGCCCATGCCTAGATTCGCCCCTGCACAGAATTGCTGTCACATTAAATAATTCTAGTGAAATGAAAATAAAATTGAGGCTCGAACACCTAAGGAATATTGGGATATTTTTAAAGTTTTAAACTTTTTTTTTAAGTTAAAGGGAATCGACCATGAATTTAAATATTAGATAAGTGTTGCCCTATAGAGCAATGGTTTTCAACCTTTTTCATACCAGGGCCCTCTATTTATTCAGAATTTGAGCCATGGATCACCATTTGAGGACATTTTAGCCCCACAGGGCTAAAGGGCTAAAGATTTCTTTTGCTTTTGTCCACAATTCCAGGCTGGATTACGGAGAAGACAAAACAGCCAAACACACAGATCAAAATGACCATTAATCTTCTACATTCTGTAGTTGTGTAGACTTGGGCTAATTCACATGATGAATATTTTAACTCTTGAGAGTGTAAACATGAAGCCAAATGGACCCCTGCTTTAGAGGGATAGTTCAGATTTTTGGAAATTAAGTTGTATGAAATACTTTCCATTAACATATACCTGCCACAACATCAACTGTATTAATTGATTTCCAGGGTCCCGTGGTGGGAGTTCTGCTCTTGGTTTTGGTGAAAATGAAATGGTTCCGGTCACTTTGTGGGGGTCACTGGGGCCACGCAGTAAAAGTAACTGAATCGACAAATTAATGTAATTTGTATTGATGAATTATTTATTAATATTAGCACATTCTTCATTGTTCATTGCTCATTTTTCATTTTCCACCATCACATGGAGCTACTTTTCAGGTGTAGTGATATGGACACAAAAACAGTCTTTAATGAAGTGGCTCACTGTCACAATGTGTACGGTAGATTCAGCTTTTATTCTTGCAATGCATTAGCCGCCACTTAAACAGCATTCCTCCGAACCTTGGTATATTTTGGAAAATATTTTGTTCTAGCGCGCACATTTTTTTTTTTTTACTAAATGTTTTTTTTTTTACTAAATGGCAGCTGCCATTAAGCTGTGACAGCTGATGTTAAACACTTCATATTTAGACAGCAGGACATATTTTTTTGATGGGAGGTTTAGTTATAGTGCTGCACAATTAATTCCATCTTTTAAACAAGATCACAATTTTGCCATCTGGTTATTGAATTAGGTGGCTGTGTTTATTTGCAGGGACATAATTGTGCAATTTAATTTTGCATCTTTTGTAAATGGGAAAGCGGTGTTCTGTTTTGATTCATGCATCGACAGAAGGTGGAAACGCACAAATATAGCCCCAGAATCAGGACTAACACAAACGTTAGAAAACAAGTCTAACAACCTGAACTCACTGAATAATTATGATGATTATCTTGGTCATAATCGTGTAGTCATAAGCAGCCACGAATTTGACCAGACTATACTTGACACTACACTGAACATTTCTTCCTTGTGGAAGTACTGTATTCTGCATTTCTCAAAATCTTTCCTGAGAAATTGAAACGGCACTATTCTTTTTGACAAATAGAATGTACATTTTTCAGCATACATGTTAAAAATACAGTTTAACTTGTACAATTGTTGTGGTTGTATTCTGTCTCGCAACTACTAAGACGTTTACAGTATATTGTTGAAGATGGTCAAGTCTCAACAACAGTAGATACAGGATCTTATCTTACATGAATTTTGACCTGATGGCCAAGATTACATTTACTGCCTGAGTAAGGCAGCCAGGCTCTTATTAGTTCAATGGTAAAAAAAACATCTCAGTGCAGGAAAACGGTTTCAAATAGATGAGGAAAGTTAAACAGGTCACAGACGAGGCTTCCATCTGGCCAGCTACTTTGTGCTCATGCATCTTTCTTGAGAAACACCCACATATGTTAATGCAGTTTCTTGTTGGTTATAACATGTTTGCTCTCGCTGGTGTTCAGTACAGAACGTATCATTCTGGTGCTGTACTAGCCTGGTCTAGCCCTCAATGATTTTGGCCTTGGGGGGGCGGGGTGTCGTGGGATCCACACGGCGGAAGTGCTGCGCTCTGATTTGATCTCACTAACGTGTCGTCATCTCCGGCCCCTCCCGTGCCCGTCCACTGCTGTTCTACATCACATCATTTAGAGCGACGCCCACCCCGGAAGGTTCACCCCACTTGAAGGCCACTTTCCAACGTGCGTTAGTCCAGGCTTTCCGTTTTCGCGCAAGGCGAACGAAAATGAAAGCCTGGGTGTCAAGGCTAGTGCTGTACCTGTCTAGAGCAGTGGTTTTCAACCAGTGGTCCGGGGACCACCAGTGGTCCTTGAGATGGTTCCAGGTGGTCCCCAGGCTAAAAGATTTCAATTTGGTTTCATGTTTACGCTCTCAAGAGTTCATCATCCGAATTAGCACCACACAATTAGAGGATTTAGAAGATGAATAGTTACTTCGATCTGTATGTTTGCCTGGAATTGTTGACAAAAACAAAAGAAATCTTTAGTTTTGGATCCGTGGGGTGAAAATGTCCTCAAACTGTGGTCGGTGGCTCGAATGCTGAATAAATAGTGGGCCCTGGTATCAACAAGGTTGAAAACCACTGGTCCATAGAGACAGGAGAACAGACTATGGGCTCCATTTTCGTCACACGCTAAACCCCTTATCCCTAAATTATTTGCCTTTTTTTTTTTTACTATTTTGAAAAACTTTGGAATAGTTCCACATGCCAATGCATTGACACATTGTGGCCTTGTAGACTGACCATTTTAACTATTGAGAAATGTTTTAAAAAAACAGTTTCAAAAAGGCAAAGAAGCTAAGAGATAAGAGGTTTAGCAGTGGCGAAAATCTAGGCCTAAACCTATTGCATAGAATAGGAATTTGATTTGTCAGGGGGAGGTTGGAGTCCCATAAACTGGCCCCTTCAGGAAGCTCTGCCAGTGCCCATCTCACATTAAGGACTTGCTGGGTTGAGTTAACCCATGAGCCCAGGTAATTGGAGTCCTTGACTTCCTTGGGAGCAGTGCATCCTGTTGCTGTCAGAGGTGGATTGGCATTTAGCCGAAGGCCAACCAACCGTTGGCACACTCGGACTTCATGCTGTCTGGTAGTCTTGATGTGGTACACACAGAACTACACATAAGGACATCGCTGTTTTAGCGGCAGTAACACGAATTGCATTACGGTGGGGGCAGTGGCGTTTGTAAGCCCTGGGCCCCCCCTCGCCAATGAAATTCAGTGAAACCAAATAGACCCGTAAGGGGGGCTCAATGAGTTCCATTGGTTCCATGATACACATGTATATACACTCCTCTGTAATGAGAATGGCGACCCCACACTGGTTAACTAAAGAACTATGGAACTTCAAAAGATGAAGCGCAAATCACCTAAATCAATTGGCTTGATCTGAGACCCATGTACATAAAAAAAAAACAAAATGGTTGCTGGGTATTTGTTGCAATAGAGACCAAAGTTGAATTTCATGTTGTACCGGTATGTAGTTTAATTTGTAAAGCCACTACAATGCCTCTTTGGTATTCCGCACTGATCTATGATTATTAATAGATTTTAACTTGATTTAAGTTGACAATAGCTCAAGACAGCATTAAAGCAGCTGTTTTTTAAATCATCTCTACGTCTCGATTGTGTGTGTTACGGAGGCACTAGTGGAAACAATGGGTTTATCCAGAAATTACAGATTACATCGACATGTTTACTAAACTTGTATATTGGGGCGTGGGTCATCGATGACCCGTGGGTTGGCGGTTTGAATCCTGACTCCTCCAGTCTACATGTTACATTGCTCCCGATGTGCGGGTTGTGCCTTGCATGCTGTCTGACGCAATTATTGCATGAATGGGTGAATGTTATGCACTATGTAAAGCACCTTGGATAAAGGTATATACTGTATCCATTTAAACAGGTACTTGTTAAAGCCTTAATGATACAGTTTAGTTTCAGTAGTCACACAATGTGACATGAAAGCTAATTCCAGCTTGTCAGGTGGTTGTGGCTTGTGCAACTGTACTATAAAGTACAGGCCTATATTACATTATTATCCACGTAAGTGATCATCCATTTGTGAGTCCATTGACTCACACAAGCAGCTCTCATTTCCCCGGAGGGCCGCTGTGCCATTTGGTTGGTGATTAAATCTGTGTTATGGAGAAGTGGGGGGAATCTACCCTATGCAGACATTCAGGAAAAAAAGAAGCTACTTCGTCTGTCTTGCCATTGATCAGCGCAGTCTCGGTTATTGCGAGATGCCCTTAGGCCTAATTAAATATTAAACCTTTCATTGGCGCCCCCGACGGTATTTGTAAATACATTTCATGCAGGAGAAAGCATCAAAGATTGTAACCTCCTCCTCCTCCTCCTCCCCTCCCTCTCTACCCACCACACCAACGCAAAGTTGCGCTTATATTGCCGCGCAAACCCTCCCCCCTCCTCCATGCCCACCCAAACCATTTAGGTGCATTTAAAATGATGAAAGAGATCGAGAATTACTGTAGATAGTTTCCAGGGGGGAAGCGAACGGTCTATACGTGTCAGTCTAATCGGGTGAAATTTTAAAGCGAAAAGATTCAGGCCACTGTGCAGTCGATGTGGGGGTAAAAAAAAAAAAACAGCACTGTGTGTGCACCAGGGAATAGCCTTTTTTTTCCTCATAGCTCATATTTATTATAATTTCCGGTGACAAGCCGGCGAAAAAGGCAATTGGGGAGCCTAGATGCTTTAGCAAAGATAGAGGGAGTAAAGGTAGTTTGGAGCTATGGCGAGCTTATGTGGAACTTTTTCGTGGGCAGCTGCGAGAGCGGGGCTAATGCACTGTTTTATTACTGTCTGTCAGGAAGTAATCATGGCGGTGAGCAGAGTGAGCGAGGGGAAACTGGCCCCGTTTCACTGGCGGATCTGTCAAATGAGCTCAGCCAGTCATAAACAACAGGGGGCGGCGGTACTCTCGACGCGCCTGTCCCAGCGAAGGCGACTTATTAATGGATGTTCTGGCCTGACATTAGCAGATAAATCAGCAAGTCTATCATCAATAGAAACCCCGCCAACTATCAAGCCATAACCCCGGCCAACGTAAACGGAGCGGGGCGCGGTATAAAACATATATTGGCCTTCACTCGGCCCGGCATATCTATAATTCACGGGGCATAAATTACACCACTGCAGGCTATAGCAGCCCAGGCAGCAGCAGCAGCATGCACCGCTAGGCTTCTGACTGTGGTCCGTTCCTTTTTGCATTTGCAGGGGAAGCAATTGAGGATCAGGGATGGGGGGGAGAGGAAAACAGAGTATTATTATACACAGACAGATTGAACTACACTTGAGGGAACAGTAGATGGAGCCCCTCGCATTGATACCGCTTAAAGTTTCACCCTCCCCATTGGTTTTCACTCTTCAGCTTGTTCTTTGAAACATTACATCACTGATTCCTTTTCCTCTCTCTCTCTCTCTCTCTCTCTCTCTCTCTCTCTCTCTCTCTCTCTCTCTCTCTCTCTCTCACTCCCCCCCTTCTCGTTTCAGTGCTGTTATGTCTCATCACCATCAGCTGCTATTTGTGTGTGTGTGTGTGTGTGTGTGTGTGTGTGCGTGCGCGCGCGTATGTGTGTGTACATGTGTGTTTTAGGAGGTGAGCTGCCGCACAATTTCCAGGCACACCTCTTTTTTTCCCCCCACCACCAAAACGTCATGCACTTTCACCGAACAGTTTCACTGATCTGATTAAAAAAAAAAACTCCCTACCATGTGGAATTTAAAGAATGTGGAATTCGAGCCGCGACGCCTCGTGTTACAGTGAAACCTTGCCAATGTTGAAACCTAAATCCCACAGATGATGATGATGTGCACGCCGTCACATCAAACAAAGTGATGCGAAACAACTCATTTTGCAGGATGAATATACACAGAAGACATGTTTTAAAAATATATCTATATCCACATCATATCCTCACATTAGAACAATAGGATTTAGGAGAATGACGTCATGGCATTCGAGGATTCGGTGCTTGTTAAGTGGAAGACATGTGAGTGTCGGTCCGTGTCTGTTAAGTGGAAGACACACCACGGGACCTGACATTTAAGAAAGGGTGTTCCAGATGGGAAGGAGAGGAATGTGTGGCTCTCAGCAGCAGCACAGTGATTTCTGCCACAGTGGAAGGCAAGTCTGTAAGGATGTAACAGGGACCCATTGGCATTTTGAGCATTCTATAATGATGCAGCTCACGGCGCCTGCAGCCCTGTGTGGCCCGGACTAGACCAAACGGGACGGGACCCTCAAGGTTGTCACATGACAATGTCTCACCAGGGGCGGATTGGCCATCTGGAGTACAGGGAGTTTTCCCGGTGGCCTGCGCCACCTAGTGGCCTGGACAAGATCCAAAATGCACTAGTGGCACTTCCAAAATGCACTAGAATGTGCTAGATGCTCTGCCTGGAACATACAGATCAAAATGACCATTAATCTTTTACATTCTCTAGTTGTGTAGACTAAGTTGGGCTAATTCACATGATGAATATTTTAACTCTTGAGGGTGTAAAAATGAAACCAAATGGACCCGCAAGGGTCCATTTGGTTTCATTTTTACGCTCTCAAAGAGTTACATCTGGTTAACCAGCTGCCCCCTCCCCCCCAGGGTGGCCTGGCAAAGGCGAAATTGTCCCCGTGGTAAAACATGTGCCAATCCGCCCCTGCGTCTCACCAGATGACAACGGGACACTCAGAGATGCTCCCGCTTGGGTATGTGCAGGTGGATAAACATGCACGTTTAATGCATGTGTGTGCACACAGGCAAACGCACACACTTTCATACCGTATAACTGGTATACGGTAGTGCCTTTTATCCAAGGCGCTTCACAGAGATTGTATGCATGTGTGTGAATGGGTGATGCACACTTAGGGCAGTGGAAACCATGCAAGCACATCAGGAGCAATTAAGGGTTCACCGTGTTGCTCAAGGACACTTCGGCAGTAACTCTGGGGGAGCCCGGGATCGAACCGGCAACCTTATCATTGTCCATGTCCGCTGACTCTACCCCTGAGCCACCGCCACCCTGGTGCAAGCATACATGTGCATGTTTGCACGTATGCACACAGACCATCTCTTACACACACCCATGTCACACACAATGTATTGCACAGAGAAACACACAGGCACGCAGCCACATACCGACTACAATCAGTAACGCACACGCATGCATGCACATGCTCACACGTCCGCCACTCACACACAAACACGCGCCTGCACACATCATGCACGTATACAACACCGCCAGCCAAACCAGATTGCCGCCGTGGCCAAAGATGTGAGGTGGAATCATCAATCATGACTGCCTCCCTCCGGTCAAATCAAGTTTGTCCTGGTGTGAGGCAGAACGCGACGCCAGCCGTGCGGTGGCAGACCCTGCGCAGGGCTGCCAGGCGCGGGGGGCATGCTGCGCCCCTTTTCCCCGCCATGCAGGGGCACATCAATCTTAACCCTTTTCTGTAACTGAACGCGTTTTGGTGTGCAAAGCATTATGTTACACTTGAGCTATTGAAAAATATCAGACCTACAAGCTCACAGCGCGCCACCGAGTGGCGCGCCGTGAGCTTGTAGCTCTGATATTTTTGAAAAATTGTGAAAATGTGATGCAAATCTAATCTTGAATATATTCTTTCAGACGCAAATATTTTGAACTAAAATCGTTGCTTCTGGGGGGTCCCTAAAACAACACAGATGGGGGGGAGAGGGGTCTGCAGCCAAATATAGATAATTCTGGTGGTCCTTGGCATGATATATGTTGAGCATCACTGACACAGGAACAGATTTTTCAGAAAAACTAGAATCTAGTTTTTCTGAATCTAGAACTAGAGTCAGAAACTATAGCAGCAGAAACAGAAACTAGAAACTAGTGAGATACTAGAATCAGGCGTCAAATAGAATATATTCTTAGTTTTGCGCATCATTTTCATTTTTTTTTTTAAATATCAGACCTACAAGCTACAAGCTCAAGCATATCGCGCCACCGAGTGGCGCGATATGAGCTTGTAGATCTGATATTTTTTAATAGCTTAAGTGTCACGTAATGTGTTGAACACCGAAACGCGTTCAGTACAGAAATGGGTTAAGGCAGATGGCAGGATAGATGGGGGATAATCAGGAGGCAGTATAGACTAATGGCCGACTGGGATGATGTGGCTTCTGTGGCTGAAGGATTCCTCCGAACCCTCTGTCCGCACCAGAGAGAGAGAGAGAGAGAGAGAGAGGGAGAGAGAGGGAGAGAGAGGGAGGGAGAGGGAGAGGGGAGGGAGAGAGAGAGGAGAGAGAGAGAGAGAGAGAGAGAGAGAGAGAGAGAGAGAGAGAGAGAGAGAGAGAGAGAGAGAGAGAGAGAGAGAGAGAGAGAGAGAGAGAGAGAGAGAGAGAGAGAGAGAGAGAGAGAGAGAGAGAAGAGAGAGAGAGAGAGAGAGAGAGAGAGGGAGAGAGGGGGAGAAGCTTGAGGCGTGGGAAGAGCCCATTGCTCAACCTTAAGTCCTCTTCACGGGCCTCGATCCCCTCTGGAAGTGCACTGGCCTTTTCTGCCCTAAATTCTTGGTTTGGCAAGAGTTTGGGAGTCTTGGTTTGGTGGGTAGTGAGTCTGTGGTTCTGATTGCACTTCCCCACTGCAATCAGAACCTCAGACTCACTACCTATCTTCCGCTGCAGTCTGAAAACACACCTCGACTTCAGACTCCATCTCAGCCCATAGCACTTGTATTACAATCCATAGTATTTGCAGCAGTGACTTATATAGGATGTCTAGTGTATTATGTTTTTGTGCTTACGTTGTGTATTGTAATGTGTATTGTAAATACTGCTTAAATTGTAAACTTTAATCTGTATAATGCATTGCAATGTCTCCACTTGATGTAAGTCGCTCTGGATCAAGAGCGTCTGCTAAATGCCTGAATTGTAAATTCTAATGTGACCTTGGTTGAAGTGGTGAAGTGACACCCGGTGGTGATAATATGCTCCTTCGTTCCATGCTCGGACTCAGCCAAGTGCAGACAGACAGACAGACACACGTTGCTACTTAAAGATGAGTGCTGTGATTTTTGTCCCGTAAGGGTCCATTTGGTTTCATTTTAATGCTCTCAAGAGTTACAGATCTATAAGGGTCCATGTGCTTGGTCAACTTTCATGTGATCTACCTGCATGGTCTGTGTGATCTACTGGTAGATCACCATCTACCTTTTCGGCAGCCCTGCTCTATCGGAACGGTTATCGTATCGTTCCCAGTATCGTGCTCTAATGTTCTTTTTTTTTCTTCAAATTTTGTACACACATGGTGTGTTTTTTTTCATGTGCATTGATGGGCAGGAGGGGCGGGCTTTGGGCAATTCAGACTCCTGTCCTCCAATTACATAATTGATGGGAAATCCAAGCTAATAGATACTACAGGCGTTTTGTTCCAGAAAAATTGCAATGCAAAAATGGCAGCCATTGTTCTATAATATTTTTCAAAAACATATTGTTAAAAAAACATCCGAATGATGATTTCATTGGAGGACAGGTTTCTGAACTGCCCCACAGCCTTCCTGTGAGACACAGAAAAAAATAGTGGTATTTTATGATATACAATAGTGAGGACCTATTACAGTATATGAAGATACGTCAAAGTAGTGAAGTGGTCTTTTAATAAACTGATAAGAGAGCCTACATTTTGAAAAAAACAAAAAAAAACAAAACAATCTTCCTCCTCATATAACAATAATACCCGATGGTCATGTTTTATGGTGGAAAGACATCACTGCACTCCATATTTAATGACATGGTTGCACCACTTAAAAAATAAATGCCTCTTGTAGGAGGCGGTTGAGGATCGGCTGCATCACAGCTGAGTCTTGTAGTAAATGAATCAGACATGCGTAGTGCGTGATTTCCATGTTACTCTCTCTCCCGTGGACAAAACCCTTTGTGAAGGATGGCGGGGTGAAAACCCGGGGTGAGTTTCCCAAAGAAAACATTCACAAAATTCGGTCCAAATTAGTCTTTGTTGTTCACAGCCTTGAGGTAAAGCAACACGGACAGGTAGAGCAGACCACGCTCTGGCCAAAACCCGTGTTGCCAATCTTCCCCTTCTCGCTTCCTTAGCCTTTTCTTTCCCCGAGGTCAACTATCTCATCACAGTGTGAAAGGAAATCTGGTCGGAGCTGAGAAACATCTCAGAACAGCAGGGATTGGGAGGGAGCAGGGGCGGATCTAACATTTCCCAATGGGGGGGGGGGGGGGGCAGGAGAAAATGGTAAGGGGGCGATGAAGCCGTCCCCATTCCATTTTCAGTTACAGGACTTTTATTATTAGGCAAGTAAAGCATCAATAATAACCGCAGTTGCTGTTGAAGTTGCAACAGACACGCAGCATGCAAAAAGCTATAGGTCTGACTCAGAGAGTTTTCTGTTTTCAATGATGAAATGCTGTTGGTTTAGTGGTGACACACTTGTAGTTAGTTAGTAGCAGTAGTAGTGTTTCAAATCATTTTAAATATAAGCACTTTAATTTGAAATATCTTGATGATTTGCATGCCATCATGTTTGGTGGGACAGTCTGGGCATTTTAGGGGGCATTGCCCCCCCATGCCCATGCATAGATCCGCCCCTGGGTGGGAGAGGCAGAGAGCGAGAGAGAAAGCAGAGAGAGAGAGAGCAGAGAGCGAATGAGAGCTGAAGTGAAGCTCACGAGTGTAATTGGTCTCCTGACGTCCTGCTTAACATGCCTTTGAAGCATTCCAGGCACATTACCCTGCAGAACAAAAGAAATGCCCCACAATACATAGCGATGATTAGAAAATCATGGAAAATGTTACTGCCGTCCATTGACAGCAGAGTTACTTGACTTCCATATCCAGTAGGTTTGTCTGAAACACCTGCATCGATCGACGGATGAGGTCAGACAGGCTGAGGTCAAGGCGAAAACGGGTGTATTTGAGGTTGGCAGAAGATGTTGCAATTGAGGCTATATATCCAGGACGGATATACAGTATACTGTCTATATAATGTCTGGCTTCATGCTAGCAATGGATGAATGCCCTATATACCGTATGTGGGTGTTCATGATTATGTTAAAGGTGGAGTTCTACAATTTTCAAACTACCCTATTGGCCTGATATAAGATATTGTTTTTATATTTAAAGGCTATATTATTAAACATTCAATAATGTTCTTTTTACACAAATGAGTCTGCGGTTGGGGATCGTCTTATAAACAGTGTCGTCTTACAGTATATTCGGGACAGTACAGTATTTTCATATAAACAGTATCCACTAATGCTAAGGGTGTATACAGACATTGCATGCAATTCCCGATCGCTGTGGTGTAGCCAGGTATGGTGTAAGTCCTCTCATTGGCTGCATGACAGCGAATCAGGTCTGGGGCCTTGAGGTAGGCCCGAAAGCCTATACCATCAGGCCTGGGCCTACCAAATAATTATCCATAATAATAATTCATCAAGAGCTACAACTCATGATGAACAAAGCCGGGGAGTGCAGTAACATTTTTAATTGGGGGGGGTCAGGTGATTTCTGGACCTTTTGACTTGCAGGTTTTAATTATTATGGGTAATTATTTGGTGAACTCAGGCCCAGGGCTGGTGGCATAGGCTTTCGGCCTACCCCAAGGCCCCAGACCTGATTTGCTGCCATGCAGCCAATGAGAAGACTTACACCATACCTGCTACACCACAGCGATTGAGAATTGCACCCATTTACTGTACATCAATACAGCCAGACTCTTTGCTGTCTAGCTGTCTCCAAGGTCAACAGTGCCCCGTCTCCTCAATTCATTTCCAATGGGAGTTGCATGGTTGGGAGCAGCAGACATCATCCTCATGGGGAAGGGGAAGCAGTGAAAGAGCAGAGCTCCAGCAAGGACCATGTCTGCTGCTTCTAACCATGTGACTCGCCCTTTGGAAATGAATTGAGGGGGGCGGGGCAGTGATGACTTTGGAAACAGGTAGACAGCAAAGAGTCTGACTGTATTGTTGTAAATGTGTGTACGCACCCTAATTGAAACTGGCACATGTTGCATTTCAATGCAAAAATAATGCGCTAGTGAAAATATTATAATTCTGAATAAATGACAATAATCTAGAAAAACAAACTCTTCTAGGTACCGTATATGACTGTCCTTCTGAATCCCAACTAGTAAGTAAATACCAAATGTAATATTACCAAAACTGTGAAAGTATGTATGTTGCTAGTATGTTACATTACTGGAAAAAAAATATATTACTGAAAGCAACGAGTTCCTTTAGTTACTTAGTTTCCAAGAATGCTCACCGGTTCACCAAGTAAAATACAACAGTATTGGTAAATCGCATATGTGTGGCGAAGATTAATTAGACAAAGATTAGGAGAGAAAAGGGAGGAAAATAATTGGCTCATCTGAATAAAATAAATTCTTAAATAAATAAAACGGAATGACGGGAAACAAACATCTAATCGCTTTTTTATGAGCTTTTATTTGGACGGGCTGGCAAGCTTTGTTGAGCATGAACGGTTATTCTAATGAATGGCCTCCTCCGCCGCAGACTAGCACTGTTGACCGCAAAGAGAAGCAAATGCTGTGACCGAAGCGGGGGCGGATCTAGGCATGGGCATGGGGGGGCATTGCCCCCCTAAATACCCAGTCTTGCCCCCCAAACACGATGCCATGCAAAACAACCCAAGATATTTCAAATTGAAGTGCTTATATTTAAAATGATTTGAGACACTACTACTGCTAATAACTACAATTTTGGCACGACTAACCAACAGCATTTCATCATTGTAAACAGAAATCTCTCTGAGTCAGACCTTTAGCTTTATGCATGCTGCGTGTCTGTTGCAACTTCAACAACAACTGATGTTATTATTGATGCTTTACTTGACTAACCATTTTCGGTCCTGTAACCGAAAATGGTATGGGGGCGGTAAACCGCCCCTATACCATTTTCTCTTGCCCCTCCAACATGTTCTCTTGCCCCCCCCCCCCCCCCCCCCAAATGGGACATGTTACATCCGCCCCTGGACCAAAGGGCTTTCTGTGGTTGATATAAGGGAGAGGATAGCATTAGTCACAGCCAACAGGACAGACAGTGTTGGCATTCTAACCAGCACCACCACCAACATTGTGGTCACTAGCCCCTTTAACTATCCTTCAAACTAGACACCTCCCGACCAGGTCTCTATGGACTCGAGGTGAATTAAACCGAGGTTGGTAATGTACCAGACAAGGTCATCCAACACCGGCTTCATCCGTTCTCCAACTTCCCACTCTGTCATGTAAGTCATCAAAGCATGGCTTCAATCATGTTCATCCATTTTGTTGGATACTTCCTTCCTCTCCCCCAATCCCGCCAAAACAATTCTCTGGGCTGCCAACCTCCATCTGTCTTTTTCTAAATTTCATGGTGTTGCGCAATGAAGTTCACTTCTTGGTACACCTATCGGAGATTAAAGTTTGACTGACAGAATATTGACTGTGTGGTGCTAGAAAACATGGTTAGTGGGGGATACATGGAGAATGATGCATCGCACCTTTCTCCAAAGTGCTCGACATTCATCCAAAGATCGCAGATAAAACCTGACGCACAGCCAGGAATTGGGGTTCAAACTGGGAAGCTTCTGATTTTAAGAACGCTGCTTAGATTCAGAACTAGAGTCAAAGCTAGTTACTAGTAAAACAATTTATAGTTTTGACACAAAATGGAGTGCAAAAAATGCTTTTGCATGATCCTGTGCGATAATTATGTGATGTTTTGATAAATGATTGTTGACAACCCAAGAACCAAACAGAACGCTTAAAATTAAGCATAGATTATATTGGTTTGGGCGCAGGTATCCCACAATATATCAAACAACTTGAAAAACAAAAGTTGACTCTTCTCTATTGTGGGTATTCTGTTACTGATAACCAAGCCAAGGTATACATTCAATCAATCCTACACATTTCATTGTGTACGATCTAACCATCAAAAAGGAAATGCAATTATGCTCAATGTGAATGAATAGAAATCATTGCGCTGCATGGATTTTTCTAAGATCATTGGAAGCTGAGATCTCCATTCTCCAGGTTTCAGTCAACATTTCATGATGAAAAACCTGAAAGGAAACGGCAACAAGACACAGTCTCAAAGCCCAGAGTCTGAGCTGTTCCTTGGACCGATTCGTATTGGTCGTAGGGTGTCTGTATTGAAAAAGCCATAGCATAGTGTCACTAAAATCAGTTACTGTGTCAGTTACAGTCACTGTGTAGTTAGCATGAAGGTGTATACAGCATATTCCAATCCACGTTGTTTCGGAGAGGAAAAAAGAAAGGAAAATGTTTTCATTCAAATAATTTGCACTACATAACAAAGCCTTCTTGTTGTGAATTTGAGAGATGAAACAGTGCTTTGATTCCTGATTTCTGTTTTCAAATGAATTACTTTCCGGTGGAGGAGACCTGACAATAATTACAATATAAAGGAGTTAGCAGTCCAATTAGGGCTACCAAAAGCATGTTATATGTGGGAACATCAATGGACGTGTGGTCTATTGTTACTGTATTTGATGCAGCACACATCCTAGTAGGTTTTGGGAGAAAATGGTATAGGGCTGGCTTCATCAACTGTGTGGCTTCGCTCCACAGGCGATGAAGCCGCACCCATAGCATTTTCAGTTACAGGACTTTTATTAGGCAAGTAAAGCACCAATGATAAGTCAGTTGTTGTTGAAGTTGCAACAGACACGCAGCATGCATAAAGCTAAAGGTCTGACTCAGAGTTTTCTGTTTTCATTGATGTATTTAACTCTTTGACAGATTAGCAGAAAAGCTAGGCTCGCTCCCATTAGGTTCAATAGCAACTAAATAATTTATAGAAAATCCTCTGTTGTGAAGTTGTGCAAATGAATGAGCTCCAAAGACAGCTTAAGGTGTCTACTTTAAGGGAAGAAATAAAATCAGTTGATATGTTTCAGTTTTTTTTTTATACATTTGACAAAGCAGCCCGTATTTTCACATTTCACTGTTTCCAGGGCTCATTCAGAGATAAATGCATTTAAAGTTATACAATTTATCATTTATTAATGCTAATTGTAAAGTGTGTGAGGTGTTTTGGGGTTTTTGTAGTGCAATCACCACTTAAAGGACTCCATCAGGTGGTGTGCAGTGAGTTAATGAGCTTGTTAATATAACAAAACCCCAAACGACTTTTTGGGTGATGAACAGACAACAGAATAATCAATCACCCAAAAAGTTGTGGTAAAACAGTCAAGGAGTTAATTGTAGTTAGTAAGTAGCAGTTGTAGTGTTTCAAATAATTTTAAATTTAAGCACTCTAATTTGAAATATCTTGGGTTTTGCATGCCATCATGTTTGGTAGGGCAGTTTGGGCATTTAGGGGGGCTTTGCCCCACCCCAAGCCCATGCCTAGATCCGCCCCTGTTTTTCAGGGTCTTTTTTTTTTTTTCAAAATGAGGAGGCATCACACACTCTACTCCACTGTATGCCTTTATGTACACTCAATGCTATAGGGACAGCAGCTACTGTTTGGCCCAGATGACGTACTGTACTACACTTTTTGGGTTCATTTAAATGTTCTCAGATTAATGCACACACAGGGAATAGAGCGGAAAGAGAGAGCTATTTGTTTGTTGTCCACGCATACATTTCCCGATATACCGGCATGTCCGGAACCTGAGCTTGACACCTTCACATAAAAGATAAACACTCGGAAAGTTTTAAAAGATAACTCCTTGGCACAAATCCTTTGAGTCAGATCAAGCACAAAAAAAACTGCACCCTTTTTTTTTCTCCTTTCTTTTTTTTAGTGTCATCCAGTCGAAGCCGGTTATGTTTTTTGATCAGAACTCGCTCACAGTATATATCCTTGGGAACACAAGCGCTCATCCTCATGCATATTCAAACAGAGCGGAGAGGAGCGAGGGGTAAACAATTAAGCCTTTCTGTACTCTACGCGTTTTGGTTTTCTGAGCATTACTTTTATTACTATGCTTTAGCTACTGAAAAATATCAGATCTACAAGCTCATAGCGCGCCACCGAGTGGCGCGCTATGAGCTTGGAGGTCTGCTATTTTTGAAAAATTGTGAAAATGAAGAAAAAAATAAAAAATCTTTGAATATATTATTTCAGAAGAACAACTTTAACTCAAATCCTTGCTTCTGGGGGATCCCGAGAAAAACGTGTTTTCAGATGGGGGTCCGCAGACAAAATTTGATATTTCTGGTGCTCCTTGGAATGAAATATGTTGAGCATCGCTGACAGAATAGATACAATGGAATCTAGGGTAAGAAACTAGAATCTAGTGTCAGAAACTGGAATCTAGTGTCAGAAACTGGAATCTAGTGTCAGAAACTAGAATCTAGTGTCAGAAACTGGAATCTAGTGTCAGAAACTGGAATCTAGTGTCAGAAACTAGAATCTAGTGTCAGAAAGTAGAGTCTAGTCAGAACAAAATGCGTTAAAGAGACGATGTGCACACTGCTCTGAATCTGGAACATTATGCTGCTGTTGATCGAAGGGAATTAATGCGCAATGACACACTATAGTTTTTCTTATATGGAAATTAGCATGACTAGGAAGCCAATTGTCGCCCAAGACGATCTCGCGCACAATCTGGACACCCAGGTGTGTCCAGATTGTTAATTGGATATATAATTCTGTGGTTTAATACTTTGGTCATTTACATATGATACCATTTGTAACAACACCAAAGCCTTGCGCAGGTGAACATTGAACAATTAGCATAACAGTATTTCAAAAAACTGGGGAGAAAATTGGGTAAAACAGACTTTTTTTTGACAGACTACGTAAAAATACGGAAAACACCATATGAAATTGATTTCTAGTGTTTATTTCTTAAAGATAATATATATACATATACTGTGTATTAGCCAAAATCAAAATAGATATATAGTTATATATTTTGCCTTTTTCTCCTCTACGTTGCTTCTACTTTGACGCTGCAGCTGTTTCCCTGCAGACAGACACTTGCTTCGTCCTGCAGACGGTCCAGAACTTGGACCCAAATCGACCCGCAAGGGTCCATGTTGGTTTCATGTTTACGCTCTCAAAGAGTTACACCTGGTTAACCAACTTTCCATCACTTAGCCTGGGGACCACCTGGAATCCTCTCAGGGACCACTGGTGGTCCCCGGACCGGACCACCCGTTGAAAACCCCCTGTGCTACAGAATTGAAATTTTGGATCCAACAATGATAATGTGGCACCCGCCGGTTTGCAGCTCAATTTGCTGAGGTATTGTCATCATCACAGAAGCACTGTGAGGAACAGATTCAAATAAAAACAAACCGCTGGAAAACAATCTCTTAGTATACATCTCTCAGCCAGTAGCATGCTGCCGTATCCCTTCATTATCTCAGCACGTTGAATGACGAGTGTCACAGTGCGTTTCATTTTAAATGGTTCCAGTTGAATGAGCCATCACTTCTGTGCTGTACTGGCAGCCGTAGTGAAGACATTAACCCTTTCTTTACTCAAAATATGTTGAAAAATATCAGATCTACAAGCTCATAGCGCGCCACCGAGTGGCGCGCTATGAGCTTGTAGGTCTGATATTTTTGAAAAAATGAGAAAATGTGGTGCAAATCTGTTATTTCAGAAGCAAACATTTTTTTTTTTTTTTTAACTCAAGTCTTTGCTTCTGGGGATGATGGGGGTCCACAGCCAAATAGTAATATAAGTATAGATAATTCTGGGGGTCCTTGGCATGAAATATGTTGAGCATCACTGACACAGGAACATATATTTTTCAGAAAAACTAGAATCTACAACGTATCATCAGGAAATGGAATCTAGCATCAGAAACTAGAATGTAGTGTCAGAAACTATATAAACTCGAGTGAGAAACTACAATCTAGTGTCAGAAACTAAAATCAGGTGTCAAAAAGAATATATTCATAGATTTGTGCATTTTCACAAGTTTTCAAAAAGCATCAGACCTACTGGCGCGCTATGAGCTTGTAGGTCTGCTATTTTTTCAATAACTAAAGTATAAAACAATGCTTAAAACACAGAGATGTGTTCGGATCGCACAGAATGGCTTAAACAGTCCTTTTGAAGTAGTATTTTTTTTTAACTTGTCTTTGGCTGCTGGCGATTCACTAGTGGATAGTTGTTTGTTCAAATACAAGCTCCAGCAGCAAAATAAAATAAAATGCCCAGGAGAGCAGCAGGCAGCATACTGAGCCGCCCGCCCGAGTGTCTCTCGGCCTCCGCAGAGGCACTGTATGTTTGCAAGCTTAAACCATTTCCATCACTGTACGTGTTCTGGTGACTTTAGCTATTGAAAAATAGCAGATCTACAAGCTCATAGCGCGCCACCGAGTGGCGCGCTATGAGCTTGTAGGTCTGCTATTTTTGAAAAATCGTGAAAATGTGGCATAAATCTGTGAATATGCATAATTTCAGAAGCAAACATTTTTAACTCGAATATTTGCTTCCGGAGCGTCCCTAGAACAAGTTTTCAGATGGGGGTCTGCACCCAGATCTAGATAATTCTGGTGGTCCTTGGCATGAAACATGTTGAGCATCACAGACACAGTAACAAGTATTTTCGTTTTTCTATTCTTTTTTTTTTTCAGAAAAACTAGATGTAGTGTCAGAAACTAGAATCTAGCGACAGAAACTAGAATCTAGCTTCAGGAAATAGAATCTAGCGACAAACTAGAATCTATGTAGCTTCAGGAACTAGAATCTGGCTACAGAAACTCAAATCTAGTGTTGGGAACTAGAATCAAGTGTCAGAAACTAGAATCAAGCATCAGAAACTAGAATCTATAGCGCCTGCAACTAAAACCTAGTGTCAGAAACTAGAATATAGTCGTTATAGACGAAATGGGTTAAACCATTACCATCACCACACAGCTTCAGTGATCAATGCCAAGACAAAGAACCCACATAGAATGCCATGATGGAAGGAGTAGCTAGACAACGTCGCTGTCGCTGTGTATCATCTTGTCTTGTTAGGCGTTGCGGCTTCAATCAAACACAAGACAAATTTTCTGGAATGAAGAAAGACGGCTTTGTAATTGTCGTATACTCATCAACATTACAAAGCCCATTCAGACTATTATCCCCCCCACCCCTTTTTGTTCAAATGTATAGTATGCAATTCTTCTTCTATTTTGTCATATCCCCTTTTCTTCCCAATTATGGTAGTCATTATGCCAATTAATTCCTTCCCACGCAGTTTCAATTTCAATTCAAATGGCTTTATTGGCATGAGAAAACATACGTTTACTTTGCCAAAGCAAGAACAGAACAACACAATATAACAAGAAAACACTATATGACAGAAACAAGGAAGCACAATACAACAGTACAACAATGTATCAAAACGATGTACAATGGTTATGAACATACAGAGGTCGTAGTCTTCAATAAATCAATTTCTATATGCCTAGATCAATCGATGTAAGAGTACAATACAATGATCATTTTTCAGGGTGGTTGTGTTCCATTTGATAACCTTCTTTTATCGCAGCACATCATGAATCGTGCTGCTGTGTTTGCACATTGTTTTACTTCGCCCAGCAGATATAGGAGCCTTTCGTTGTTTGTCATGTTCTCCAAGTCTCTGTGGATGGTTGTAATCCGTGGGGAGTATGTGTCTCTGATGTCTTGGTACAGTGGACAGTATGTGTCTCTGATGTCTTGGTACAGTGGACAGTATGTGTCTCTGATGTCTCGGTACAGTGGACAGTATGTGTCTCTGATGTCTTGGTACAGTGGACAGTATGTGTCTCTGATGTCTTGGTACAGTGGACAATATGTGTCTCTGATGTCTTGGTACAAAGGACAGATGGTTAGTAAGTGTAGCTCGGTTTCCACTTCGCTTTGTGTGCAGTGGGTGCATAGTCTGTCTTCCCTAGGGTTACATGTCTGCCTATGGTAGCCTTTCTCAATTGCAAGACTGTGTTCGCTCAGTCTGTACCTAGTTAAGATTTTCCTTTGTTTTGGGTCAGTCACTTAGCTCAGATATTCTGCCATGTCGTATTCTCTGTTTAGGGCCAGGTAGCATTCTAGTTAACTCTGCTTTTGTGTTGCTTATTTCCAATGTGTCAGATAGTTTTCCTTTTGATCAGAGGTTTTCAACCGGGGGACCACCAGTGGTCCTTGAGAGGGTTCCAGGTGGTCCCCAGCTAAGTTGGTTCACCAGATGTAACTCTTGAGAACGTAAAAATGAAACCAAATGGACCCTTGCGGGTCCATTTGGTTTCATTTTTACACTCTCAAGAGTTAAAAGATTCATCATCTTAATCAGCCCAAGTCTAGACAACTAGAGAATGTAGAAGATTAATGGTCATTTTGATCTGTATGTTTGACTGTTTTGTTTCCCAAATCCAGCCTGGTATTATGGACAAAAGCAAATGTAATCTTTAGTTTTGTGGTCTGTGGGGATAAAATGTCCTCAAATGGTGGTCGGTGGCTCAAATGCTGAATAAATGGTGGTCCCTGGTGTTAAAAAGGTTGAAAACCCCTGCTTTTGATGTTTAGTCCAATGGGTTTTCTATTTTGTGAGTCACTGTACTGTGTTTTGTGCACTCGCTGTATTGTTGTCATATGTGCCCTGCTGGTTCATCTGCCTAGGGGCAGACCCCACTGACGGGTGCTGCAACCCCCTAGCCCAAATATCACCCTCTCGCAAAAACAGAGGCAACATTTAAGCATGATTTTCAAGTACAAGTTTATGCATAAGTGCTGTACTGTTGCAAAGCTTTTTGCTAATTATGAAAGCAGTTAACAAACAGCAAGTTTATTCTGGGCATCCATTTAGTTTGGACCCCTACCACTCCAACGCTCTGAGGTGGGAAGTAGCAAGTTCCAAATCATAAACTTTCTAATTTGCCACTTAGTGTGAAGACACCACTCCACTGGGCCCAGATTGAACATAGAAGACGAGGAAACAAAACAAACCGTGGATGGCTGTTGTGTTGTGCACTTAAGAGTAAAAAAAATCACTGAATACTGTAAGACAGTGGTTTTTCATTTGTAGCCTTGATCCCGGGGTCTGGCATCAAAATCCTGCATTTGAGGGCATTTTCACCCCACAGACCCAACAAACAAAGATTTCTTTTGGTTTTGTTCACAATTCCAGGCTGGATATTGCAAAAAATATTGTTAGACATAACAATAATAATTAATTAATTGGACTAAATCACATAATCAATATTTTTACTCTTGAGGGTGTTAATTCATTCATTTATACGCTCTCAAAGAGTTTCATCTGGTTAACCAACTCTCAAAGAGTTACATCATTTGCGGGGGACCAACAGGAACTCTCTCAAGGATCACTGGTGGTCCCTGGACCACTGGTTGAAAACCACTGCTGTAAGACAAAAACAAATGTATCTTTCGCATTCCTTTTCAAACCAATCACCATGGATGTGTATAATATGAAAGCTTAGTCCTTCGGTCGTTAAGATCATCCCTGCCTTTCTGTCATATTCGCGGAGAAAAAAAAACGCAATGAAAATATCAAACAATACTTTTAGCCCGCCGAATGCAGTGCATCAACTAATGCCAAAGAGAACAATCCGTCGGTTCTCAGGGTGCTTTAATGCTCGACATCAAAGGACACAAAAGCCTTCCTCTCTCTTTACCTGACTGCATCACAGATCAAGGCCATGTAATGAGGCAAAACTCCATGGTGGAGCGTTCACAAGATGAAAGCTATAGTTAAAGTTACGTTCATTATCATTTTCACACATTTATATAATAAATCCACCATGCCATGCTTTCTGTTTTGTACAATGGTGGTTTTAGTAGTGATTAGTGGTGCTCAAGGTTTAAGGTGTCAAGGTTCAAGGTTCGCTTTACTTGTCATACATGTTTGCACATGAAAAACGAAAATCTTGCACACTTAATTAGCACACTGGTGCATTAACTTAGTTAATGCACCAGTGTGCATTAACTAAATTTACCGTGACCGCGCGTTCGTCGTTTTCTGCTATATGCCACGGCTCAAGCTAGTGCATTCGGTAAAAAACCCTTATTTTGAAGCGCCAGATCTCCTAAACAGGATGTGCGATGACGTCATGCTGTTTCTGGTGTCTTGACTAACCTGTCCTCTCACGATCTGAGCAACAAGTTCCGGGTCAAAAGTCAGGAAGTGACGTCTAGCCCTAGTGGATCTACCCATGCGCCCACGACATTCAGGGGCAGATTCCAGGAAAGGCTTTTGAATGCATTGGATTGAATGGGTGCGAATGGGACAGAAAAATTGTCCTATTCGCTCATTCTGTCCCAAATGAAAGTCAGCCACGGGATCTTTATCAGACGATGCGCTTGGACTAATAGGTTAAAGAATGAAATCTACATTCCGTCGTGTTCTGCGCCTTCGTGGAGCGTTGCCCCACGGTGAGAACAAGTATAAACATCAGAAAGTGCAGTGCTGTATATTCTGAGCCTATTAATAAAAAAATACCGTATTTTTTCCAATGGAAATATCTTACGAAATTGAGTCGTCTGATATTTGTGAACTATATTATTTATTTTTACACAAATGAGTCTTGAAAAATGGTGGTCGTCTTATAACGAGGGTCGTCTTGTATTTGGGCCAAAACGGTATATTAAAACAGCTGAAGTGAATTATTAGGTATTAAAAGTACCATGTCACCACTTTTCAAACTATTTCTTCTTCTTACCGTCTTATATTATACCGGCATATTTGGACATGCTCAAAATATGCCAGTAACGTGGAGTGTGATCCACACATGCACTGTGACGCACAGACAGACGCATGTACAGACAATTCTGCTTGGCTTACATAGTAATCTCTGCACTCACTTTCATCGTCAGCGACCTCGCCCTTCAATCGCGATCACAATTGCATAGTACACTAATGGTGGCAATGGGTGAATGAATGAGATCCACAATCTATGCAAAGTGCCTTGGATAAAGGCCCTATATATAAATGCGTCTCTTTGAGTAATTCAGAGGTTATGCTGGCATTCCGAAGCTCGCTATTCCAAGGCATCGTGTTTCCGACGCCAGGGGCGGATGTAGCATGTCCCATTTGGGGGGCAAGAGAACATGTTGGAGGGGCAAGAGAAAATGCTATGGGTGCGGCTTCATCGCCCGTGTCGCTTCGCGCCACGGGCGATGAAGCCGCACCCATACCATTTTCGGTTACAGGACTTTTATTAGTCAAGTAAAGCATCAATAATAACATCAGTTGTTGTTGAAGTTGCAACAGACACGCAGCATGCATAAAGCTAAAGGTCTGACTCAGAGAGTTTTCTGTTTTCAATGATGAAATGCTGTTGGTTTAGTGGTGACACAGCTGTAGTTAGTTAGTAGCAGTATAGTAGTGTTTCAAATCATTTTAATTATAAGCACGTTGATTTGAAATACATTTGAAATTTGGGTTGTTTGCAAGCCATCATGTTTGGTGGGGCAGTCAGGTCATTTAGGGGGGCATTGCCCCCCTCATGCCCTATGCCCATGCCTAGATCCGCCCCTGTCCGACGCTCCGCATCGCTAAGCCCGGAAACCACTTATCAGAATGGCGGTGCGCCGCAAGGCCACTCTGTCACCTAATGCGGGACTCAGGCAGGCAGGCAGCGCTCCTGCACCTGCTGATGTAGATGTCCTCAATAGACAAGGAGACTATACTATACCCTCTGCAGTGCCTTCAGGGGCGGATCTAGGCATGGGGGGGGGGGGGGGGGCAATGCCCCCCTAAATACCCAGTCTGCTCCCCCTCAAACACGATGCCATGCAAAACGACCTGAGATATTTCAAATTAAAGTGCTTATATTTAAAATGATTAGAAACATTACTACTGCTAACTTCAATTTTGGCACCACTAAACCAACAGTGTTTCATCATTGAAAACAGAAAACTCTCTGAGTCAGACCTTTAGCTTTATGCATGCTGCGTGTCTGTTGCAACTTCAACAACAACTGATGTTATTATTGATGCTTTACTTGACTAATAAAAGTCCTGTGACCAAAAATGGCATGGGTGCGGCTTCATCGCCCGTGGCGCGAAGCGACACGGGCGATGAAGCCGCCCCCATACCATTTACTCTCGCCCCTCCAACATGTTCTCTTGTCCCCCCCCCCCCCCCAAATGGGACAAGTTATATCCGCCCCTGAGTGCCTTCAGTACCAGGTGGTGATGGAGAATGTGAGAGTTATTCTTCTCCAACAACACACCTGTAGAACTCCTCCAACACTGAGGTATTGAGGCCAGCTGACTGCAGCCTCCTGGGGAAACAGAGGCTCTGGTGGGCCTTGTGTGTTTTTTGTTTTGTTTTTTGTTTAAAAGTGTCTGTGGTCCAATTCCCAAGTCCTCAAGGAACATGGTACTGTACTTAAAAGTTATAGGAGAAGCTTTCCACTGTATAGTTCTGTTGATGAACAAAGGGGAAGTGGAGGATGGTCTGCCCTTCTGAAATCCACTAATGGACTCCTATGTTTCCCCCATGTCAATGCGGAGACAATTCAATTCAATTCAATTCAATTCAATTCAATTCAATTCAATTCAATTCAAAGGAGCTTTATTGGCATGAGAAAACAGACATTTACATTGCCAAAGCAAGTGTCACAAAAACAATACAATACAAAAACAGTTGAAAATGGGGATAAATATATACAGTCGGAGGGGGTACAGAGTTTTGTAAAAAGTTATGTTACATTGCATTGTTTTATAACAGGTTATAACATATTATAACAGGGCGTAGTAATTTCTTTCCTCTTCTGTTTTTTAATAAACAAACAGAATCAATTATTTGTGACTTCAGGACAGATTTTGCAGAATAAGAAAGAGTAAAAATAGATTTACCATCTGTTTAAATGTAGCAGCTCTGTTTACATAGACATGTCTGGACAGTACAGACCGTAATCCTTAGGGTGGTTGAATTCCATTGGCCAATCTTCTTACGTCACAACAGTGCAGAAATCTTACTGCTGTGTTTGCAGTTGCACATTGTTGTATTTCTCCCAATAGGTATGGAGGTTTTCCCTCGTTGGTCATAGTTTCAAACTCACGTTGAGTGTGTGTAATTTGTGGGAAGTATGTGTCTCTGATGTCTTGGTATAAGGGGCAGGTGGTTAGAAAGTGTAGCTCTGTTTCAACCACAGTTTGTGTGCAGTGAGTGCACAGTCGGTCTTCTCTTGGGAGTGTGTCTGTCTGTGGCAGCCTTTCTCACATCCGTCCCAGGGGTTGACACTAAGGTCTCCGAGGCACTTGCCCATCGGGCAAGTGCAAGTCAGGTTCTACTTGCCTTCAGGTCATGGTCACTTGCCCCCAAAAATATATTGTAAATTTTGCATTTAAGTTTACTTCCTACTTGGGTGCTTTAAACCAGGGGTTTTCAACAGGTGGTCCTGGGACCACCAGTGGTCCTTGAGAGGGTTCCAGGTGGTCCCCAGTTAAGTTGGTTAACCAGATGTAACTCTTGAGAACGTAAAAATGAAACCAAATGGACCCTTGCGGGTCCATTTGGTTTCATTTTTACATTCTCAAGAGTTAAAATTCATCATCTTAATTAGCCCAGGTCTACACAACTAGAGAATGTAGAAGATTAATGGTCATTTTGATGTGCATGTTAATTTGCCTGTTTTGTTTCCCAAATCCAGCCTGGAATTGTGGATAGCTAGAAAGCAGGGAAAGACACAGAGGCAGAGTGCAATGACTGCCTTCAAGACAAATTTATCTTGTGTTGTCATAGTCCACTAAGTCGCACACTTGCCCGATCGAGCAACCAGGTAGCAGTCTTCACTTGCCCCACCATTTTTTTTTACTTGCCCCGGCCAAGCGGGCAAGTGTTAGTGTCAATCCCTGAGTCCGTGAGGTCCATCACCTCCTGTCAGTACAATGACTCATCATTGTCATCCTCTGTCCCATTACAACCGTATCGTTTGTGGATTTTCACACTAATCACCGTAACGCTTTGACTGTATTTTATTTTATGTCGGCCGAGAACGAGCCAACTTGTAAAATATACCTGGATGTCTCGGAAAACAATGTTTTGTTTCAAAGCTGCGTTGTGCTTTTATCACCACAAAGGTTTGCTGAGTGAGAAACAACATCTTGACAGAGCATTCAATTAGTATTCTTGCTCTCTGAGAACAATTCTCAAGCGGTTTTAAAACATTGTAAAAATGTTATACCACAACTCACAATGTGAAATACTGTAATGAACATTTTGCATTGCTATTCAATTATTATGCCAAAGTACCGGTAATAGCATGAATAGCCTATTTCCTAGATTTTTTTATTGACATTTAAAGAGCTCACGCAACATATCGTGATGCAAAGCGTTGTGTTGAATATCCAAAGTGTAGTATAGCGCTTAATTTGTCGGCAAACAAAATAGTGTTAGTGTAGTGTAGTTAAATAGTGCTAATTCAGATGATGAACATTTTAACTACAGCACAAGAGTGTGAAAATGAAAAATTTGGTTTCATTTTTACATTCTCAACAGTTACATCTGGTTAACCAACTTTCCATCATTTAGCCTGGGGACCACCTGGAACCCTCTCAAGGACCACTGGTGGTCTCTGACCACCTGTTGAAAACCCCTGCCATAGAGTGATCATGTCAGAATCGCAAACACCTTTCTACGAGAGTCCACATCTTGGGCTAGGGCACGATAATGTCCTATAGAGGCAACAACAAAGCACAGTACAACAATGTACCAATACCAAGGGCACATTTCTGTACTGCACTAGGCCTAGGGTACACCTGGAGCGACAAGTCAGTGGTACCTTTTTAAGGTACAATTCCCCCCCTTTATTTTCCTGTGTGGTAGGCCGACACGGTGTGAATACATCAGCACATTGTGTTACTCAGCCAAGCTCACAACGGTCGGTGCACGGGGTCAGCTGACATGCATGTGCTGCAGAGTGCCGACATCCAATCCCACAGAGCATGTGACGTGCATGTGTCCCGAGGACCCCCCCCCCTCCTCCGCGTCTCCTTGCATGTGTTCCAGGGGCCGGGGGGTCAGACGCAGGAATATTGGAAAAGTGTCATGATAGCAATTGGTTGTCTCGTAAATCCCCTTCAAAGCGTCCGGAGTGGCTATTACTGTCATTGTTCTGTCTACACCGTTGAACTGTGGCCTGTAATCTTAGCGCAGCGAGAGACAACAGCAGGAAACAAAGTGGGTTCCGTGTTATAGCGAAATAAAAAAATAAATAGACTGGCTCTGCTTTGCAGTGGCTAAAAAAAGGTATTGCACAAGTTGAAAAATCGGCTGAGAGTGGTGTTGTTAAAAAAATGAGTGACAAGTTAGTCCAGGCTTTCCGTTTTCGCGCAACGCGAACGAAAATGAAAGACTGGACGTCGAGGCTAGGGACCGGGTGGCCAGATGTAAGTCTTGACAGCATAAGCATGAAACCAAAGTTAGTTTGATCTGTATGTTAGATTGTTTTGTTTGCCAAGTCCAGCTTGTTGTTGTGGACAAGAACAAAATAAATCTTTAGCTTTGGGTATTTGGTGGGCGAAAATGTCATCAAATGTTGGTCCATGGCTCAAATGCTGAACAGATAGTGGGCATAGTGCGCTATCAAAATGGTTGAAAACCACATAATTTTCACTATACTTTTGTCCAACACTCTTGTATGCCTTTTATTTACAGGAAAAAAAAACATAAAAAGTATAAATGTGGAGATACAAGGCTTCTGCGGTATAATGCTGGCTCTGATTTAGAAAAATGGGAGGCCACTGATTACACAATACAAAGGCTCTGTCTGAATGCTTCGCTGAATGATGCTTTCTGCCAATTATCACCTTTAGCAGACACCGTCGACTGAATACAGAACTCACTGCAGTCCTGACCTGAGTACCAATTACCTTATTTTAAACGGCTTTCTTAGGCTGCGCATGCAGTACCGTACGGTTAATCCAAAAATAATCAGTTGAATTGAGTATGAAAAAAAAAAAAACAATAATACATACATAATAAAATAAATCATACATTTTGGAAGAGCTGCTTCTTGTTTTGGCTAAACCGTCTATCGGGACGGGATCAGTTTCAGTCTACGTTTGTTCTCTCAGTCTTGGTTCTGTCGTGTGTGTGTGTGTGTGTGTGTGTGTGTGTGTGTGTGTGTGTGTGTGGTGTGTGTGTGTGTGTGTGTGTGCGTGTGCGTGTGCGTGTGCGTGTGTGCGTGTGCGTGTGCGTGTGCGTGTGCGTGTGTGTTACCCCATTCTGTGTTACCTATAGATGACAGCTTGGTGAAATCATCAAGTTGTGTTTCACCATGTTAATTTTTGTTTTAGGACCTCTTTTAGAATCCATTTGGTTCACATTTGTACGCTCTCGAGAAAAAGCAAATTCACCCATTTTCAACATTTTATCTGAGTGTGTGCGCGTGTGTGTGGTGTGTGGGAGAGATTTTTTTGTGTTTATCTGTGGGTATATATATTTGCGATCAGGATTAGTGGATACCCAACAGCCACTAGGTATACAGTGTGTGCCATTTTCTTTTTTTCAAGACTGAAGTTCCATATAGCGTAACTAATAGCGAAATGCAAGATTGCCTTTCCCTGCGGATGTGATACCCATGCAAAATGCCTCACCTATTGTATGTTTACCTTGTTTTTCTTATTGGGTGTTCCAATAAGAAGGTAATTGGTAAAATTCCCTGAGCTAGTCCAGCTGAGTGTATTTGTAACAAAAAGGTCTTGTGCAGTGATTTTTGACACAAGGGCCCACCATTTATTCAGCACCAAATGGACCATTTGGTTCATTTTTAAGAGTGAAAATATTCATTTGAATTAAGTCCTACACATAACTAGAAGATTAATGGTCATGGACAGAAGCAAAGGAAATCTTTAGTTTGGGGGGGGTCTGCGGGGCTAAAATGTGCTCAAATGGTGGTCCGTGGCTCAAATGCTGTATCAAAAAGGTTGAAAACCCCTGACTTAAACCATGTATTTTGTTGACTGGGGGCTCTCCAGGGTACAGTACTATACCTAGTCTCCTCTTTCAGGCTCTTTTGAAAAGGTTTTTGGTGCCATTATGAGTTCTTAATGTCACATTCACAGAGAAACAAATAGCTCCTGCAGCTCTGATAAAGAACACTGATTATGTGATACAGACGCTGCTTTCTGAATGCTTCGCTACACAATGTCTACCGTATGTGTCTCTGGTTCCTTTTAATGCATGCTCACACACAACTGGGGTCAAATTGGACTGAAACCTTCCATTATGTCTTAGGATCTGGGGAAGGTCACGGTGCTAAAGAAATGTTTTCTTCTTTAATAGTTTAACCTTTTAAAACTTGTATTCTTCAGCAGGAGTGCGTGGATGTGTTTGGTGTGAATTCTCGCCCAAAAATAAAGGAGATGGTGTTTACGGAATATAGGACTGATGTTCATTCATAGACGACAACACATTACTGCTGGGCAGGGCTGGATATAGGCATGGGCATGTGGGGGGCAATGCCCCCTAAATGCCCTGACTGCCCCACCAAACATGATGTCATGCAAAACAACCCACATAACAAAGATATTTCAAATCGAAGTGCTTATATTTAAAATGATTTGAAACACTACTACTGCTACTAACTAACTACAGTTGTGTCACCACTAAACCGACAGCATTTCATCATTGAAAACAGAAAACTCTCTGAGTCAGACCTTTAGCTTCATGCATGCTGCGTGTCTGTTGCAACTTCAACAACAACTGATGTTATTATTGATGCTTTACTTGACTAATAAAAGTCCTGTAACCGAGAATGGTATGGGTGCGGCTTCATTGCGATGAAGCCGCCCCATACCATTTTCTCTTGCCCCTCCAACATGTTCTCTTGCCCCCCCCTCCAAATGGGACATGTTACATCCGCCCCATGTGGGCAAGACAACCAAGAAGACCAAACAACAGAAAACATAAGTAAACATTTGACTAATACTAAGAAAAGTTTCTCAGTATAAATACAACCAGGCAGAGCTGCAGCTAAATACTGTAGCTGCGTGTTTGTTATGCTGGATGTCAGACCGGCTCTGGGACTTTGGTGTCTATTGTTTTTGTGAACTCTTGTTCACTCAATTAAAACTGTCCTTTCTCATCCATTTTCTCCTCGGAGGGTTTACAAAAAATCAATCTAAAAATTGCACATTATGGTGTGGTACCCAGTGAGCGGACAAACTGTACTGAAGAAATGTTCCGCTGTCTGCGTCTGTCTGTCTGTCTGTCTGTCTGTGGTTACTGTCTGTCTGTCTGTCTGTCTGTCTGTCTGTCTGTCTGTCTGTCTGTCTGTCTGTCTGTCTGTCTGTCTGTCTGTCTGTCTGTCTGTCTGTCTGTGGTTAATCTCAAAACTACTGAATCAATCAACGGTATGGGACAAAATCCACGAATATCTTTTCAGCTAATGCAAATTATGTTTTCACTAGGAGTGTTAGGCAATATTACTCATGAGAATAATATCTTTACTTGACTTATGACCGCTTAGAAAAAAATAATAATATCACATTACTTATTAATAGATTCTTAATATTATTAATAGATCCTTTGTTTTTAAAGTCATGATCAGTAATTTTTGACCCCGAGTATAGATCCCTTGTCACAGCAGGCCCGGATGTAACATTTTCCAATTATGGTGGTAAATTATTGACTATTACTATTATTAAGAACATCCATAATAACATCAGTTGTTGAAGTTGCAACAGACACGCAGCATGCATAAAGCTAAAGGTCTGACTCAGAGAGTTTTCTGTTTTCAATGATGAAATGCTGTTGATTTAGTGGTGTCACAACTGTAGTTGGTTAGTCGCAGTAGTAGTGTTTCAAATCATTTTAAATATAAGCAGTTTAATTTGAAATATCTTGGGTTGTTTTGCATGGCATTGTGTGTCCATGCCCAGATCCGCCCCTGCTTGCCCATGTGTCAGTCAGACTGGGAGAAGTAGATGATGGGGAAATAAATCATGAAGATTGGAGGAACAAATAAGAGTCCCTAGTCTGGTGCCAGGGTCTGTGTACTCATAATTTGCTCAAGTATTTCAAATAGAATCTAAATATGCTTACAGAAATCAGACCTGTGTGATGTGAGTGGTGCACACCAGGGACCCCCTCCCAGGGGTCCCTGGAACATCCAGAGAGGCCAGGAGTGGGCCCAGGGGTCGCACTGTTGTAGTGTCATGTGTGCCACTTTAGTCTGTAATGTACTCTCCTGGCCATTTTACTATAGATGTTGTGACTTTTTCATGCTCGCACATATGGACAGATATGCAGACAGGTGGAGATAGCTTCGTATTGGTTCTGATTTAACATGAAAAAAGTGTACACGAATCTACCAATATTCTATAGGCCCAAGGTTTTTTTTTTATTGTTACACCAGTGTATTGTATGTCGAGACATACTGTATACAGGGATGAAATAACGTTTCTAGCTCTTCCACAGTGCCACAAGACGAGAGACAATAGACAGAAAGAACAAACAATAGAGCAGCAAGTGACTGTAGTTCAGCAGATGAAGGCAATAAGCTGCTGGCTAACTATTAAGGGGGCACGGTGGCACAGTGGTTGGTGCTGTCGCCTCACAGCTAGAAGGTCCTGGGTTCGATTCCCGATAGGGGCTGCTGTGGGTGCTGGTGGCGTGTCTGCTCCTCCGTGTCATCAGTGCCCATACCCGAGGCGGGCTTGGTGAAAGGGCCTTTCTGTGTGGAGTTTGCATGTTCTCCCCGTGTCCCCTAGGGTAGATACCCTCACAAAAACATGCTGTAAACCTAGACTCTAAACTGCCTGATGGAGGGGACTGGAACTGGTTGGAGTGTGTTGTGTGTGTGTGTGTGTGTGTGTGTGTGGTGTGTGTGTGGGGGGGGGGGGGGGTACGCATGCAGAGAATGTGTGTTCTAAGTATGTAAAACTACACCATATTTTCATATTTCAATTCTTGAAATTGAAATACAATTACAATACAATTGATATCCTTTCTTATCACGTTTGCACAACATTTCATGGCAAAACGGTCTTACGTGATCTTGTTGATTCTTGTCATAAATGAGCTCGTTCGCAGATGCTGTAGAAACTTATCGTTGAGCTTCTTATCAATCCTCTTGTCTACTTTCTCAAGCTTCTCATCTTGTATGGAGCTCTTCATGAATAATTTCTGCCATTGCGACAGCCATGTCTGCGTTGCGTGGCTTCCTGTTTGGCGCGTCGCTGTCGACCGCTGTTTGTCATTTAGTTTATCTTGTCCACACGCGCGACATTTTCTCATTGCTTCCTTTCACTCCTTTAATTAGTAGAAACCTGGGTTTTAGAGATACCCATCTGTTTATACAAACCTTCCTTTTCACTGTATTTGAATATTTGATAGGAATGCGCGGTCCCACATGATCGGAGCATTATTCAGTGTCAAGGCAATTCAGAGTTTACATCAATCATAAAAAGGCACCTGCTTTTTAACCCATTGTGTCCTGAGCAGATTCTAGTTTCTGATGCTAGATTATAGTTCACAGCGCTAGATTCTAGTTTCCGATGCTAGATTCTAGTTCCTCACGCTAGATTCTAGTTTCCGATGCTAGATTCTAGTTCCTCACGCTAGATTTTAATCCCCCACGGTAGATTCTAGTTCCTCTCTGTAGACTGTAGTTTCTGAAGTTAGATTCCAGTTTCTGACACTAGATTCTAGTTCCCGACACTAGATTCTAGTTTGTGACACTAAATTCTAGTCCCTGGCGCGAGATTCTAGTTTTTCTGGAAAAATCTCTCTGTGTCAGTGAT
Source organism: Benthosema pterotum (assembly GCA_039105355.1). Lineage (NCBI taxonomy): Eukaryota > Metazoa > Chordata > Actinopteri > Myctophiformes > Myctophidae > Benthosema > Benthosema pterotum. Next base: position 7,173,161 of record CM076986.1, read on the forward strand.
GCTTAACATATTTCATAGGAAGGCCCCCCAGAAATATCTATTATCTAGCTGCAGAACCTCATCTAAAAACATGTTGTTCTAGGGATCCCCCAGAAGCAAAGATTTGAGTTAAAAATGTTTGCTTCCGAAATAATGCATTCAAAGATTTGCACCACATTTTCACAATTTTTGAAAAAATAGCAGAACTACAAGCTTGTAGATCTGCTGTTTTTTCAACAGCTAAAACACCAAAACGCGTTCAGTACACAAATGGGTTAAGCAGTCCTCTGTGGCCCGCGGCACTCGCGAAGAACCGAGGTGTGAAAGTAATTTAACATTACGTCACAGCTAATGAATATGGCATTATGACATGATAGATGCTGCGACAGCCACACAATGACCTGATGCATTGTGTGGGCCCAGGAAGTTTTCTCGTTTGTAAATGGAGCATGCCGTGCGTTTAAGAAACAATTGCCATCCTAGGGAACCATGGATAATGAATGGCAAACGCATAAATAATACCGGTAGGTATTATGAATTTGAGGCTTTATGTCACGCCACTCTACAGAAAATGGAACACTTTCAGCTTTCGGCGACTTCAAACAATGCATTAATTATGAACAACTTCTTATATAATAGACAATTCAAGATGACAAAGATGCAGAATTACCTGGCATTGGCTGGTGCAACAATGAGTACAGCTACTCGTCACGTTGTGAGAAATCGAGTTGAAGATGGAAGTGACATACGCTGGTATATCAACAACAACTTATTGCTAAATAGTAGGGATGTCTTGATACACTTTTTTCAATTCCGATCCAATATCAATATCACGATTTCTGTGTTGGCCGATACCGATACCAAATTCCGATACCAGAAAATAATACATATATAATAATACAAAATATTTAAAAAAAGACCTTATATGAAGTCCACCCAAATAGCATAATAATATAGCAGACAGCAATAGCAGACTCCTCACTCAAATGTGCACTTGGGCAACTCCAAAGCAAATTCCACAACATTTTATTTACCTGCCATAGTGTCAACCTCTTACACCTGTGTCTGGTCGCTGGTTATACTGGTATATTTAGCAATACCGAATGGTCTGAGAATGACAACTGAGGGCCAATAGTGACACTTTTCCGTACTGATTGCCGATACAGATATGACAAAAAAGGGCAGATTCAATACTTTTTCTGATACCAATACAGTATCGGGACATCCATATTGATGTCAGGTTGAAAGTTGTTAAACCGGCACAGTAATTTTATGAATATTGAACTGGCTTTTGACATCTGTATTTCTTTAATACAACAAAACATTTTCCAATCCTTTCCTGGCATTCGTTCCACTTGGAGTCTTGGCCCTTACTTTGAAACCACTTTATTTGCCGTAGCTCTTAAAAGGAGCAGCCAGGAGGAACCTGGAGCCTTTTCCCTTGTACATGCCAAGTTCTGACGAGCACGAAGAGACATCGTAACCGCTTGTCAGTCAGCTTAGAGGCAGCAGATGGGGCCGAAGAGACACGTCACACGCACCACCATTTACACACATAGGAAACTCTGTCTCTCTCTCTCTCTCTCTATCTCCTACTCGCAGGATAAACGGCAAAAGAAGCAAAGGAGGCAATAACTGAACTGCTAAATCTGCCACCTTCACTCCTCGGGGCCCCAGGAGCACATACACCGAGCCAATTCAGCAACTGGGACACCCCCGAATTATGTCGGCATGCTGCGTTACGGAGGCTAGCCTAGCAAAGTGTAAATAAGCCTATCCCAAGCTCAGCAGCGGGAGTGTAACACAGTGTCAGGTAGCTGCAATGAATGTGTGCGGTGGGTGGGGTGGGTGGTGGTGGGGGGAGCAATCAGCCAACCTTCGCCTCTCTGAGATGGAGGGCCGCTGCCACACGCACAAACAACCAATCAGCACGGGACAGTGATTGATGGCTCATCCGTCTTCCAAATCTATCACCCTCTCCAAGTGGCTGTCGACTCGACGAGGCCCCGGCCACGGCAGATGCTTAAACGGAGCTTAACCTTTTTTGTACCGTTATCGCGTTTTCGGTCTTCTAAGCATTACGCTATTATACTTTATCATGAAAAATATCCGACCTACAAGCTCATAGCGCGCCACCGAGTAGTGCGCTATGAGCTTGTAGGTCTGATATTTTTTTTGAAAAAAAAAAAAAAGTGTAAATGTGGCGCAAACATTTTTAACTCTTTAAAACTTTGCTTCTGGGGGATCCCTAGAACATGTTTTCAGATGCAGAAACAGTCAAATATAGAAAATTCTGGTGGTCCTCGGCATGAAATATGTTGATATCATGACACAGGAACTCATTGACACAGGACTAGCGCCAGGAACTATAAATCTAGTATCAGAATCTAGAATGTAGCGTCAAAAACTAGAATGTAGCGTCAGAAACTAGAATCTAGTGTCAAACTAGAATCTAGTGTCAGAAACTAAAATCTAGTCGGGACAAAATGTATTAATATACATCACGTAAGCAAATAGATCATCAACTCTTTATTATTTCAGCGAGAGTTGTTTACACCTCTGCTCCTCGCCCCATTATGTCTTTGAAGACGCCTGCGGTATACACAATGAAACGCTGCCATGCTAAACCTCGCTGTTTTATTCTCCAGCAGAGCCTCTCTCTGAATCCTGTTTAGCGTCAGGTGTGTTGTGTTTTTGAAAGTTGGTGCCAACCATTAAGCAGTTTGACATGTGTGGTGCCTGTCTTGCCGTGTATTTATCCGTGTGTCCCCGCACCGTTGCCATGTCTAAGTGGTGCCATATATCCGGCCACAGCTATCTTTAACATTTGTTGCGCTTGTTTCTGTACCAAAAATGTGGCAACCCATATGGCTCTGATTTTATCTCTGTGCCTGTCAACCAATTTTGCCCCAAATCACCAGCAAAAAAAGCACTAGATTTCTCTAATTTTGGCACTAAGGGGGTCTGGAAAAAAGCTAATATAACAACAAATGTGATATACAGTACTGTATATTCTAACGTGACGATTAAGCATCTTTGGATATGGCCATAAAATTACCATAGATCTGTGTGGTCTAAAAGTGTGAAAAACATATTTTCCAGTTCACCAGGAATTTTAACTGAGTGAAGGCTCTTGACTTGAAGCACCGATACTGTAAGACGATGGACTTTAAACAGCGGCAGCCTTTTATTATTAAGCTGTTCATTAAGCAGGACACTGTCATTAGCTCTGGGGGGACATGGGCATGCCAGATGTTTAGATGATTCAAAGTATTCCTCCGTTTCAAAAAGGCACTGAGGTATTCCATTCCTTTGAAGTGAAATGTTAGTCACACGCGCGAAGCCAATGATTATGACACTTTTGAAGTTTCTTTCTTAACACAGAGGGAGAGGTGGGGGAGAGAGATGATGATATGACACGAAGCACGATCTACTGTCTCAGGCTATTCAACACTTCATTAGCAAATATCTAGTGCCGTCTTGATTCGCAAGACATCATGAGTTAACAGTTCCTTTTTATTCTCGGATCTGTGAAAATCACTCTGCATATTGAAATGTGTTTTTTTTTTCTCCCCTTCTTTTTTGCTACATTACATCACCCTTCAAAGTTAACAGAACTTATTCTATCTCTCTCTCTTTCACACTCTCTCCAAAGGCTGATCTACAGTACAAACAAAACTTACCTTGTATATACTGGTGTGTGTGTGTGTGTGTGTGGTGTGTGTGTGTGTGTGTGTGTGGTGTGTGTGTGTGTGTGTGTGTGTGTGTGTGTGTGTGTGTGTGTGTGTGTTTGTGTGTGTGTGTGGTGTGTGTGTGTGTGTGTGTGTGCGCAGCCGTCTATTGATGCTTTACTTGGCTAATATCCTGCAACGTGTGTGTGTGTGTGTGTGTGTGTGTGTGTGTGTGTTGTGTGTGTGTGTGTGTGTGTGTGTGTGTGTGTGTGTGTGTGTGTGTGTGTGTGTGGTGTGTGTGTGTGTGTGTGTGCGTGCGTGTGCGTGTGCGCGTGCGCGTGCGCGTGCGTGCGCACGCGCGCGCATAAACTGTCCTACTTCATGACAGAGTCAGTGCCACACAAGAGTATAGTGATCTAAAGGCTCACCATGCCTTGCAGTGCTTGTTAAAAATGGTATGTTTTTGGGAGGTTTAAAGACGGGATGCCATGATTTTTTTTCTACCCTAAAACATGATCAGGTATTAATATTATATGAAAAGTAAGCTTTTTTCCCAAAAAGTGTACAGTGTTTGTTAAACTGTCATTTTTATGATCCCACCCCACCAGTTCATTAATATACCTGTGGTTTGCCTGGTGGGTTGTGATGGGTGGAGATCCGCTGAACTGAAGCCACACCCACAGTTTTAGTTGCGTGATAAAGGAGTTGCTGCTGCTCGCCATATATGAGCGTCATAAGCATGCGTCCGTCCTGCACAGGAGGTTGATCTACAAGTCCTATATCTGTCACAATGAATGGTGCTTTGGTCTTGTATATCTGTGTTTTACCCGCAGATAGTGGAATGAAATGTTTCTTAGTCGGAAGGCGTAGCTGCAGCGTTGCAAGGCGGTCTTAAGATGGTGCCGTGACCCTACAGTGACATCACAAGCGCTACACATCGATAGCATGTCAAAATCAAGTTATTTTGTTAAGGTTTTCACCCCGACAGCACCATTTAAGCCACCCAGGGGGCCAAACACGGGGGCATTGCTTTAATTCCTCCACCCACCTGGAGCGTTGCGTTTATCACTTGGCACTTTGACAAGTTGTTCCTCCTCCTCCCCTCCTCCTCTTATCGGACCTCCTTGACCGTGTGTGTGTTGTGTCCCCACCCGGAAGTTGGCAGCGGCTGCAGCAGCCAGGGGGACAAAAAAACAACAACAAGAAAATAAATAAATAAACTGGGCAGGGTGAGTTGCCTTGGCCGAGAGGTTATTTTTCTTCTCCCTAGTCCAGATCAGATAAGTGTGTTTGCTCTTTTGTGTCTGGGGCTGCTCTTAATCAAGAAGCCGGGTGGAATGTACACAGAATTTTGGAGAGTATAGCCGATAAGGGAGCGTGTATGTGCGCGTGTGCACGCGCAGACACACACAGGAAGACGGCGAAATCCATTTGCGAATGTGATGCCCGTCACAATCCGTTTTGCTTAACAGTCGCGGCCATTTTGCATAGCAGCTGCGACCGTTTTGCTTAACAGTCGTGACCATTGTGTGTCACAGTTGACTGTTTTCCCTACTAAACCTAACCAGAGGCGGATTGGCACATATTTTCCCACCGGGACAATTTTGCCTTTGCCAGGCCACCCTGGGGGGGCAGCTGGTTAACCAGATGTAACTCTTAGAGAGCGTTTCATTTTTTACACCCTCAAGAGTTAAAATATTCATCATGTGAATTATGCCAACTTAGTCTACACAACTAGAGAATGTAGAAGATTAATGGTCATTTTGATCTGTATGTTCCAGATGAGCATCTAGCACATTCTAGTGCATTTTGGAAGTGCCACTAGTGCATTTTGGATCTTGGCAGTTGGCAACACTGCCTCCAGCAGCGCGAGTGCCCTGGTGCACAGGAGTGAACGGGAATATGGCAACTCTCCTACTTGAAGGCTCTGGTCTAGGACACCTTTTCTTTTTTGAAGGATAGAAACACTAGTTTGCCTGGCCTGGGCCTGGCGCCCTGGCCTGCCCTGGACTTTACAAAAAAAAAAAAAAAAAAAAAACTGTCCAGGCCACCGGGAAAACTCCCTGTACTCCAGATGGCCAATCCGCCCCTGAACCCAACCCCAAAACCCTTGTGAATGTTATGCCAAACCGACAACTGGTAAGCAAAACAGTCACGCCGTTTTGCAAAACCGTCGCAATGGCTCCTGAGAGAGAGAGACACACACACACACACACACACACACACACACACCACACACACACACACACACACACACACACACACACACACACACACACACACACACACACTTCTGTTCACAATTTCATCTTCTGCTTCCCCTATAAAAGAATGCCCTACTTTAGACATTCTTGTACAAACGGTGAGCCTATCACACAAAAGTAGCAAGAATAGCCAAGCCAAGCTCAGAACTAATCATCTTGTTTGAGATTACATCTTCTATTTTTTGCTTATGTACTTGTATTTATTTTCTCTGATAATGACATACCGCAGGTTGAAAGTCGTCTGTGGGTTTCATAAATAGCATACCAATGAACAGTGTTTACCAGAGTTTGTGCTGGCCTGGGACTACAAATTTTCTGCCCCACAGCAACTATACATTACCGGCAGAGTTACAAATGATGGATCGTTTTATTCTAAATATATTTAAGTGTAGCAGACATAAATGCAGATGAGGTAGTCTTTATCTTGAGCATGCTGTGGAAAAAAAGGGCCTTTCGAAGCGATTTCCCAATTATTCGCTGACAGCCGAGTATCTTTTCAGTATCTGGTCTTTCTTACTTAATCCTACTGATCTCCCTGTGGGCCTTAAGGCTTTGGCGATCTGCCTCCATCGGACTGTTAGTATCTGTTGCAAAGGCAACATTTTCACACCTTCTACAGCAGCGGTTTTCAACCTTTTTCATACCAGGGCCCACTATTTATTCAGAACCACCATTTGAGGACATTTTAGCCCGCACAGACCCCAAAAACTAAAGATTTCTTTTGCTTTTGTCCACAATACCGGGATGGATTCTGAAACAAAACAGGCTAACATACAGATCAAAATGACCGTTAATCTTCTACATTATAATCGTCTTTAGTTGTGGGCTAATTCAGATGGTGAATATTTTAACTCTTGAGAGTGTAAACATGAAACCAAATGGACCCTTGCGGGTCCATTTGGCTTCATTTTTACGCTCTCAAAGAGTTACATCTGGTTAAACCACTTGCCATCATTTAGTATGGGCACCACCTGGATTTACGGGTTTCGTCTTATCAATGCAATCGTGTCAGTAGGCTCCCAGACAACATGCCTGGTCGAGAGGATCGACTAATAAGCAGCCTCCTGGAATTATCGCTTGATAACGGTCAAAGCGGGTAGCTAATGATGTCTTTCATAAGATATTTCATATCATGAAATCACATATTGTAAAGCTATACCTGTTGTGGAGCAAGTTAATAACGTACAGCAACTGTACACACACACACACACACACACACACACACACACACACACACACACACACACACACACACACACGCACGCGCACACACACACGCAGTACAGTAGATGTATGTATGTAACAATGACAACACGCCTTTGGGTGTGTCTGCGCCTGTGCTGCTGAGTGTGTCACTGTTGACAGCGCAGACGCTAATTTAGCATTTCAAAGCTCTCTCCGCTGCTCCCATCCGACTTTATACCTGTAATCGCCTCTCAACCGGAGCTATTTTTAGACGCACGGAGTCAGTCAGTCCGTATACTCGCGGCTTCCCTCGGGAAATAAGCATTCCCAGTGCTGACATCAGCTGAGTTCTCTCCATAGATCAAACTACAGCGGCCCGGGCCTTAAATTGCCCAGGACCTCAGGATCTATGCTGCTAAGCGCATGGAGCTATACTGTGTCTTTGTTTCACGGGGCGGATGTAACATTTCCCTTTTGCTTCGCGCCACGGCGATGAAGTCGCCCCCATACCATTTTTGGTTACAGGACTTTTATTAGGCAAATAAGCATCAATAATAACATCATTTGTTGTTGAAGTTGCAACAGACACGCAGCATGCATGAAGCTAAAGGTCTGACTCAGAGAGTTTTCTGTTTTCAATGATGAAATGCTGTTGGTTTAGTGGTGACACAGCTGTAGTTAGTTACTAGCAGTATAAGTGTCCCAAATCATTTTATATATAGGCACATTAATTTGAAATATCTTGGGTTGTTGTTTTGCATGCCATCGTCTTTGGTGGAGCAGACTCGGCATTTAGGGGGCGAATTGCCCCCCCCCCCCCCCCCCATGCCCATGCCTAGATCCACCCCTGTCATTGTTTCATGGTTCCTGGAGAGTTGCGGTATACAGTACGTATGTGGCTGGCTCTTTTTTTTTAAACGTGTGAGAAACAGCCATCTTGTGACTCAAAATATATCACAAGGGTGAATTATTTCCAACTCCCACCCTCCTCCTCCAGGGACACTAACTCTTTGCGATAAAATTAAGCATTCTTTCCTTGGCTTGTTAGCCTCATGACTCCCTATACAGTACGTATTCTCATCTCTTTTTTTTAATCTGGTATCAATTAAGAGGCAGAACTGCGTTATGTGGCATCCTACCACTTTAATCTTTTCTGTACTGTATGGTTGTATGCTGTGTACTCAAGCTATTGAAAAATATCAGACCAACAAGCTCAAACGCGCCACCAAGTGGCGCGCTATGAGCTTGTAGGTCTGATATTTTTTGATCGTTGAATCGTTGAATATATTATTTCAGAAGCCAACGTTTTTAACACAAATCTTCTTCAATCTTCAAAGCATCTGGGGATCCCTAGAACAACATGTTTCAGATGGGGGTCCCTCCCAGCCAAAATATAGATAATTCTGGTGTCCTTAGCATGAAATAATGTTGAGCATCACTGACACAGAAACAGATTTATGTTCGGAAAAATTAGAATCTAGCGTCAGAAACTGGAATATATTGTCAGAAACAAGAATCTAGCATCAGAAACTAGAATCTAGTAATCAGAAACTAGAATCATCACAAATTGGAATCTGGCGACAAAAACTAGAATCTAGCGTCAGAAACAGTAATCTATCATCAGAAACTAGAATCTCAGCGTCAGAAACTGGAATCTAGCGTCAGAAACTGGAATACTAGCATCAGAAACAGAAATCTAGCGACAGAAACTGGAATGAAGAGTCAGAAACTGGAATCTAGCATCAGAAACTGGAATCTAGCATCAGAAACTGGAATCTAGCATCAGAAATCTAGCATCAGAAACTAGAATCTAGCATCAGAAACGGAAACTAGAATCTAGCATCAGAACTAGAATCTAGCCATCAGAAACTGGAATCTAGCGTCAGAAAACTGGAATCTAGCGTCAAAACTAGAATCTAGCGTCAGAAACTGGAATCTAGCATCAGAAACTAGAATCTAGCGACAGAAACTTGGTATCTAGCATCAGAAACTATAATCAAGTCTGGATAAAATGGATTAAACATGCTGCGCATTGAAAAGACGTCACTTCGACTAAGTCTGAGCTAGCAACATCGCCCTGGATTCTGTGGGGAAGGTGTGTTCCACTTCCTCGCCACACTTTCTCTCTTGATCTTGACGGCTTTCTTCTGTTTT
>CM076986.1:7182913-7229663 GCA_039105355.1 Benthosema pterotum
ATATTGGGATATTATTTAAATTTTAAACTTTTTTAAAGTTTAAGGGAATCGACCATGAATTTAAATATTAGATAAGTGTTGCCCTATAGAGCAATGGTTTTCAACCTTTTTCATACCAGGGCCCTCTATTTATTCAGAATTTGAGCCATGGATCACCATTTGAGGACATTTTAGCCCCACAGGGCTAAAGGGCTAAAGATTTCTTTTGCTTTTGTCCACAATTCCAGGCTGGATTACGGAGAAGACAAAACAGCCAAACACACAGATCAAAATGACCATTAATCTTCTACATTCATTAGTTGTGTAGACTTGGGCTAATTCAGATGATGAATATTTGAACTCTTGAGAGTGTAAACATGAAGCCAAATGGACCCCTGCTTTAGAGGGATAGTTCAGATTTTTGAAAATTAAGTTGTATGAAATACTTTCCATTAACATATACCTGCCACAACATCAACTGTATTAATTGATTTCAGGGTCTCTTCCGAGGTGGGATTCTGCTTGGTTTGTTGGTAAAATGAAATGGTTCCGTGTCATTTTTGTGGGGGTCAATGGGTCCACGCAGTAAAAGAAACTGAATCGACAATTTTTATTTTGTTGGTTGAATTATTATTATTATGTTTCAAGGATGGAATTGGTAGTTGTATGATTGGGTGGTTGGCCATTTTTAATACAGCATTTATCCAAAATAATTGTTGAATATTTTGGGAAATATTTTCTTCTAACACACACACACGCGCACACGCACACGCACACACACACACACACACACACACACACACACACACACACACACACACACACACACACGTTTTTTTTGCTGCCAAATGGCAGCTGCCATGAAGCTATGACAGCCGATATTAAACACTTCATATTTAGACAGCAGGACATATTTTTTGATGGGAGGTTTAGTTTTAGTGCTGCACAATTAATTCATCTTTTAAACAAGATCACAATTTTGCCATCTGGTTATTGAATTAGGTGGATGTGTTTATTTGCAGGGACATAATTGTGCAATTTACTTTGCATCTTTTGTAAATGGGAAAGCGTTTCTGTTCTGTTTTAATTCAAGTATCGACAGAAGGTGGAAACGCACAAATATACCCCCAGAATCAGGGACTAACCACAAACGTTGGAAAACAAGTCTAACAACCTGAACTCACTGAATAATTATGATGATTATCTTGGTCATAATCTTGTAGTCATAAGCAGCCACGAATTTGACCAGACTATACTTGACACTACACTGAACATTTCTTCCTTGTGGAAGTACTGTATTCTGCATTTCTCAAAATCTTTCCTGAGAAATTGAAACGGCACTATTCTCTTTGACAAATAGAATGTACATTTCTCAGCATACATGTTAAAATGCAGTATAACTTGTACAATTGTTGTGGTTGTATTCTGTCTCGCAACTACTAAGACATTTACAGTATATTGTTGAAGATGGTCAAGTCTCAACAACAGTAGATACAGGATCTTATCTTACATGAATTTTGACCTGATGGCCAAGATTACATTTACTGCCTGAGTAAGGCAGCCAGGCTCTTATTAGTTCAATGGTAAAAAAAAAAAAAACATTTCAGTGCAGGAAAACGGTTTCAAATAGATGAGGAAAGTTAAACAGGTCACAGACGAAGCTTCCATCTGGCCAGCTATGTTGTGCTCATGCATCTTTCTTGAGAAACACCCACATATGTTAATGCAGTTTCTTGTTGGTTATAACATGTTTGCACTCGCTGGTGTTCAGTACAGAACGTATCATTCTCGTGCTGTACCTGTCTAGAGCAGTGGTCCGGGGACCACCAGTGGTCCTTGAGAGAGTTCCAGGTGGTCCCCAGCCAATTGATGGACACTTGGCTAACAAGATGGACCCTTGTGGGTTGTTTACGCTCTCAAGAGTTCATCATCCGAATTAGCACCACACAATTAGAGGATTTAGAAGATTAATAGTTACTTCGCTCTGTATGTTTGCCTGGAATTGTTGAAAAAAACAAAAGAAATCTTTAGTTTTGGATCCGTGGGGTGAAAATGTCCTCAAACGGTGGTCGGTGGCTCGAATGCTGAATAAATAGTGGGCCCTGGTATCAACAAGGTTGAAAACCACTGGTCCATAGAGACAGGAGAACAGACTATGGGCTCCATTTTCGTCACACGCTATACCCCTTATCCCTAAATTACTTGCCTTTTTTTTTTTTACTATTTTGAAAAACTATAGTTCCACATGCCAATGTATTGACACATTGTGGCCTTGTAGACTGGCCATTTTAACTATTGAAAAATATTTTTAAAACAGTTTTAAAAAAAGGCAAAGAAGTTAAGAGATAAGAGGTTTAGCAGTGGCGAAAATCTAGGCCTAAACCTATTGCATAGAATAGGAATTTGATTTGTCAGGGGGAGGTTGGAGTCCCATAAACTGGCCCCTTCAGGAAGCTCTGCCAGTGCCCATCTCACATTAAGGACTTGCTGGGTTGAGTTTAACCCATGAGCGCAGGTAATTGGAGTCCTTGACTTCCTTGGGAGCAGTGCATCCTGTTGCTGTCAGAGGTGGATTGGCATTTAGCCGAAGGCCAACCAACCGTTGGCACACTCGGACTTCATGCTGTCTGGTAGTCTTGATGTGGTACACACAGAACTACACAGAAGGACATCGCTGTTTTAGCGGCAGTAACACAAATTGCATTACGGTGGTGGCAGTGGAGTTTGTAAGCCAGGGCTTACAAACGCCCCCCCCCCCCCCCCCCCCCCTCCCACCAATGAAATTCAGTGAAACCAAATAGACCCGTAAGGGGGGGCTCAATGAGTTCCATTGCTTCCATGATACCCAGCATTATAATGTAAAACATTGATGTATATACACTGCTCTGTAATGAGAATGGCGACCCCACACTGGTTAACTAAAGAACTATGAAACTTCGAAGTGCAAATCACCAAAATCAATGGCCTGATCTGAGACCCATGTACATAAAAAAAACAAAATGGTTGCTGGATATTTGTTGCAATAGAGACCAAAGTTGAATTTCATGTTGTAACGGTATGTAGTTTAATTTGTAAAGCCACTACAATGCCTCTTTGGTATTCCGCACTGATCTATGATTATTAATAGATTTTAACTTGATTTAAGTTGACAATAGCTCAAGACAGCATTAAAGCAGTGTTTTTTAAATCATCTCCATGTCTCGATTGTTTGTGTTACGGTGGCACTAGTGGAAACGCCTAACAATTGGGTTTATCCAGAAATTAGAGATTACATCGACATGTTTACTAAACTTGTATATTGGGGCGTGGGTCATCGATGACCCGTGGGTTGGCGGTTTGAATCCTGACTCCTCCAGTCTACATGTTACATTGCTCCCGATGTGCGGGTTGTGCCTTGCATGCTGTCTGACGCAATTATTGCATGAATGGGTGAATGTTATGCACTATGTAAAGCACCTTGGATAAAGGTATATACTGTATCCATTTAAACAGGTACTTGTTAAAGCCTTAATGATACAGTTTAGTTTCAGTAGTCACACAATGTGACATGAAAGCTAATTTAAGCTTGTCAGGTGGTTGTGGCTTGTGCAACTGTACTATAAAGTACAGGACTATATTACATTATTATCCACGTAAGTGATCATCCATTTGTGAGTCCATGGACTCACACAAGCAGCTCTCATTTCCCCGGAGGGCCTCTGTGCCATTTGGTTGGTGATTAAATCTGTGTTATGGAGAAGTGGGGGGAATCTACCCTATGCAGACATTCAGGAAAAAAGAAGCTACTTCGTCTGTCTTGCCATTGATCAGCGCAGTCTCGGTTATTGCGAGATGCCCTTAGGCCTAATTAAATATTAAACCTTTCATTGGCGCCCCCGACGGTATTTGTAAATACATTTCATGCAGGAGAAAGCATCAAAGATTGTAACCTCCTCCTCCTCCTCCTCCTCCTCCCCTCCTCTCTACCTACCCACCACAACCAACGCAAAGTTGCGCTTATATATGCCGCGCAAACCCTCCCCCCTCCTCCATGCCCACCCAAACCATTTAGGTGCATTTAAAATGATGAAAGAGATCGAGAATTACTGTAGATAGTTTCCAGGGGGGAAGCGAACGGTCTATACGTGTCAGTCTAATCGGGTGAAATTTTAAAGCGAAAAGATTCAGGCCACTGTGCAGTCGATGTGGGGGTAAAAAAAAAAAAAACAGCACTGTGTGTGCACCAGGGAATAGCCTTTTTTTTCTCATAGCTCATATTTATTATAATTTCCGGTGACAAGCCGGCGAAAAAGGCAATTGGGGAGCCTAGATGCTTTCGCAAAGATAGAGGGAGTAAAGGTAGTTTGGAGCTATGGCGAGCTTATGTGGAACTTTTTCGTGGGCAGCTGCGAGAGCGGGGCTAATGCACTGTTTTATTACTGTCTGTCAGGAAGTAATCATGGCGGTGAGCAGAGTGAGCGAGGGGAAACTGGCCCCCGTTTCACTGGCGGATCTGTCAAATGAGCTCAGCCAGTCATAAACAACAGGGGCGGCGGTACTCTCTCGACGCGCCTGTCCCAGCGACGGCGACTTATTAATGGATGTTCTGGCCTGACATTAGCAGATAAATCAGCAAGTCTATCATCAATAGAAACCCCGCCAACTATCAAGCCATAACCCCGGCCAACGTAACGGAGCGGGGCGCGGTATAAAACATATATTGGCCTTCACTCGGCCCGGCATATCTATAATTCACGGGGCATAAATTACACCACTGCAGGGCTATAGCAGCCCAGGCAGCAGCAGCAGCAGCATGCACCTCTAGGCTTCTGTCTGTGGTCCGTCCATTCCTTTTTGCATTTGCAGGGGAAGCAATTGAGGATCAGGGATGGGGGGGAGAGGAAAACAGAGTATTATTATACACAGACAGATTGAACTACACTTGAGGGAACAGTAGATGGAGCCCCTCGCATTGATACCGCTTAAAGTTTCACCCTCCCCATTGGTTTTCACTCTTCAGCTTGTTCTTTGAAACATTACATCACTGATTCCTTTTCCTCTCTCTCTCTCTCGCTCTCTCTCTCTCTCTCTCTCTCTCTCTCCCTTCTCGTTTCAGTGCTGTTATGTCTCATCACCATCAGATGCTATTTGTGTGCGTGTGTGTGTGTGTTGTGTGTGTGTGTGTGTGTGTGGTGTTTTAGGAGGTGAGCTGCCGCCAACACAATTTCCAGGCACACCTCTTTTTTCCCCCCACCACTGTAACGGCTTCGCGTTACAGTGAAACCTTGCCAATGTTGAAACCTAAATCCCACAGATGACGATGATGTGAGAGGATCATAGGGAGAAGAGAAGTCTTCTTCTTGGCACGTTTCTCCTGTGAATTCCAAAATCCGCACGCCATCACATCAAACAGAGTGATGCAAAACAACTCATTTTGCAGGATGAATATACACAGAAGACACGTTTTAAAAATATATCTATATCCACATCATATCCTCACATTAGAACAATAGGATTTAGGAGAATGACGTCATGGCATTCGAGGATTCGGTGCTTGTTAAGTGGAAGACATGTGAGTGTCGGTCCGTGTCTGTTAAGTGGAAGACACACCACGGGACCTGACATTTAAGAAAGGATGTTCCAGATGGGAAGGAAAGGAATGTGTGGCTCTCTCAGCAGCAGCACAGTGATTTCTGCCACAGTGGAAGGCAGTCTGTGAGGATGTAACAGGGACCCATTGGCATTTTGAGCATTCTATAATGATGCAGCTCACGGCGCCTGCAGCCCTGTGTGGCCCGGACTAGACCAAACGGGACGGGACCCTCAAGGTTGTCACATGACAATGTCTCACCAGGGGCGGATTGGCCATCTGGAGTACAGGGAGTTTTCCCGGTGGCCTGCGCCACCTAGTGGCCTGGACAAGATCCAAAATGCACTAGTGGCACTTCCAAAATGCACTAGAATGTGCTAGATGCTCGCCTGGAACATACAGATCAAAATGACCATTAATCTTCTACATTCTCTAGTTGTGTAGACTAAGTTGGGCTAATTCACATGATGAATATTTTAACTCTTGAGGGTGTGAAAATGAAACCAAATGGACCCGCAAGGGTCCATTTGGTTTCATTTTTACGCTCTCAAAGAGTTACATCTGGTTAACCAGCTGCCCCCCCCCAGGGTGGCCTGGCAAAGGCAAAATTGTCCCGGTGGGAAAATATGTGCCAATCCGCCCCTGCGTCTCACCAGATGACAACGGGACACTCAGAGATGCTCCCCGCTTGGCTACGGTAGGTGGATAAACATGCACGTTTAATGCATGTGTGTGCACACAGGCAAACGCACACACTTTCATACCGTATAACTGGTATACGGTAGTGCCTTTTATCCAAGGCGCTTCACAGAGATTGTATGCATGTGTGTGAATGGGTGATGCACACTTAGGGCAGTGGAAACCATGCAAGGTACAACCAGCACATCAGGAGCAATTAAGGGTTCACCGTGTTGCTCAAGGACACTTCAGCAGTAACTCTGGGGGAGCCCGGGATCGAACCGGCAACCTTATCATTGTCCATGTCCGCTGACTCTACCCCTGAGCCACCGCCACCCTGGTGCAAGCATACATGTGCATGTTTGCACGTATGCACACAGACCATCTCTTACACACACCCATGTCACACACAATGTATTGCACAGAAAAACACACAGGCACGCAGCCACATACCGACTACAATCAGTAACGCACACGCATGCATGCACATGCTCACACGTCCGCCACTCACACACAAACACGCGCCTGCACACATCATGCACGTATACAACACCGCCAGCCAAACCAGATTGCCGCCGTGGCCAAAGATGTGAGGTGGAATCATCAATCTCATGACTGCCTCCCTCCGGTCAAATCAAGTTTGTCCTGGTGTGAGGCAGAACGCGACGCCAGCCGTGCGGTGGCAGACCCTGCGCGGGGCTGCCAGGCGCGGGGGGCATGCTGGGCCCCCTTTCCCCGCCATCCAGGGGCACATCAATCTTAACCCTTTTCTGTAACTGAACGCGTTTTGGTGTGCAAAGCATTATGTTACACTTAAGCTATTGAAAAATATCAGAGCTACAAGCTTGTAGCTCTGATATTTTTTGAAAAATTGTGAAAATGTGATGCAAATCTAATCTTGAATATATTCTTTCAGAAGCAAATATTTTGAACTAAAATCGTTGCTTCTGGGGGATCCCTAGAACAACACAATATAGATAATTCTGGTGGTCCTTGGCATGAAATATGAAGAGCATCACTGACACAGTAACAGAGATTTTTCAGAAAAACTAGAATCTGTCTGAAACTATAGCATCAGAAGCAGAAACTAGAAACTCGTCAGATACTAGAATCAGGTGTCAAATAGAATATATTCTTAGATTTTCTTATCATTGTCACAATTTTTCCCAAAAAATATCAGATCTACGAGCTCATATCGCGCCACTCGGTGGCGCGATATGAGCTTGTAGATCTGATATTTTTTAATAGCTTAAGTGTAACGTAATGTGTTGAACACCGAAACGCGTTCAGTACAGAAATGGGTTAAGGCAGATGGCAGGATAGATGGGGGATAATCAGGAGGCAGTATAGACTAATGGCCGACTGGGATGATGTGGCTTCTGTGGCTGAAGGATTCCTCCGAACCCTCTGTCCGCACCAGAGAGAGAGAGAGAGAGAGAGAGAGAGAGAGAGAGAGAGAGAGAGAGAGAGAGAGAGAGAGAGAGAGAGAAGAGAGAGAGAGAGAGAGAGAGAGAGAGAGAGAGAGAGAGAGAGAGAGAGAGAGAGAGAGAGAGATAGAAGAGAGAGAGAGGAGAGAGAGAGAGAGAGGAGAGAGAGAAGAGAGAGAGAGAGAGAGAGAGAGAGAGAGAGAGAGAGAGAGAGAGAGAGAGAGAGAGAGAGAGAGAGAGAGAGAGAGAGAGAGAGACTTGAGGCGTGGGAAGAGCCCATTGCTCAACCTTAAGTCCTCTTCACGGGCCTCGATCCCCTCTGGAAGTGCACTGGCCTTTTCTGCCCTAAATTCTTGGTTTGGCAAGAGTTTGGGAGTCTTGGTTTGGTGGGTAGTGAGTCTGTGGTTCTGATTGCACTTCCCCACTGCAATCAGAACCTCAGACTCACTACCTATCTTCCGCTGCAGTCTGAAAACACACCTCGACTTCAGACTCCATCTCAGCCCATAGCACTTGTATTACAATCCATAGTATTTGCAGCAGTGACTTATATAGGATGTCTAGTGTATTATGTTTTTGTGCTTACGTTGTGTATTGTAATGTGTATTGTAAATACTGCTTAAATTGTAAACTTTAATCTGTATAATGCATTGCAATGTCTCCACTTGATGTAAGTCGCTCTGGATCAAGAGCGTCTGCTAAATGCCTGAATTGTAAATTCTAATGTGACCTTGGTTGAAGTGGTGAAGTGACACCCGGTGGTGATAATATGCTCCTTCGTTCCATGCTCGGACTCAGCCAAGTGCAGACAGAAGACAGACACACGTTGCCTAGTTAAAGATGAGTGCTGTGATTTTTGTCCCGTAAGGGTCCATTTGGTTTCATTTTAATGCTCTCAAGAGTTACAGATCTATAAGGGTCCATGTGCTTGGTCAACTTTCATGTGATCTACCTGCATGGTCTGTGTGATCTACTGGTAGATCACCATCTATACTACCTTTTCGGCAGCCCTGCTCTATCGGAACGGTTATCGTATCGTTCCAGTATCGTGCTCTAATGTTCTTTTTTTTCTTCAAATTTTGTACACACATGGTGTGTTTTTTTTTTCATGTGCATTGATGGCAGGAGGGGCGGGCTTTGGGCAATTCAGACTCCTGTCCTCCAATTACATAATTGATGGGAAATCCAAGCTAATAGATACTACAGGCTTTTGTTCCAGCAAAATTTGCAATGCAAAATGGCAGCCATTGTTCTATAATATTTCAAAAACATATTGTTAAAAAAAACATCCGAATGATGATTTCATTGGAGGACAGGTTTCTGAACTGCCCCACAGCCTTCCTGTGAGACACAGAAAAAAATAGTGGTATTTTATGATATACAATAGTGAGGACCTATTACAGTATATGAAGATACGTCAAAGTAGTGAAGTGGTCTTTTAATAAACTGATAAGAGAGCCTACATTTTGAAAAAAACAAAAAAAAACAAAACAATCTTCCTCCTCATTTAACAATAATACCCGATGGTCATGTTTTAGGGTGGAAAGAAATCACGGCAGTCCTTCACAAAACCCTTTGTGAAGGACTGCGGGGTGAAAACCCGGGGTGAGTTTCCCAAAGAAAACATTCACAAAATTCGGTCCAAATTAGTCTTTGTTGTTCACAGCCTTGAGGTAAAGCAACACGGACAGGTAGAGCAGACCACGCTCTGGCCAAAACCCGTGTTTGCCAATCTCTCCCCTTTCCCGCTTCCTTAGCCTTTTTCTTCCCCGAGGTCAACTATCTCATCACAGTGTGAAAGGAAATCTGGTCGGAGCTGAGAAACATCTCAGAACAGCAGGGATTGGGAGGGAGCAGGGGCGGATCTAACATTTCCCAATTGGGGGGGGGGGGGGGGGGGGGGGGGCAGGAGAAAATGGTAAGGGGGCGATGAAGCCGTCCCCATTCCATTTTCAGTTACAGGACTTTTATTATTAGGCAAGTAAAGCATCAATAATAACCGCAGTTGCTGTTGAAGTTGCAACAGACACGCAGCATGCAAAAAGCTATAGGTCTGACTCAGAGAGTTTTCTGTTTTCAATGATGAAATGCTGTTGGTTTAGTGGTGACACACTTGTAGTTAGTTAGTAGCAGTAGTAGTGTTTTCAAATCATTTTAAATATAAGCACTTTAATTTGAAATATCTTGATGATTTGCATGCCATCATGTTTGGTGGGACAGTCTGGGCATTTTAGGGGGCATTGCCCCCCCATGCCCATGCATAGATCCGCCCCTGGGTGGGAGAGGCAGAGAGCGAGAGAGAAAGCAGAGAGAGAGAGAGCAGAGAGCGAATGAGAGCTGAAGTGAAGCTCACGAGTGTAATTGGTCTCCTGACGTCCTGCTTAACATGCCTTTGAAGCATTCCAGGCACATTTACCCTGCAGAACAAAAGAAATGCCCCACAATACATAGCGATGATTAGAAAATCATGGAAAATGTTACTGCCGTCCTTGACAGCAGAGTTTACTTGACTTCCATATCCAGTAGGTTTGTCTGAAACACCTGCATCGATCGACGGATGAGGTCAGACAGGCTGAGGTCAAGGCGAAAACGGGTGTATTTGAGGTTGGCAGAAGATGTTGCAATTGAGGCTATATATCCAGGACGGATATACAGTATACTGTCTATATAATGTCTGGCTTCATGCTAGCCATGGATGAATGCCCTATATACCGTATGTGGGTGTTCATGATTATGTTAAAGGTGGAGTTCTACAATTTTCAAACTACCCTATTGGCCTGATATAAGATATTGTTTTTATATTTAAAGGCTATATTATTAAACATTCAATAATGTTCTTTTTACACAAATGAGTCTGCGGTTGGGGATCGTCTTATAAACAGTGTCGTCTTACAGTATATTCGGGACAGTACAGTATTTTCATATAAACAGTATCCACTAATGCTAAGGGTGTATACAGACATTGCATGCAATTCCCGATCGCTGTGGTGTAGCCAGGTATGGTGTAAGTCCTCTCATTGGCTGCATGACAGCGAATCAGGTCTGGGCCTTGAGGTAGGCCCGAAAGCCTATACCATCAGGCCTGGGCCTACCAAATAATTATCCATAATAATAATTCATCAAGAGCTACAACTCATGATGAACAAAGCCGGGGAGTGCAGTAACATTTTTAATTGGGGGGGTCAGGTGATTTCTGGACCTTTTGACTTGCAGGTTTTAATTATTATGGGTAATTATTGGTGAACTCAGGTCCAGGGCTGGTGGCATAGGCTTTCGGCCTACCCAAGGCCCCAGACCTGATTTGCTGCCATGCAGCCAATGAGAAGACTTACACCATACCTGCTACACCACAGCGATTGAGAATTGCACCCATTTACTGTACATCAATACAGCCAGACTCTTTGCTGTCTAGCTGTCTCCAAGGTCAACAGTGCCCCGTCTCCTCAATTCATTTCCAATGGGAGTTGCATGGTTGGGAGCAGCAGACATCATCCTCATGGGGAAGGGGAAGCAGTGAAAGAGCAGAGCTCCAGCAAGGACCATGTCTGCTGCTTCTAACCATGTGACTCGCCCTTTGGAAATGAATTGAGGGGGGCGGGGCAGTGATGACTTTGGAAACAGGTAGACAGCAAAGAGTCTGACTGTATTGTTGTAAATGTGTGTACGCACCCTAATTGAAACTGGCACATGTTGCATTTCAATGCAAAAATAATGCGCTAGTGAAAATATTATAATTCTGAATAAATGACAATAATCTAGAAAAACAAATCTTCTAGGTACCGTATATGACTGTCCTTCTGAATCCCAACTAGTAAGTAAATACCAAATGTAATATTACCAAACTGTGAAAGTATGTATGTTGCTAGTATGTTACATTACTGGAAAAAAAATATATTACTGAAAGCAACGAGTTCCTTTAGTTACTTAGTTTCCAAGAATGCTCACCGGTTCACCAAGTAAAATACAACAGTATTGGTAAATCGCATATGTGTGGCGAAGATTAATTAGACAAAGATTAGGAGAGAAAAGGGAGGAAAATAATTGGCTCATCTGAATAAAATAAATTCTTAAATAAATAAAACGGAATGACGGGAAACAAATATCTAATCGCTTTTTTATGAGCTTTTATTTGGACGGGCTGGCAAGCTTTGTTGAGCATGAACGGTTATTCTAATGAATGGCCTCCTCCGCCGCAGCGTTAGACTAGCACTGTTGACCGCAAAGAGAAGAAAATGCTGTGACCAAAGCAGGGGCGGATCTAGGAATGGGCATGGGGGGGCAGTGCCCCCCTAAATACCCAGTCTGGCCCCCCCAAACACGATGCCATGCAAAACAACCCAAGATATTTCAAATTAAAGTGCTTATATTTAAAATGATTTGAAACACTACTACTGCTACTAACTTCAATTTTGGCACCACTAAACCAACAGCATTTCATCATTGAAAACAGAAAACTCTCTGAGTCAGACCTTTAGCTTTATGCATGCTGCGTGTCTGTTGCAACTTCAACAACAACTGATGTTATTATTGATGCTTTACTTGACTAACCATTTTCGGTCCTGTAACCGAAAATGGTATTGGGGGCGGCGATGAAGCCGCCCCCATACCATTTTCTCTTGCCCCTCCAACATGTTTTCTTGCCCCCCCCCCCCCAAATGGGACATGTTACATCCGCCCCTGGACCAAAGGGCTTTCTGTGGTTGATATAAGGGAGAGGATAGCATTAGTCACAGCCAACAGGACAGGACAGTGTTGGCATTCTAACCAGCACCACCAACATTGTGGTCACCGGCCTGTTTAACTATCCTTCAAACTAGACACCTCCCGACCAGGTCTCTATGGACTCGAGGTGAATTAAACCGAGGTTGGTAATGTACCAGACAAGGTCATCCAACACCGGCTTCATCCGTTCTCCAACTTCCCACTCTGTCATGTAAGTCATCAAAGCATGGCTTCAATCATGTTCATCCATTTTGTTGGATACTTCCTTCCTCTCCCCCAATCCCGCCAAAACAATTCTCTGGGCTGCCAACCTCCATCTGTCTTTTTCTAAATTTCATGGTGTTGCGCAATGAAGTTCACTTCTTCGTAACACCTATTGGAGATTGAAGTTTGACAGACAGAAAACGGACTGCATGGTGCTAGAAAACATGGTTAGTGGGGGATACATGGAGAATGGTGCATCGCACCTTTCTCCAAAGTGCTCGACATTCATCCAAAGATCGCAGATAAAACCTGACGCACAGCCAGGAATTGGGGTTCAAACTGGGAAGCTTCTGATTTTAAGAACGCTGCTTAGATTCAGAACTAGAGTCAAAGCTTGTTACTAGTAAAACAATTTATAGTTTTGACACAAAATGGAGTGAAAAAAATGCTTTTGTATGATCCTGTGCGATAATTATGTGATGTTTTGATAAATGATTGCACGAATTTGACACGCTATTTGAAAAACCCAAGAACCAAACTGAACGCTTAAAATTAAGCATAGATTATATTGGTTTGGGCGCAGGTGTCCCACAACATATCAAACAACCAGCCCTTTGAAAAACTCAAAATTGACTTCTCTCTCTATTGTGGGCATTCAGATTCTAATACTGATAGTTAACCAAGCTAAGTTATAATTTCACTCAATCCTACACATCACATTGCATGCCATCTAACCATTAAAAAGG
The DNA here is from genome assembly GCA_039105355.1 of Benthosema pterotum. Classification (NCBI taxonomy): domain Eukaryota; kingdom Metazoa; phylum Chordata; class Actinopteri; order Myctophiformes; family Myctophidae; genus Benthosema; species Benthosema pterotum. The sequence goes on from CM076986.1 coordinate 7,196,239, forward strand.
AAATTCAATTATGCTCAATGGGACTGAATAGAAATCATTGCGCATGGATTTTATCTGACAATTAGCTGATAAAAAGCCCATGTGCTATTATTTTCTAAGATCATTGGAAGCTGAGATCTCCAGGTTTCAGTCGAACATTTCATGATGAAAAACCTGAAACGAAACTGCAGCAAGACACAGTCTCAAAGCCCAGAGTCTGAGCCCTTCCTTAGACCGATTCATATTGATCATAGGGTGTTGGTATTGAAAAAGCCGTAGCATATAGGGTGTCGGTTTTGTAAAAAGCCATAGCATAGTTTCACTAAAATCAGTTGGGATCATTGTGTAGTTAGCATGAAGGTGTATACAGCATATTCCAATCCATGTTGTTTCGGAGAGGAAAAAAGAAAGGAAAATGTTTTCATTCAAATAATTTGCACTACATAACAAAGCCTTCTTGTTGTGAATTTGAGAGATGAAACAGTGCTTTGATTCCTGATTTCTGTTTTCAAATGAATTACTTTCCGGTGGAGGAGACCTGACAATATAATTACAATATAAAGGAGTTAGCAGTCCAATTAGGGCTACCAAAAGCATGTTATATGTGGGAACATCAATGGACGTGTGGTCTGTTGTTACTGTATTTGGTCCAGCACACATCCTAGTAGGTTTTGGGTGTGTTCGTGTCTTTTTAGCTGTTTTTTCAGCAGGGGCGGATGTAACATTTCCCAATTGGGGGAGCAGGAGAAAATGGTATAGGGGCGGCTTCATCACCCGTGTGGCTTCGCGCCACGGGCGATGAAGCTGCACCCATACCATTTGTATTAGGCAAGTAAAGCCTCAATAATCAGTTGTTGTTGAAGTTGCAACAGACATGCATCATGCATAAAGCTAAAGGTCTGACTCAGAGAGTTTTCTGTTGATGATGTAGTTAGTTGTAGTTAGTAAGTAGCAGTTGTAGTGTTTCAAATAATTTTAAATTTAAGCACTCTAATTTGAAATATCTTGGGTTTTGCATGCCATCATGTTTGGTAGGGCAGTTTGGGCATTTAGGGGGGCTTTGCCCCACCCCAAGCCCATGCCTAGATCCGCCCCTGTTTTTCAGGGTCTTCAAAATGAGGAGGCATCACACACTCCACTCCACTGTATGCCTTTATGTACACTCAATGCTATAGGGACAGCAGCTACTGTTTGGCCCAGATGACGTACTGTACTACACTTTTTGGGTTCATTTAAATGTTCTCAGATTAATGCACACACAGGGAATAGAGCGGAAAGAGAGAGCTATTTGTTTGTTGTCCACGCATACATTTCCCGATATACCGGTACCGGTATGTCCGGAACCTGAGCTTGACACCTTCACATAAAAGATAAACACTCGGAAAGTTTTAAAAGACAACTCCTTGGCACAAATCCTTTGAGTCAGATCAAGCAAAAAAAAATTGCACCCTTTTTTTTTCTCCTTTCTTTTTTTTAGTGTCATCCAGTCGAAGCCGGTTATGTTTTTTGATCAGAACTCGCTCACAGTATATATCCTTGGGAACACAAGCGCTCATCCTCATGCATATTCAAACAGAGCGGAGAGGAGCGAGGGGTAAACAATTAAAGAGACGATGTGCACACTACTCTACTCTGAATCTGGAACATTATGCTGCTGTTGATCGAAGGGAATTAATGCGCAATGACACACTATAGTTTTTCTTATATGGAAATTAGCATGACTAGGAAGCCAATTGTCGCCCAAGACGATCTCGCGCCCAATCTGGACACCCAGGTGTGTCCAGATTGTTAATTGGATATATAATTCTGTGGTTTAATACTTTGGTCATTTACATATGATACCATTTGTAACAACACCAAAGCCTTGCGCAGGTGAACATTGAACAACTAGGATACAACATACAGAAGTGCGTTAGCATAACAGAATTATATATATATATATATATATATATATATATATATATATATATATATATATATATATATATATATATATATATATATATATATATATATATATATATATATACACACTGTATATTAGCCAAAATCAAAATAGATATATAGTTATATATTTTGCCTTTTTCTCCTCTACGTTGCCTCTACTTTGATGCTGCAGCTGTTTCCCTGCAGACAGACACTTGCTTCGTCCTGCAGACGGTCCAGAACTTGGACCCGAATCGACCACAAGGGTCCATGTTGGTTTCATGTTTACGCTCTCAAAGAGTTACACCTGGTTAACCAACTTTCCATCACTTAGCCTTAGGGGACCACCTGGAATCCTCTCAGGGACCACTGGTGGTCCCCGGACCGGACCACCCGTTGAAAACCCCCTGTGCTACAGAATTGAAATTTTGGATCCAACAATGATAATGTGGCACCCGCCGGTTTGCAGCTCAATTTGCTGAGGTATTGTCATCATCACAGAAGCACTATGAGGAACAGATTCAAATAAAAACAAACCGCTGGAAAACAATCTCTTAGTATACATCTCTCAGCCAGTAGCATGCTGCCGTATCCCTTCATTATCTCAGCACGTTGAATGACGAGTGTCACAGTGCGTTTCATTTTAAATGGTTCCAGTTGAATGAGCCATCACTTCTGTGCTGTACTGGCAGCCGTAGTGAAGACATTAACCCTTTCTTTACTCAAAATATGTTGAAAAATATCAGATCTACAAGCTCATAGCGCGCCACTGAGTGGCGCGCTATGAGCTTGTAGGTCTGATATTTAATTTTTGAAAAATTGTGAAAATGTGCGCAAATCTTTGAATATGTTATTTCAGAAGCAAACATTTGTTTTTTAACTCACAGCCAAATAGTAATATAAGTATAGATGATTCTGGGGGTCCTTGGCATGAAATATGTTGAGCATCACTGAACATAGATTTTTCAGTAAAACTAGAATCTACAACGTATCATCAGGAAATGGAATCGAGCATCAGAAACTAGAATGTAGTGTCAGAAACTAAAAGCAGGTGTCAAAAAGAATATATTCATAGATTTGTGCATTTCACAAGTTTTCAAAAATATCAGACCTACAAGCTCATAGCGCGCCACTTGGTGGCGCGCTATGAGCTTGTAGATCTGATATTTTTCAATAGTTAAAGTATAACACAATGCTTAAACAGCAAGATGCGTTCGGATCGCACAGAATGGCTTAAACAGTCCTTTTGAAGTAGTATTTTTTTTTTTAACTTGTCTTTGGCTGCTGGCGATTCATAGTGGATATGTTTGTTCAAATACAAGCTCCAGCAGCAAAATAAAATAAAATGCCCAGGAGAGCAGCAGGCAGCATACTGAGCCGCCGCCCTGTCTCTCGCCTCCGCAGAGGCACTGTATGTTTGCAAGCTTAAGCCTTTCCGTACTGTACGTGTTTGGTGACTTTAGCTATTGTCAGATCTACAAGCTCACAGCGCGCCACCGAGTGGCGCGCTGTGAGCTTGTAGGTCTGCCATTTTTGAAAATGGTGAAAATGTGGCATAAATCTTTTTGAATATGCATAAATTCAGAAGCAAACATTTTTAACTCGAATATTTGCTTGGGCGTCCCTAGAACAAGTTTTCAGGTGGGGGTCTGCAGCCAGATCTAGATAATTCTGGTGGTCCTTGGCATGAAACATGTTGAGCATCACAGAACAGTAACAAGTATTTTCGTTTTTCTATTTTTTTTTTTCCAGAAAAACTAGATGTAGTGTCAGAAACTAGAATCTAGCGACAGAAACTAGAATCTAGCTTCAGGAAATAGAATCTAGCGACAAACTAGAATCTATGTAGCTTCAGGAACTAGATCTGGCTACAGAAACTCGAATCTGTGTTGGGAACTAGAATCAAGTGTCAGAAACTAGAATCAAGCATCAGAAACTAGAATCTATGCGCCTGCAACTAAAATCTAGTGTCAGAAACTAGAATATAGTCGTTATAGACGAAATGGGTTAAACCATTACCATCACCACACAGCTTCAGTGATCAATGCCAAGACAAAGAACCCACATAGAATGCCATGATGGAAGGAGTAGCTAGACAACGTCGCTGTCGCTGTGTATCATCTTTTCTTGTTAGGCGTTGCGGCTTCATTCAAACACAAGACAAATTTTCTGGAATGAAGAAAGACAGCTTTGTAATTGTCGTATACTCATCAACATTACAAAGCCCATTCAGACTATTATCCACCCCCCCCCCCCCCTTTTTGTTCAAATGTATAGTATGCAATTCTTCTATTTTGTCATACCCCCCTTTCTTCCCAATTATGGTAGTCATTATGCCAATTAATTCCTTCCCACGCAATTTCAATTTCAATTCAAATGGCTTTATTGGCATGAGAAAACATACGTTTACTTTGCCAAAGCAAGAACAGAACAACAAGAAACACAATATAACAAGAAAACAGAATATAACAGAAACTAGGAAGCGCAATACAACAGTACAACAATGTATCAATAGAAAAGTACATATAGAGGTCATGACATATGGAGGTCATAGTCTTCAATAAATCGAATTTTATATGCCTAAGTCAATCGATGTAAGAGTACAATACAATGTTTATTCTTCAGGGTGGTTGTGTTCCATTTGATAACCTTCTTTGATCGCAGCACATCACGAATCTTGCTGCTGTGTTTGCACATTGTTGTACTTCACCCAGCAGATATGGGAGTTTTTCGTTGTTTGACGTGTTCTCAAAGTCGCTGTGGATGGTTTTAATCCGTGGGAACTATGTGTCTCTGATGCCTTGGTACAGTGGACAGATGGTTAGTATCTCGGTTTCCGCTTCGCTTTGTGTGCAGTGGGTGCAGAGTCTGTCTTTCCTAGGGATACATGTCTGCCTATGGTGGCCTTTCTCAATTGCAAGACTGTGTTCACTCAGTCTGTACCTAGTTAAGATTTTCCTTTGTTTTGGGTCAGTCACATAGCTCAGATATTCTGCCATTTTGTATTCTCTGTTTAGGGCCAGGTAGCATTCTAGTTTACTCTGCTTTTGTGTTGCTTCTTTCCAATGTGTCAGATAGTTTTCCTTTTGATCAGAGGTTTTCAACCAGTGGTCCGGGGACCACCAGTGGTCCTTGAGAGGGTTCCAGATGGTCCCCAGCTAAGTTGGTTCACCAGATGTAACTCTTGAGAACGTAAAAATGAAACCAAATGGACCCTTGCGGGTCCATTTGGTTTCATTTTTACACTCTCAAGAGTTAAAAGATTCATCATCTTAATTAGCCCAAGTCTAGACAACTAGAGAATGTAGAAGATTAATGGTCATTTTGATCTGTATATGTTTGACTGTTTTGTTTCCCAAATCCAGCCTGTGATCTTTAGTTTTGTGGTCTGTGGGGCTAAAATGTCCTCAAATGGTGGTCGGTGGCTCAAATGCTGAATAAATGGTGGTCCCTGGTGTTAAAAAGGTTGAAAACCCCTGCTTTTGATGTTTTATAATTTGGTTTAGTTTTCTATTTTGTGAGTCACACTACTGTGTTTTGTGCACTCGCTGTATTGTTGTCATATGTGCCCTGCTGGTTCATCTGCCTAGGGGCAGACCCCACTGACGGGTGCTGCAACCCCCCTCCATTTAGTTTGGACCCCTACCACTCCAACGCTCTGAGGTGGGAAGTAGCAAGTTCCAAATCATAAACTTTCTAATTTGCCACTTAGTGTGAAGACACCACTCCACTGGGCCCAGATTGAACACAGAAGACGAGGAAACAAAACAAACCGTGGATGGCTGTTGTGTTGTGCACTTAAGAGTACAGAAAATCTATCACTGAATACTGTAAGACAGTGGTTTTCAATCATTTTGATCCCGGGGTCTGGGATCAAAATCCCGCATTTGAGAGCATTTTCACCCGACACACCCAAAACACAAAGATTTCTTTTGGTTTTGTTCACAATTCCAGGCTGGATATTGCAAAACAAATTGTGTAGACGTCTTAATTAATTGGGCTAAATCACGTAATCAATATTTTTACTCTTGAGGGTGTTAATTCATTCATTTATACGCTCTCAAAAGAGTTTCTCAAAGAGTTTCATCTGGTTAACCAACTCTCAAAGAGTTACATCATTTGCGGGGGACCAACAGGAACTCTCTCAAGGATCACTGGTGGTCCGTGGACCACTGGTTGAAAACCACTGCTGTAAGACAAAAACAAATGTATCTCTGCATTCCTTATCAAACCAATCACCATGGATGTGTTAACATAATATGAAAGCTTAGTCCTTCCGCCATTAAGATCATCCCTGCCTTTCTGTCATAATTCGCAGAGAAAAAAACGCAATGAAAATATCAAACAATACTTTTAGCCCGCTGAATGCAGTGCATCAACTAATGCCAAAAAGAACAATCCGTCGGTTCTCAGGGTGCTTTAATGCTCCACATCAAAGGACACAAAAGCCTTCCTCTCTCTTTACCTGACTGCATCACAGATCAAGGCCATGTAATGAGGCAAAACTCCATGGTGGAGCGTTCACAAGATGAAAGCTATAGTTAAAGTTACGTTCATTATCATTTTCACACATTTATATAATAAATCCATCCATGCCATGCTTTCTGTTTTGTACAATGGTGGTTTAGTAGTGATTAGTGGTGCTCAAGGCTTAAGGTGTCAAGGTTCAAGGTTCGCTTTATTTGTCATACATGTTTGCACATGAAAAATGAAAATCTTGCACACTTGCCTGTGTGCATTAACTAATTTACCGCGACCACGCGTTCGTCGTTTTCTGCTATATGCCACGGCTCAAGCTAGTGCATTTGGTAAAAAACTCTTATTTTGAAGCGCCAGATCTCCTAAACAGGATGTGCGATGACGTCATGCTGTTTCTGGTGTCTTGACTAACCTGTCCTCTCACGATCTGAGCAACAAGTTCCGGGTCAAAAGTCAGGAAGTGACGTCTAGCCCTAGTGGATCTACTCGTGCGCTCCACGACATTCAGGGGCAGATTCCAGGAAAGGCTTTTGAATGCATTGGATTGAATGGGTGCGAATGGGACAAAAAAATTGTCCTATTCGCCCATTCTGTCCCAAATGAAAGTCAGCCACGGGATCTTTATCAGACGATGCGCTCGGACTAATAGGTTAAAGAATGAAATCTACATTTCGTCGTGTTCTGCGCCTTCGTGGAGCGTTGCCCCACGGTGAGAACAAGTAAAAACATCAGAAAGTGCAGTGCTGTATATTCTGAGCCTATTAATAAAAAAATACCCTATTTTTTCCAATGGAAATATCCTACGAAATTGAGTCGTTTGATACTTGTGAACTATATTATTTGACATTCAATATTCTTTTTAAACAAATGAGTCTTGAAAAATGGCGGTCGTCTTATAACCAGGGTCGTCTTATATTTGGGCCAATACGGTCCAGGAGTTAAAACAGCTGAAGTGAATTATTAGGTATTAAAAGTACCACCTCACCACTTTTCAAACTATCTTCCCGCACGTCTTATACCGACATATTTGGACATGATCAAAATATGCCAGTAATGTGGAGTGTGATTCAACGCACGCACTGTGACGCACAGACAGACGCATGTACAGACAGTTCTGCTTGGCTCACATAGTAATCTCTCCCTCACTTTCATCATCAGCGACCTCACCCTTCAATCGCGACAAATGTATAGTACACTAATGGTGGCAATGGGTGAATGAATGGGATCCACAATCTATGCAAAGTGCCTTGGATAAAGGCGCTATATATAAATGCACCATTTATGAACCGTTTGAGTAATGCAGAGGTTATGCTGGCATTCCGAAGCCCGCTATTCCAAGGCAGCGTGTTTCCGATGCCAGGAGCGGATGTAGCCTGTCCCCCTTGGGGGGCAAGAGAACATGTTGGAGGGGCAAGAGAAAATGCTATGGGTGCGGCTTCATCGCCCGTGTCGCTTCACGCCACGGGCAATACCATTTTCGGTTACAGGACTTTTATTAGGCAAGTAAAGCATCAATAATAACATCAGTTGTTGTTGAAGTTGCAACAGACACGCAGCACGCATAAAGCTAAAGGTCTGACTCAGAGAGTTTTTTGTTTTCAATGATGAAATGCTGTTGGTTTTAGCGGTGACACAGCTGTAGTTAGTTAGTAGCAGTAGTAGTAGTGTTTCAAATCCTTTTAATTATAAGCACGTTAATTTGAAATACATTTGAAATTTGGGTTGTTTGCATGCCATCATGTTTGGTGGGGCAGTCAGGTCATTAAGGGGGGGCATTGCCCCCTCATGCCCATGCCTAGATCCGCCCCTGTCTGACGCGCCGCAACACTAAGCCTGGAAACCACTTATCAGAATGGCGGTGCGCCTTGAAGGCCACTCTGTCACCTAATGCGGGACTCAGGCAGGCGGGCAGCGCTCCTGCACCTGCTGAAGTAGATGTCCTCAATAGACAAGGAGACTATACTATACCCTCTGCAGTGCCTTCAGGGGCGGATCTAGGCATGGGGGGGGGGGGGGGGGACAATGCCCCCCTAAATACCCAGTCCCGCTCCCCCTCAAACACGATGCCATGCAAAACAACCGTGCTTATATTTAAAATGATCTGAAACACTACTACTGCTACTAACTAACTACAGCTGTGTCACCACTAAACCAACAGCATTTCATCATTGAAAACAGAAAACTCTCTGAGTCAGACCTTTAGCTTTATGCATGCTGCGTCAACAACAACCGATGTTATTATTGATGCTTATACTTGACTAATAAAAGTCCTGTGACCGAAAATGGTATGGGGGCGGCTTCATCGTGAAGCGACACGGGCGATGAAGCCGCCCCCATACCATTTTCTCTCGCCCCTCCAACATGTTCTCTTGCCCCCCCCCCCCCCCCCCCCAAACGGGACAAGTTATATCCGCCCCTGAGTGCCTTCAGTACCAGGTGGTGATGGAGAATGTGAGAGTTATTCTTCTCCAACAACACACCTGTAGAACTCCTCCAACACTGAGGTATTGAGGCCAGCTGACTGCAGCCTCCTGGGGAAACTAGAGGCTCTGGTGGGCCTTGTGTGTGTGTGTTTTTTTTTTTTTTTGTTTAAAAGTGTCTGTGGTCCAATTCCCAAGTCCTCAAGGAACAAGGTACTGTACTTAAAAGTTATAGGGAAGCTTTCCGCCGTATAGTTCTGTTGATGAACAAAGGGGAAGAGGAGGATGGTCTCTCTCTCTCTCTGAAATCCACTAACGGACTCCTATGTTTTCCTCATGTCAATGCGGAGACTATTCTTTTCTATTCAATTCAATTCATTTCAATTCAATTCAAAGGAGCTTTATGGCATGAGAAAACATGACGTTTACTTTGCAAAGCAAGTGTCAAAAAAACAATACAACCAAACAGTTAAAAATGGGGACAACTATATACAGTTGGAGGGGGTACAGAGTTTTGTAAACAGTTATGTTACATTGCATTGGTTTATAACAGGTTATAACAGGGCATAGAAATTTATTTTCTGTTTTTTTTTTAATAAACACGGACAGTACAGACCGTAATCCTTAGGGTGGTTGAATTCCATTGGCCAATCTTCTTACGTCACAACAGTGCATAAATCTTGCTGCTGTGTTTGCAGTTTGCACATTGTTGTATTTCTCCCAATAGGTATGGAGGTTTTCCCTCGTTGGTCATAGTTTCAAACTCACGTTGAGTGTGTGTAATTTGTGGGAAGTATGTGTCTCTGATGTCTTGGTATAAGGGGCAGGTGGTTAGAAAGTGTAGCTCTGTTTCAACCACATTTTGTGTGCAGTGAGTGCATAGTCGGTCTTCTCTTGGGAGCGTGTCTGTCTGTGGCAGCCTTTCTCACATCAGTCGGACCCAGGGGTTGACACTAAGGTCTCCGAGGCACTTGCCCATCGGGCAAGTGTAAGTCAGGTTCTACTTGCCTTCAGGTCATGGTCACTTGCCCCCCAAAAATATATTGTAAATTTTGCATTTAAGTTTACTTCCTACTTGGGTGCTTTAAACCAGGGGTTTTCAACAGGTGGTCCGGGGACCACCAGTGGTCCTTGAGAGGGTTCCAGGTGGTCCCCAGTTAAGTTGGTTAACCAGATGTAACTCTTGAGAATGTAAAAATGAAACCAAATGGACCCTTGCGGGTCCATTTGGTTTCATTTTTACACTCTCAAGAGTTAAAATTCATCATCTTAATTAGCCCAGGTCTACACAACTAGAGAATGTAGAAGATTAATGGTCATTTTGATGTGCATGTTAATTTGCCTGTTTTCTTTCCCAAATCCAGCCTGGAATTGTGGACAGCTAGAAAGCAGGGAAAGACACAGAGGCAGAGTGCAATGACTGCCTTCAAGACAAATTTATCTTGTGTTGTCATAGTCCACTAAGTTGCACACTTGCCCGATCGGGCAACCAGGTAGCAGTCTTCACTTGCCCCACCATTTTTTTTTACTTGCCCCGGACAAGCAGGCAAGTGTTAGTGTCAAGCCCTGAGTCCGTTAGGTCCGTCACCTCCTGTCGGTACAATGACTCATCATTGTCATCCTCTGTCTCACTCAAACGAGTGTATCGTTTGTGGATTTTCACACTAACTCACCGTAACGCTTTGATGACTGTATTTTATTTTATGTCGGCCGAGAATGAGCCAACTTGTAAAATGCACCTGGATGTCTCGGAAAACAATGTTTTGTTTCAAAGCTGCGTTTTGCTTTTATCACCACAAAGGTTTGCTGAGTGAGAAACAACATCTTGACAGAGCATTCAATTAGTATTCTTGCTCTCTGAGAACAATTCTCAAGTGGTTTTAAAACATTGTAAAAATGTTATACCACAACCCACAATGTGAAATACTGTAATGAACATTTTGCATTGCAATGCCAAAGTAATAGCATGAATAGCCTATTCCCTAGATTTTTTTATTGACATTTAAAAAGCTCACACAACATATTGTGATGCAAAGCGTTGTGTTGAATATCCAAAGTGTAGTATAGCATTTCATTTGTTGGCATGGTTTGTCTTGCAACAACACTCTAAGCCACATCAGTGGTTTTCAACCAGTGGTCCGGGGACCACCAGTGGTTCTTGGTAAAATCCAGCAAGGAATTGTGGACAATAACAAAAGAAATCTTTAGCTAGACAACTAGAGAATGGAGACGAATGGTCATTTTTATCTGTTTTGTTTTTGTCCACAACACCAGGCTGAATTTAGCAAACAAAATAAATCTTTGGAAAGCTTTCGGTCTTTGGGGTGAAAATGTCATCAAATGGTGGACCGTGGCTCAAATGCTGAATAAATAGTGGGCCTTGGTATCAAAATAGTTCAAAACTACTGCTTTAAATCTACAAAGTCCTGTAACCTGGAACTGCGTGTTTCAAATAATAGCAGTGGTTTTAAACAGTCATCCGGGGACCACCAGTGGTCCTTGAGAGGGTTCCCGGTGGTCGTCAGCTAAATGATGGACAGTTGGTTAATCAGATGTAACTCTTTGTGAGTGTAAACATGAAACCAAACGAGTCCATTTGGATTCATGTTTTGGTTTCATGTTCAAATATTCTTCATGTGAATTAGCCCAAGTCTACACAACGAGAGAATGTTAAAGGTAGGGGAAGTGATTTGAAATTCATGGTGTAATACCAGCCTGGTGCACTAGGGCCCCCAAAAGTAGCTACACTATGTGAACCTGCTGCTCTCTCCTGATTGGAGGAGAATTGTGGTGACCTGGGGAACTTTTATTAGCTCCTCTGCTAACGTGGGGGAGGGGGGAAACTCCATATGTGGTTTCCACACCTTATAATAGAGCATTTTAACAGAAAAAAAATATTTTTTGGGTGATATCTGACAAAAGTGAAATCACTTCCCCTACCTTTAAACATTAATGGTCATTTTGATCTGTATGTCTTCTGTAAATCTTTAGTTTTAGGATCTGTGGGACTAAAAATGTCAAAATGGTGGTTCGTGGTGGTTCGTGAATGAATAGTGGGCCCTGGTGGTATCGAAAAGGTTGAAAACCACTGTTCTAGTCCGACACTGTGTGAATACATCAGCAAATTGTGTTACTCAGCCAAGCCCACAACGGTCGGTCGTTGAGGTCAGCTGACATGCATGTGCTGCAGAGTGCCGACATCCAATCCCACAGAGCATGTGACGTGCATGTGTCCCGAGGACCCCCCCCCCCCCCCCCCCGCGTCTCCTTGCATGTGTTCCAGGGGCCGGGGGGTCAGACGCAGGAATATTGGAAAAGTGTCATGATAGCAATTGGTTGTCTCGTAAATCCCCTTCAAAGCGTCCGGAGTGGCTATTACTGTCATTGTTCTGTCTACACCGTTGAACTGTGGCCTGTAATCTTAGCGCAGCGAGAGACAACAGCAGGAAACAAAGTGGGTTCCGTGTTATAACGAAATAAAAAAATAAATAGACTGGCTCTGCTTTGCAGTGGCTAAAAAAAGGTATTGCACAAATCGGCTGAGAGTGGTGTTATTAAAAAAATGATCTGACTTGAGTTAAAATTGGGTACTTGAGTTATTTGCGCACAATCCAAGTACTGGGTTAAAATATTTACATCTGCCCAACCACCAGTGTTATGGATTGTTGAACCCAAACCAGGTTAATTTTATTATGCTACTGGGTTATTTAATTTAATTTTTTTCAAACATGCATATGGTTCATTGATGATTGCAACTTCAACAACAACTGATGTTATTATTGATGCTTTACTTGCCTAATAAAAGTCCTGGGTAACGCTTCCTTTTACGGTACTGTAATTACCATGTATTTACATGGCAATTACAAGGTAAGTACTAAGTAATGTAATAAGGGAGTAATAACTGCAAAATTACCATGTAATTACAAGGTAACTATATAGGTAATTACCTTGTACTTTTAAAGTAATTACCAAGTCAATTCCAGGCAAATACCAAGTAACTACCTGGTAATAAGTATTAATTACTGGATAATTTGTAATTATATACCAACTATTTTGTTAATTGCCAAGTACTTACTAGGTAATTGCCAAGTAATTCCTTAAAAAGTACCTGGTAACAGCCAGATAATAAGAAGTAATTCCTCAGTATATATAAAGTATTTATATTAGAATTTATATATTATCTGGTAATTACTCATTTGTTACCCAGGAACTACAGAACTACCTACCTAGAAAGTACCTAGTTATTAAAATGGATTTGTACTGTAAAAGGAAGTGAGGTCTGTTTTCATGTTATTAACTGGTAATTACTCATTTGTTACCCAGTAAATAGAAAAATATCTACCTGGAAAGTACCTAGTTATTAAAGTGGATTTGTACTGTAAAAGGAAGTGAGGTCTGTTTTCATGTTATTAACTGGTAATTATGGACAAAAAAGAGAGAATCAGATGCCTGATGAAGACCTGAACAGGTCGAAACGTCGCTGCCGTAACCCTTGTCGCTGAATAAAGTTTGGAGCACTTTAAAGTGAGTTGCGAGCCCCTTCTCTCTTTTTTGTTCTCTCTTTTTTGTCCACGTTTACTGTGTTTTTGCAGTTTTTTGGGGCTCAGCACCAGTTAGGGATGTGCGTTACTTTTTTTAAACTTTTCATTAACTGGTAATTACTCATTTGTTACCCAGTAAATAGAAAAATATCTACCTGGAAAGTACCTAGTTATTAAAGTGGATTTGTACTGTAAAAGGAAGTGAGGTCTGTTTCCATTTTATTACCTGGGAATTACTCAGTATTTAGCCCGTAACTAGGAAACTATCACATTACCCAAGACACTTGGACTGGAAATGCCGCAAAACCGACCAGTGTCTATGATACAGTGTCAGAGTACACTGATACAGTTACAGAGTCTGATTCTCCCCCTGAACAGCACATCTGTCTCTGTCAGGAGATAAGAGTTCCCATCAAAAACCACCATCACCAGCCATCAAACTACATTAAGATGAATGCATTACTTTGACAATTCCTCACTCAAAACACCTCGCTGTGACAGATATTTTTCTATTTACTGGGTAACAAATGAGTAATTACCAGTTAATAACATGAAAACAGGCCTCACTTCCTTTTACAGTACAAATCCACTTTAATAACTAGGTACTTTCCAGGTAGATATTTTTCTATTTACTGGGTAACAAATGAGTAATTACCAGATAATAGCATGGAAACAGGCCTCACTTCCTTTTACAGTACAAATCCACTTTAATAACTAGGTACTTTCCAGGTAGATATTTTTCTATTTACTGGGTAACAAATGAGTAATTACCAGTTAATGAAAAGTTTAAAAAAGTAACGCACATCCCTAACTGGTGCTGAGCCCCAAAAAACTGCAAAAACACAGTAAACGTGGACAAAAAAGAGAGAAGGGGCTCGCAACTCACTTTAAAGTGCTCCAAACTTTATTCAGCGACAAGGGTTACGGCAGCGACGTTTCGACCTGTTCAGGTCTTCATCAGGCATCTGATTCTCTCTTTTTTGTCCATAATTACCAGTTAATAACATGAAAACAGACCTCACTTCCTTTTACAGTACAAATCCACTTTAATAACTAGGTACTTTCCAGGTAGATATTTTTCTATTTACTGGGTAACAAATGAGTAATTACCAGTTAATAACATGAAAACAGACCTCACTTCCTTTTACAGTACAAATCCATTTTAATAACTAGGTACTTTCTAGGTAGGTAGTTCTGTAGTTCCTGGGTAACAAATGAGTAATTACCAGATAATATATAAATACTAATATAAATAGTTTATATATACTGAGGAATTACTTCTTATTATCTGGCTGTTACCAGGTACTTTTTAAGGAATTACTTGGCAATTACCTAGTAAGTACTTGGCAATTAACAAAATAGTTGGTATATAATTACAAATTATCCAGTAATTAATACTTATTACCAGGTAGTTACTTGGTATTTGCCTGGAATTGACTTGGTAATTACTTTAAAAGTACAAGGTAATTAACTATATAGTTACCTTGTAATTACATGGTAATTTTGCATTGCCATGTAAATACATGGTAATTACAGTACCGTAAAAGGAAGCGTTACCAAGTCCGGTAACTGAAAATGGTATGGGTGCGGCTTCATCACCCGTGGCGCAAAGCGTCACAGGCGATGAAGCCGCCGCAATATCATTTTTACCTGCCCCCCCCCCACATCGGGAAATGTTACATCCGCCCCTGGCAAGTGGTAATAATTGTATTGGAGACTAACTGATCTGCAGGCTCATAATGTGACCCCCTTGTGAACATTATAGAACATATGGTATCAAACCACACGGCAGATTGAGCTGATCTGATTTGATCTCACTAACGTGTCGTCATGCCCGGCCCCTCCCCCTACTGCCCGTCCACTGCTGTTCTACGTCACATCATTTAGAGCGACGCCCACCCCGGAAGGGTGACTCCCCCCTCTAGGCCACTATGTGTAACAAGTTAATCCAGGCTTTCCGTTTTCGCGCAACGCGAACGAAAATGAAAGACTGGGCGTCGAGGCTAGGGACCGTGTGGCCAGATGTAAGTCTTGACAGCATAAGCATGAAACCAAAGTTAGTTTGATCTGTATGTTTGACTGTTTTGTTTGCTAAGTCCAGCTTGTTGTTGTGGACAAAAACAAAAGAAATCTTTAATAGCTTTGGGTATTTGGTGGGCGAAAATGTCATCAAATGTTGGTCCATGGCTCAAATGCTGAACAGATAGTGGGCATCAAAATGGTTGAAAACCACATAATTTTCACTATACTTTTGTCCAACACTCTTGTATGCCTTTTTTTTACAGGAAAAAAAAAACATAAAAAGTAGAAATGTGGAGATACAAGTCTTCTGCGGTATAATGCTGGCTCTGATTTAGAAAAATGGGAGGCCACTGATTACACAATACAAAGGCTCTGTCTGAATGCTTCGCTGAATGATGCTTTCTGCCAATTATCACCTTTAGCAGACACCGTCGACTGAATACAGAACTCACTGCAGTCCTGACCTGAGTACCAATTACCTTATTTTAAACGGCTTTCTTAGGACGTGCAGTACCATACGGTTAATCCAAAAATAATCAGTTGAATTGAGTATGAAAAAAAAAAAAACAATAATACATACATAATACAATAAATCATACATTTTTGAAGAGCTGCTTCTTGTTTTGGCTAAACCGCCCATCGGGACCAAATCACCTGTTTCAGTCTACGTTTGTTCTCTCAGTCTTGGTTCTGTCGTGTGTGTGTGTGTGTGTGTGTGTGCGTGTGCGTGCGTGTTACCCCATTCTGTGTTACCTATAGATGACAGCTTGGTGACATCATCAAGTTGTGTTTCACCATGTTAATTTTTGTTTTAGGACCTCTTTTAGAATCAATTTGGTTCACATTTGTACGCTCTCGAGAAAAAGGCAAATTCACCCATTTTCAACATTTTATCTGAGTGTGTGTGTGTGTGCGTGTGCGTGTGTGTGTGGGAGAGATTTTTTAGTGTTTATCTGTGGGTATATCGATTGCGATCAGGATTAGTGGATACCCAACACTGAGCCACTAGGTATACAGTGTGTACCATTTTCTTTTTATTTCAAGACTGAAGTTCCATATACCGTAACTAATAGCGAAATGCAAGATTGCCTTTCCCTGCGGATGTGATACCCATGCAAAATGCCTCACCTATTGTATGTTTACCTTGTTTTTCTTATTGGGTGTTCCAACAACAAGGTAATTGGTAAAATTCCCTGAGCTAGTCCAGCTGAGTGTATTTGTAACAAAAAGGTGGTTTTCAACCCTTTTCAACCCTTTTGACACCAGGGCCCACCATTTATTCAGCACCAAATGGACCATTTGGTTCATTTTTACGCCCTCAAGAGTCAAAATATTCATGTGAATTAGTCCTACACATAACTAGAAGATTAATGGTCATGGACAGAAGCAAAGGAAATCTTTAGTTTGGGGGGGGTCTGCGGGGCTAAAATGTGCTCAAATGGTGGTCCGTGGCTCAAATGCTGTATCAAAAAGGTTGAAAACCCCTGACTTAAACCATGTATTTTGTTGACTGGGGGCTCTCCAGGGTACAGTACTATACCTAGTCTCCTCTTTCAGGCTCTTTTGAAAAGGTTTTTGGTGCCATTATGAGGTTCTTAATGTCACATTCACAGAGAAACAAATAGCTCCTGCAGCTCTGATAAAGAACACTGATTATGTGATACAGACGCTGCTTTCTGAATGCTTCGCTACACAATGTCTACCGTATGTGTCTCTGGTTCCTTTTAATGCATGCTCACACACAACTGGGGTCAAATTGGACTGAAACCTTCCATTATGTATTAGGATCTGGGGAAGGTCACGGTGCTAAAGAAATGTTTTCTTCTTTAATAGTTTAACCTTTTAAAACTTGTATTCTTCAGTGCATGGATGTGTTTGGTGTGAATTCTCGCCCAAAAATAAAGGAGATGGTGTTTATGAAATGTAGGACTGATGTTCATAGATGACAGAACAATACTGCTGGGGCCTGATAATTAACAAAGTACCACCCCATGTGTAATATATTATTCTTTGAATCTAGTAATATGTAATGTAACATTATTATTTTTTCTAAGGGGTCATAAGTAAAGTAAAGATGTTACCCCTAAGTAATATTTCCTAACACTCCTAGTGAAAACGTATTTACATAATTGCATTAGCTGAAAAGCTATTCATGGATTTTGGCCCATACCGTTGATTGATTCAGTAGTTTTGAGATTAACCACAAACAGACAGACAGACAGACAGACGGACAGACGCAGACAGTGGAACATTTCTTTAGTACAGTTTGTCCGCTCACTGGGTACCACACCATAATGTGCAATTTTTAGATTGATTTTTTGTAAACCCTCCGAGGAGAAAATGGATGAGAAAGGACAGTTTTAATTGAGTGAACAAGAGTTCACAAAAACAATAGACACCAAAGTCCCAGAGCCGGTCTGACATCCAGCATAACAAACACGCAGCTACAGTATTTAGCTGCAGCTCTGCCTGGTTGTATTTAGACTGAGAAACTTTTCTTAGTTTAGTCAAATGTTTACTTATGTTTTTTTTTTGTTGTTTGGTCTTCTTGGTTGTCTTGCCCACAGGGCGGATGTAACATGTCCCATTTGGGGGGGGGGGGGGGGGGGGCGGAGAGAAAATGGTATAGGGGTGGCGATGAAGCCGCACCCATACCATTTTCGGTTACAGGACTTTTATTAGTCAAGTAAAGCATCAATAATAACATCAGTTGTTGCAACAGACGCAGCATGCATAAAGCTAAAGGTCTGACTCAGAGAGTTTTCTGTTTTCAATGATGAAATGCTGTTGGTTTAGTGATGACACAGCTGTAGTTAGTTAGTAGCAGTAGTAGTGTTTCAAATAATTTTAAATATAAGCACTTTAATTTGAAATATCTTGGGTTGTTTTGCATGGCATTGTGTTCAGTGGGGGGGCAGACTGGGTATTTAGGGGGCATTGCCCCCCCCCACCCCCCCATATCCATGCCTAGATCCGCCCCTGCTTGCCCATGTGTCAGTCAGACTGGGAGAAGGAGACGATGGGGAAATAAATCATGAAAATTGGAGGAACAAATAAGAGTCCCTAGTCTGTTGCCATGTCTGTTACTATAAATTAAATTGATCTACCTTCAGAAGAATGCATTGTAGACTTATAATTTGCTCAAGTATTTCAAATACAATCATATGCTTACAAAAATCAGACCTGTGTGATGTGAACCCCACACGGACACCCCTTCCCCCCAAGGGGTCCCTGGAACATCCAGAGCGGCCAGGATTGGGCCAACCTTCTTCATACCAGGGCCCACTATTTATACTGCATTTTAGCCACGGACCACCATTTGATGTTGAGTTTAATCTCTTGAACCCAAAGCCAAGGATTTTCATGTTTTGTCCACCATTTAGGAGATAAACTGCCAAAACGTTGGTCAAAATAACAATTCTTCTACATTTTATAATTTTGTAGATTCTTAAAAAGTCATTCAGATGTTTACTTTAAATATACTTTAACTCTCAAAAGTTACAGATCTAAAAGGGTCCATTTGGTTACCAACTGTCTATCATTGAGCTGGGGACCACCTGGAATCCTCTCAGGGATCACTGGTGGTCCCCGGACCACTGGTTGGCATATAGTACACTGTTGTAGCGTACTGTGTGCCACTTTAGTCTGTGACGTAATCTACTGGCCACTTTAGTATAGATGTTGCGGCTTTTTCATGCTCGGAGCCTCGGACATATGGACAGATATTACAGACAGGTGGACATAGCTCCGTAATGGACCTGATTTAACATGAAAAAAGTGTACATGAATCTACCAATATTCTATAGGTCCAAGGTTTTTTTTTATTGTTACACCAGTGTATTGTATGTGGAGACAGACATATACAGAGATGAAATAACGCTTCCAGTTCTTCTACAGCGCCACAAGACGAGAGACAATTGACAAAAAGAGTGAAGGTGAAGGTGCTAAACTGTTATAACCTATAGTGTAAAAGTTACAGGCATTATAAAAACTATAGCAGGTATATTCAGCTGTAGATAGGCAGGGTTGTGTGTGCACGGGCGTTGAGAGGGGGGGAAAGTTAGACAGTTTTAGGGGGGGCCAAAGCCAGGTGGGCCCCAAAAAGCTCAGATTAATAGGTTTTATGTTTATTTATACTACAAAGATGCACAGAGGGGGCCCAGTGATAAAAAAAATTGCAAGGGGGCCAAAATTTGCAGCGAGGGCTGTGTGTGTGTGTGTTTGTGTGCGCGTGTGCGTGTGCATGCAGAGAGTGTGTTCTCAAAATGCTGTGCTCAAATTCTTGTGCACAAACATACCAGTAAGTGCTTAGTGTTAACTATTATCAATACAATACCATAATACCAACAATACCATATTTTGATTTTTCATTTCGATATACTTCCTGATGTTCTTTTTCGATCAATTCTTGAAATTGAATTAATATTGTTAACACCCTTAGTGCTTGTAGTACAATTGATATCCTTTCTTATCACGTTGGCAAACATTTCATGGCAAAACCGTCTTACATGGTCTTGGTGGTGTCAGACATGTCCCCCATGAGCTCATTCGCAGGTACTGTAGAAACTTATCGTCGAGCTTCTTATCAATCCTCTTGTCTACTTTCTCAAGCTTCTCATCTTGTATGGAGCTCTTCATGAATAATTTCTGCCATTGCGACAGCCATGTCTGCGTTGCGTGGCTTCCTGTTTGGCGCGTTGCTGTCGACCGCTGTTTGTCATTTAGTTTATCTTGTCCACACGCGCGGCATTTTCTCATTGCTTCCTTTCACTCCTTTAATTAGTAGAAACCTGGATTTTAGAGATACCCATCTGTTTATACAAACCTTCCTTTTCACTGTATTTGAATATTTGATAGGAATGCACGGTCCCACATGATCGGAGCATTATTCAGTGTCGAGGCAATTCAGAGTTTACATCAATCATAAAAAAGGCACCTGCTTTTTAACCCATTGTGTCCTGAGCAAATTCTAGTTTCTGATCCTAGATTCTAGTTCACAGCGCTAGATTCTAGTTTCCCATGCTAGATTCTAGTTCCTCACGCTAGATTCTAGTTTCTGATGCTAGATCCTAGCGCTAGATTCTATTTTCCGATGCTAGATTCTAGTTCCTCACGCTAGATTCTAGTCCCCCACGGTAGATTCTAGTTCCTCTCAGTAGACTGTAGTTTCTGAAGTTAGATTCCAGTTTCTGACACTAGATTCTAGTTCTCGACACTAGATTCTAGTCCATGACACTAGATTCTAGTTTGTGACACTAAATTCTAGTCCCTGCACGAGATTCTAGTTTTTCTGGAAAAATCTCTTTCTGTGTCAGTGATGCTTAACATATTTCGTAGGAAGGACCCCCAGAAATATCTATTATTTAGCTGCAGAACCTCATCTAAAAACATTGTTCTAGGGGATCCCCCAGAAGCAAAGATTTGAGTAAAAAAATGTTTGCTTCCGAAATAATGTATTCAAAGATTTGCACCACATTTTCACAATTTTTCAAAAATAGCAGAACTACAAGCTCATATCGCGCCACTCGGTGGCGCGATATGAGCTTGTAGATCTGCTGTTTTTCAACAGCTAAAACACCAAAACGCGTTCAGTACACAAATGGGTTAAGCAGTCCTCTGTGGCCCGCGGCACTCTTCGAAGAACCGAGGTGTGAAAGTAATTTAACATTACGTCACAGCTAATGAATATGGCATTATGACATGATAGATGCTGCGACAGCCACACAATGACCTGATGCATTGTGTGGGCCCAGGAAGTTTTCTCGTTTGTAAATGGAGCATGCCGTGCGTTTAAGAAACAATTGCCATCCTAGGGAACCATGGATAATGAATGGCAAACGCATAAATAATACCGGTAGGTATTATGAATTTGAGGCTTTATGTCACGCCACTCTACAGAAAATGGAACACTTTCAGCTTTCGGCGACTTCAAACAATGCATTAATTATGAACAACCTCTTATATAATAGACAATTCAAGATGACAAAGATGCAGAATACAGCTACTCGTCACGTTGTGAGAAATCGAGTTGAAGATGGAAGTGACATACGCTGGTATATCAATAACAACTTATTGCTAAATAGTAGGGATGTCTTGACTCTTGATACACTTTTTTCAATTCCGATCCAATATCAATATCACGATTTCTGTGTTGGCCGATACCGATACCAAATTCCGATACCAGAAAATAATACATATATAATAATACAAAATATTTAAAAAAAGATCTTATATGAATTCCACCCAAATAGCATAATAATATAGCAGACAGTAATAGCAGTCTCCTCACTCACATGTGCACTTGGGCAACTCCAAAGCAAATTCCACAACATTTTATTTACCTGCCATAGTGTCAACCTCTTACACCTGTGTCTGGTCGCTGGTTATACTGGTATATTTAGCAATACCGAATGGTCTGAGAATGACAACTGAGGGCCAATAGTGACACTTTTCCGGTACTGATTGCCGATACAGATATGAACAGATATGACAAAAAAGGGCAGATTCAATACTTTTTATGATACCAATACAGTATCGGGACATCCCTACTAAATATTGATGTCAGGTTGAAAGTTGTTAAACCGGCACAGTAATTTTATGAATATTGAACTGGCTTTTGACATCTGTATTTCTTTAATACAACAAAACATTTTCCAATCCTTTCCTGGCATTCGTTCCACTTGGAGTCTTGGCCCTTACTTTGAAACCACTTTATTTGCCGTAGCTCTTAAAAGGAGCAGCCAGGAGGAACCTGGAGCCTTTTCCCTTGTACATGCCAAGTTCTGACGAGCACGAAGAGACATCGTAACCGCTTGTCAGTCAGCTTAGAGGCAGCAGATGGGGCCGAAGAGACACGTCACACGCACCACCATTTACACACATAGGAACTCTGTCTCTCTCTCTCTCTCTCTCTATCTCCTACTCGCAGGATAAACGGGCAAAAGAAGCAAAGGGAGGCAATAACTGAACTGCTAAATCTGCCACCTTCACTCCTCGGGGCCCCAGGAGCACATACACCGAGCCAATTCAGCAACTGGGACACCCCCGAATTATGTCGGCATGCGGCGTTACGGAGGCTAGCCTAGCAAAGTGTAAATAAGCCTATCCCAAGCTCAGCAGCGGGAGTGTAACACAGTGTCAGGTAGCTGCAATGAATGTGTGCGGTGGGTGGGGTGGGTGGGGGGAGCAATCAGCCAACCTTCGCCTCTCTGAGATGGAGGGCCGCTGCCACACGCACAAACAACCAATCAGCACGGGACAGTGATTGATGGCTCATCCGTCTTCCAAATCTATCACCCTCTCCAAGTGGCTGTCGACTCGACGAGGCCCCGGCCACGGCAGATGCTTAAACGGAGCTTAACCTTTTTTGTACCGTTATCGCGTTTTCGGTCTTCTAAGCATTACGTTATTATACTTTAGTCATTGAAAAATATCCGACCTACAAGCTCATAGCACGCCACCGAGTAGTGCGCTATGAGCTTGTAGGTCTGATATTTTTTTGAAAAAAAAAAAAAAAAGTGTAAATGTGGCGCAAACATTTTTAACTCTTTAAAACTTTGCTTCTGGGGATCCCTAGAACATGTTTTCAGATGCAGAAACAGTCAAATATAGAAAATTCTGGTGGTCCTCGGCATGAAATATGTTGAGTATCATTGACACAGGAACTCATTGACACAGGAACTAGCGCCAGGAACTATAAATCTAGTATCAGAATCTAGAATGTAGCGTCAAAAACTAGAATGTAGCGTCAGAAACTAGAATCTAGTGTCAGAAACTAGAATCTAGTGTCAGAAACTAAAATCTAGTCGGGACAAAATGTATTAATATACATCACGTAAGCAAATAGATCATCAACTCTTTATTATTTCAGCGAGAGTTGTTTACACCTCTGCTCCTCGCCCCATTATGTCTTTGAAGACGCCTGCGGTATACACAATGAAACGCTGCCATGCTAAACCTCGCTGTTTTTATTCTCCAGCGGAGCTCTCTCTGAATCCTGTTTAGCGTCAGGTGTGTTGTGTTTTTGAAGTGGTGCCAACCACTTCCATTAAGCAGGTTGACATGTGTGGTGCCTGTCTTGCCGTGTATGTATCCGTGTGTCCCCGCACCGTTGCCATGTCTAAGTGGTGCCATATATCCGGCCACAGCTATCTTTAACATTCGTTGCGCTTGTTTCTGTACCAAAAATGTGGCAACCCATATGGCTCTGATTTTATCTCTGGTGCCTGTCAACCAATTTCACCCCAACTCACCAGCAAAAAAAAAAACACTTTCACTAATTTTCACTAATTTTGGCACTAGGGGGGTCTGGAAAAAAGCTAAATATAACGACAAATGTGCCAAGTTGGCAACACTATTTCTACCATACAATGTTTCAGATATACAGTACTGTATATTCTAACGTGACGATTAAGCATCTTTGGATATGGCCATATTATTACCATAGATCTGTGTGGTCTAAAAGTGTGAAAAACATATTTTTCAGTTCACCAGGACTTTTAACTGAGTGAAGGCTCTTGACTTGAAGCACTGATACTGTAAGATGATGGACTTTAAACAGCGGCAGCCTTTTATTATTAAGCTGTTCATTAAGCAGGACACTGTCATTAGCTCTGGGGGACATGGGCATGCCAGATGTTTAGATGTTTCAAAGTATTCCTCCGTTTCAAAAACGCACTGAGGTATTCCATTCCTTTTGAAGTGAAATGTTAGTCACACGCGCGAAGCCAATGATTATGACACGTTTTGAAGTTTCTTTCTTAACACAGAGGGAGAGGTGGGGGAGAGAGATGATGATATGACACGAAGCACGATCTACTGTCTCAGACTATTCAACACTTCATTAGCAAATATCTTAGTGCCGTCTTGATTCGCAAGACATCATGAGTTAACAGTTCCTTTTTATTCTCGGATCTGTGAAAATCACTCTGCATATTGAAATGTGTTTTTTTCTCCCCTTCTTCTTTTTTGCTACATTACATCACCCTTCAAAGTTAACAGAACTTATTCTATCTCTCTCTCTTTCACACTCTGTCTATCTCTCTCTCTTTCACACTCTGTCCAAAGGCAGATCTATAGAAAAAAAAAACTTACCTTGTTTTGTGTGTGTGTGTGTGTGTGTGTGTGTGTGTGTGTGTGTGTGTGTGTGTGTGTGTGTGTGTGTGTGTGTAAACTGTCCTACTTCATGACAGAGTCAGTGCCACACAAAAGAAGTGATCTAAAGGCTCACCATGCCTTGCAGTGCTTGTTAAAAATGGTATGTTTTTGGGAGGTTTAAAGACGGGATGCCATGATTTTTTTTCTACCCTAAAACATGATCAGGTATTAATATTATATGAAAAGTAAGCTTTTTTCCCAAAAAGTGTACAGTGTTTGTTAAACTGTCATTTTTATGATCCCACCCCACCAGGTCATTAATATACCTGTGGTTTGCCTGGTGGGTGGTGATGGGTGGAGATCCAGCTGAACTGAAGCCACACCCACAGCTTTAGTTGCATGATAAAGGGGGAGGAGTTAGGGGAGGGGCTGAGCATGTGATGTCACTATATTGACGTTTTTTTTTTCATTGGCACGTTTGACTGGAAAGGTTCAGCCCCCAGGAAGAAACCCTAAATACAAAGGGAAGACATCATTGCACATAAAAAACACACCAAGGGGTCTATTTACATACTGTCACCTCTTAAACATGTACAAAATTGGAAAAAATACAAAAATCACGGCACCCCTCAAATCACGGCACAAAATAGTCAGGGTCATAGACTATAATGTAGTTATTAGGGGACACGTACAAATACTTAATTTTCTCTATATTATAGAGAGAATTAAACAGTTGTGCGCGCCCCTAAACAATCAGCCCTTCACTAAGTCCCTCCCCAATTTGTCCTCGTCCAATAGGCACCTTAGCAGAGGCGGCACAAGACAGGAAAGTTTGTCGGAGCGCATCATCTAGCGAGTAGCTTATGTTTGTGTTGCTGCTGCTCGCCATATATGAGCGTCATAAGCATGCGTCCGTCCTGCACAGGAGGTTGATCTACAAGTCCTATATCTGTCACAATGAATGGTGCTTTGGTCTTGTATATCTGTGTTTTACCCGCAGTTTGTGGAATGGAATGTTTTTTTTAGTCAGAAGGCGTTGTTGCGAGGCGGTCCTTAAGATGGTGCCGTGACCCTACAGTGACGACACAAGCGCTACACATCGATAGCATGTCAAAATCAAGTTATTTTGTTAAGGTTTTCACCCCGACAGCTACCATTTAAGCCACCCAGGGGGCCAAACACGGGGGCATTGCTTTAGTTCCTCCACCCACCTGGAGTGTTGCGTTTATCACTTGGCACTTTGACAAGTTGTTCCTCCTCCTCCCCTCCTCTTCTTATCGGACCTCCTTGACCGTGTGTGTGTTGTGTCCCCACCCGGAAGTTGGCAAGGGCTGCAGAAGCGAAGCGGACAAAAAAACAACAACAAGAAAATAAATAAATAAACCGGGCAGGGTGAGTTGCCTTGGCCGAGAGGTTATTTTTCTTCTCCCTAGTCCAGATCAGATAAGTGTGTTTGCTCTTTTGTGTCTGGGGCTGCTCTTAATCAAGAAGGCCGGGTGGAATGTACACAGAATTTTGGAGAGTAGCCGATAAGGGGAGCGTGTATGCGCGTCGTGCACACGCGCAGACACACACAGAAGAGACGGCGAAATCCATTTGCGAATGTGATGCCCGTCGCAATCCGTTTCGCGTAACAGTCGCAGCCATTTTGCATAGCAGCTGCGACCGTTTTGCTCAACAGTAGTGACCATTTTGTGTCACAGTTGACTGTTTTCCCTACTAAACCTAACCCTAACCCCTAACCCTAAAACCCCATAACCTCAGCAAAACCTATGCGTCACATTAGCCCTCGACCGTTATGCAACACGTTGTGACCGTTATGCGAAATGGCCGTGACTGTTTGTCAAAACGGTTGTGAATGTTATACCAAACCGACAACTGGTATGAAAAACATTCACGGCCGTTATGCAAAACTGTCTCTCTCTCGCGAGAGAGAGAGAGAGAGAGAGAGAGAGAGAGAGAGAGAGAGAGAGAGAGAGAGAGAGAGAGAGAGAGAGAGAGAGAGAGAGAGAGAGAGAGAGAGAGAGAGAGAGAGAGAGAGAGAGAGAGAGAGAGAGAGAGAGAGAGAGAGAGAGAGAGAGAGAGAGAGAGAGAGAGAGAGAGAGAGAGAGAGACGTACATGTACAGTATAGGCCTATATGTAGGGCCTACATATACTTCTGTTCACAATTTCATCTTCTGCTTCCCCTATAAAAGAATGCCCTACTTTAGACGTGAGCCTATCACACAAAAGTAGCAAGAATAGCCAAGCCAAGCTCAGAACTAATCATCATGTTTGAGATTAGATCTTCTATTTTTGCTTATGTACTTGTATTTATTTTCTCTGATAATGACATACCGCAGGTTGAAAGTTGTCTGTGGGTTTTATAAATAGCATACCAATGAACAATATTTACCAGAGTTTGTGGCTGGCTTGGGACTACAAATTTTCTGCCCCACAGCAACTATATATTACCGGTAGAGTTACAAATGATGGATCATTTTATTCTAAATATATTTAAGTGTAGCAGACATAAATGCAGATGAGGTAGTCTTTATCTTGAGCATGCTGTGGAAAAAAAGGGCCTTTCGAAGCGATTTCCCAATTATTCGCTGACAGCCGAGTATCTTTTCAGTATCTGGTCTTTCTTACTTAATCCTACTGATCTCCCTGTGGGCCTTAAGGCTTTGGCGATCTGCCTCCATTGGACTGTTAGTATCTGTTGCAAAGGCAACATTTTCACACCTTCTACAGCAGCGGTTTTCAACCTTTTCATACCAGGGCCCACTATTTATTCGGCATTTGAGCCGCAGACCACCATTTGAGGAGATCTTAGCCCCACAGACCCCAAAAACTAAACATTTCTTTTGCTTTTGTCCACAATTCCAGGCTGGAGTTCGGAAACAAAAGAGGCAAAACATACATACCAAAATGTAAAACCGACAACATGACTGGTCGAGTGGATCGACTAATAAGCAGCCTCCTGGGAATTATCGCTTGATAACGGTCAAAGCGGGTGGCTGAAGCCGGCGTGGAGCTAATGAGGTCTTTCACGAGATATTTCATATCATGAAATGTCACATATTGTAAAGCTATACCTGTAGTAGAGCGAGTTAATAAAGTACAGCTACTGTCACACAGACACACACACACACACACACGTGCTTGTTTTTGCTACATGGGTCTGTCCGTCTGAGTCCGTCCATGTGGGAACCTCATCTTGAAGTTGCATGGGTTTGGCCAGTAGGGCGGTGACATTTTTACACACCTTTAACACACCTGTCCCCACGATGTCCCTCGTGGGGACAGGTGTGTTAAAGGTGTATTGCATATCAGCATTGTTTTTTTTCTATCGAGTTAAATGAAAATCCTCGTGGGGACTACGTTTTAGGTCCCCACAATGGCAGTGTGTTGTCAGATGTACACCACAATGTAGCAAAAACACATGCACACACACACGCACACGCACACGCACACACACAACACACACACACACACACACACACACACACACACACACACACACACACACACACACACACACACACACACACGCACACACTACAGTACAGTAGATGTATGTATGTAACAATGACAACACGCCTTTGGGTGTGTCTGCGCCTGTGCTGCTGAGTGTGTCACTGTTGACAGCGCAGACGCTAATTTAGCATTTCAAAGCTCTCTCCGCTGCTCCCATCCGACTTTATACCTGTAATCGCCTCTCAACCGGAGCTATTTTTAGCGGCACGGAGTCAGTCAGTCCGTATACTCGCGGCTTCCCTCGGGAAATAAGCATTCCCAGTGCTGACATCAGCTGAGTTCTCTCCATAGATCAAACTACAGCGGCCCGGGCCCTAAATTGCCCAGAACCTCAGGATCTATGCTGCTAAGCGCATGGAGCTATACTGTGTCTTTGTTTCACGGGGCGGATGTAACATTTCCCAATTTTGGGGGGCAGGAGAAAATGGTATGGGGGAGGCTTCATCGCCCGTGGCGCGAAGCGACACGGGCGATGAAGCCGCCCCCATACCATTTTTTGTTACAGGACTTTTATTAGGCAAGTAAAGCATCAATAATAACATCAGTTGTTGTTGAAGTTGCAACAGACACGCAGCATTCATGAAGCTAAAGGTCTGACTCAGAGAGTTTTCTGTTTTCAATGATGAAATGCTGTTGGTTAAGTGGTGCCACAACTGTAGCTAGTTAGTATTAGTAGAATTGTTCCAAATCATTTTATATATAGGCACATTCATTTGAAATATCTAGGGTTGTTGTTTTGCATGCCATCGGCTTTGGTGGAGCAGACTTGGCATTTAGGGGGGCATTGCCCCCCCCCCCCCCCCCCCCCCCATGCCCATGCCTAGATCCGCCCCTGTCTTTGTTTCATGGTTCCTGGAGAGCTGTGGTATACGTATGTGGCTGGCTCTTTTTTTTTTAAACGTGTGAGAAACAGCCATCTTGTGACTCAAAATATATCACAAGGGTGAATTATTTCCACCTCCCACCGCCCTCCTCCTGGGACACTAACTCTTTGCGATAAAATTAAGCATTCTTTCCTTGGCTTGTTAGCCTCATGACTCCCTATACAGTACGTATTCTCATCTCTTTTTTTATTCTGGTATCAATTAAGAGGCAGAACTGCGTTATGTGGCATCGTACCCACTTTAATCTTTTCTGTACTGTATGCGTTGTATGCGGTGTACTCAAGCTATTGAAAAATATCAGACCTACAAGCTCATAGCGCGCCACCAAGTGGCGCGCTATGAACTTGTAGGTCTGATATTTTTGAAAAGTTCTGAAAATTTGGCGCAAATCTTTGAATATATTATTTCAGAAGCAAACATTTTTAACTCAAATCTTTGCTTCTGGGGGATCCCTAGAACAACACATTTTCAGATGGGGGTCCTCCTCAGCCAAATATAGATAATTCTGGTGGTCCTTGGCATGAATTTATGTTGAGCATCACTGACACAGAAACAGATTTTGTTCGGAAAAATTAGAATCTAGCGTCAGAAACTGGAATATATTGTCAGAAACTAGAATCTAGCATCAGAAACTAGAATCTAGTATCAGAAACTAGAATCATCACAAATTGGAATCTGGCGACAAAAAATAGAATCTAGCGTCAGAAACGGGAATCTAGCATCAGAAACTAGAATCTAGCATCAGAAACTAGAATCTAGCATCAGAAACTAGAATCTAGCATCAGAAACTAGAATCTAGCGACAGAAACTGGAATGTAGAGTCAGAAACTGGAATCTAGCATCAGAAACTGGAATCTAGCATCAGAAACTGGAATCTAGCATCAGAAACTAGAATCTAGCATCAGAAACTAGAATCTAGCATCAGAAACTAGAATCTAGCATCAGAAACTGGAATCTAGCGTCAGAAACTGGAATCTAGCGTCAGAAACTGGAATCTAGCGTCAGAAACTAGAATCTAGCGTCAGAAACTGGAATCTAGCATCAGAAACTAGAATCTAGCGACAGAAACTGGTATCTAGCATCAGAAACTAGTCTGGATAAAATGGATTAAACATGCTGCGCATTGGAAAGACGTCACTTCGTCTAAAAGTCTGAGCTCGCAAGCATCGGCCTGGATTCTGTGGGGAAGGTTTGTTCCACTTCCTCGCCACACTTTCTCTCTTGATCTGTGACGGCTTTCTTTCTGTTTTGTTGCGGCGGTATTTTACTATCAGCACATTTTCTCTTTAATGCGGAGCTGAACTTTTATCTCATTGTGCGAAAACGTTAAAAGTGTTTCTTTCCTCTATACTTTTCAAAAACCCGAGCTATGGCCATTATTATTTTTATACGCAAAACATCCATGCCAAAATCTCTTTTCTCTGGCAATCATTTTCAATGCCAGAACAAACAAACAGACAAATAAAAAAAAAATAGAATGGTCTGATTTTCTTTGTCGGGTGCTCAAATTCAAGGACACAAAAGCGAAAACAAACTTTGAAGCATGATATTTGGAGCGCAGATGGAGCTCTGCCAGGCTGGGTTGCCTATACCCACACACACAGTCAGTGTTCAGGGGCGGATTGGCCATCTGGAGTACAGGGAGTTTTCCCGGTGGCCTGCACTGTGCCACCTAGTGGCCTGGACAAGATCCAAAATGCACTAGTAGTGGCACTTCCAAAATGCACTAGAATGCGCTAGATGCTCGCCTGGAACATACAGATCAAAATGACCATCAATCTTCTACATTCTCTAGTTGTGTAGACTAAACACATGATGAATGATGAATATTTTAACTCTTGAGGGTGTAAAACGCTCTCAAAGAGTTACATCTGTTTAAACACCTGACCCCCCCCCCCCCCCCCCCCCCCCCCACAGGGTGGCCAGGCAAAGACAAAATTGTCCCGGTGGGAAAATATGTGCCAATCCGCCCCTGTCAGTGTTACTCTACCTTCAGCTGCATTTACTGTCACAACGACCACTGTGCTATATACAGTCATAAATATGTAGTGTTTGGAGAGTGCCTATGCACTATATATGAATCCCAAATGTAAATAACAAACAAGAATATGAACTATAATCCCTATCTGCACATGAAAAAAAAAAAAAAAAAAAACAGTACTGGCGGCAGTCCGTGTGTGAAAAATAACGAGGTGTTTGTTGGCTGAATTATTTGGCAAGCAAACACATTGTTGTTAGCGTGGTGTGTATACGTTCAATAATTCATATGTGACATGCTTTAGCCATGGCTGAGTGAAATTGATCACGAAGTACAAAGTAAATATACATTTTTTTATACCCTTACGTTTCTTTTTTCTTTCATTAGAGTTATCCTTTTCTGTACTATATCACCTGTTTTGGTTTTCTAAGCATTATCTTATACTTTAGCTATTGAAAAATATCAGACCTACAAGCTCATAGCGCGCCACCGAGTGGCGCGCTATGAGCTTTTAGGTCTTATATTTTTGAAAATTCGTGAGGTATGTGGCGCAAATCTTTGACTACGTTATTTCAAAAGCAAACATTTTTAACTCAAATCTTTGCTTCTGGTGGATCCCTAGAACATGTTTTGAGATGGGGATCTGCAGCCAAATATATATAATTCTGATGGTCCTTGGCATGAAATACTTTGAGCATCACTTACACAACATAGATTTTTTTTCAGAAAAAAATAAAATCTAGTGTCAGAAACTAGACTCTAGCGTCAGAAACTAGAATAACGTGTCGAAACTAGAATCTCGCGTGAGAAACTAGAATATAGTGTCAGAAACTAGAATCTATAGATTTTAATTTCTGACACTAGATTCTAGTTTCTGACGCCAGATTCTAGTATCTGACACTAGAATCTGGCGTCAGAAGCTAGAATCTAGTGTCAGAAACTAGAATCCGTCATCAGAAACTAGAATCTGGCATCTGAAACTAGAATCTAGTATCAGAGACTAGAATCTAGTCCGGACAAAACGGATTAAAGATTATAGACTGGCAGGATTGCAGGAGTGAGTAAGAAGAAACAAGAGGCGCGGCGGTTCTTTACTCTGATCGTTTCATTGAGCTGTCTGTATACAACCTAATTCCCTACAGTCGTTGTGACGGCTTTGTGTTCTCAGCACGGTGTCCCATGGGTTTAATTATCTGTAAGTGTTGGGACCGGTAGAGAGAGGGCAGTCTTGATGCATTCCGCCCCAGCGTTTGTGTCAGTTTCTCAGTGCCGACGATCAGAAAGCGGGTCTGACGGCGTGTGACGGTTGATGACGGGGGCACTTACTTTTACTGCAATAACTCAAGCATTGTTTGTCTTTTTCAGTGTCGCCACCATCAATAATGTGATAAAAAACAAAAATGTGGCCCGACCATTTGACACTTTTCAGGGCCCCTGTAAATATTGTTAAATGTCTCTATCATTTTAGAACTTTTCAGATGCACATCCACCTTTGCTCACATTTGCTCACATTCAAATTTCAATTTAACTACTTAAATCTACTCGTACTCCTTTTAAGGGAAATTTACTTTAAACGTTTGGTAATAAACTTTTGGTAATTTTATCATCTACTCCAGCTCATGTGAACACCTCGGACAGTTTATAAAGTACTGGATTAGTATTTTGATATTTGATGTCCCAATCCCTCCCTATACAAACCCATTACAGCTTAAAAGTCCTTTTTAACCAAGATAGATTCATCAAAAACATCTGTCTTTTTCAGTCCATAGACTGATATTGTCCCCCTAATAAGTGAGGTGGGTGTGCTTTTTATTTCCTGTTTTTCATTTATGTTTTTTTTATTCTTTCTTGAATAAATAAATTAGGGCTGTCGAGTGATTAAATTTTTAACAAAATTAATCACATTAACTCCTAATTTGCCATTGAAATAGATCTCGTCTCCCGTTATCATTATGAAATATAGTTATGACCGATGCCCTCTTACGTTGAGCTACGTCTCTCTATGTCGCTTACCGTCGTTGGTTTGATACGATCCCCATGATAACAGCAGCGTGCAGCGACCGCATATTCCATTGACGGACCATAATAAGGGACGGACCAACCGGAAACCGGAAGTCAGTGTGTCACCAACTAACTTGTCCGTCGGGAAACATGGACCGAAATATGAAATATGACTTTTAGATAAAAATCGCTGGCACTGGCTACCTCAAAAAATATGAAAAAGGGCTGGCACAGGGTGAGTTAATCACATGTCCGGAGCTAATGATCGCCTCAGGTATGTCCACAATATGGCATGTTTTAGGATTTGAACATTTAAAAAAGAATCTGGGGAAAAGATTCAGCACATTATAAACTGCCTGGTGTGTTCACATGAGCCTTAGTAGATGATAAAATGACCAAATGTTTTTTTTTTTTTTAAGTGAAATATCCCTTTCTAAGTCTCACAGCTATAACATTGTATCTGGTATCACCACTAAAATCATAGTGTGTTGCCAATTATTTGGGGGCTGGGTGGAGGGCGGGTGGTCCAATTAAAATATCCTCAAGGTCCCCCAGTGGGCTCACAGGTGTGGAAATCGC